>JAQPZY010001462.1:1445000-2045000 GCA_029931535.1 Margaritifera margaritifera
CAAGTTATTTGCTAACGCCAGACTATGTTCCACTCAGTCGGCGATACATGTAAAAAAACGAGGACAATCCATGTTTCAAATGCGCGATCAGCGTTACATCCCGCGCGTGACAATACAGATCAGCCACGGAAATAGCAGCAATATTTGGATAAACTCAATTTTTCAACATTGAATATCTGGTGTAGGTTACCAAGGTGATACTCGAAATGCTTGAAGAATTTAACCCCAGTATCGCTGTTAACGTGTTCGCTTGGGATAAGAGCTTTAATCCGCCTGTACTATCCCCACATGTAAAAAAAAAAAAAGATTCGCATGGGCGGACCGAGATTGACTTGCTATTAGTAGCAATATGAGCTGTACAGAGTTGATATCGCATTACGTATGGATAAAGAATCTTTCCCGACTGCTTAACCGAAACAGCAAATACCACGGTAAAATGTTTCCATGCAGACGTTGCCTGCATTTATTTAGCAGCCAACAGCTGCTCGCGGAGCATAACTTCTACTGTGTTGGAATAAGTAAAAAAAACTCAGCGTACGATTACGCCAAATCCCGGCAAAAACATTTTGAAATTTACCGAGGTGCAACGAAAGATGACGGTACCGTATGTGATTTATGCTGATTTTGAACGTTTGGATGTTCCAGTGAACGATCCTGAGGGTAGAGCAAATACAACACAAGTTGCGGAACAAATCCCATGCCTGTTTGGTTACATTGTCGTCAGATGTGATAAAGCAGCGGTACCGCCAATATTGTATCGTGGCCAGAACTCGGTTGAGATGTTTCTTAAATCGCTCGGAGTTACCAGGAAATGGAACCTTGAATAGCTCTACTCGCTCGCTGTCATGATCATGACCGATGATGATATTGATAAGTTTATCGCGGCCAACGATTGCTGGATCTGCAAAGGAGCTTTCGGTTTCACTGATGCGAAAGTTTGCGATCACTGTCATATCACTGACGCGTACAGAGCATGAGAGTCATATCACTGACGCGTACACAAGGCACGCAATCTATAGTTGCGGATTTGCCCAAATAAAACATAAACATTCCTGTGGCGTTTCATAACCTGCGCGGGTATGATAGCCACTTGATTATGTAAGCAATCGCAACGGCATCGAATGCACCAATAAGCGTCATCCCCAACAACATGGAAAAATACATGACGTTTTCGGTGGATCAGCTGCAGCTCATTGATTCTTGCAGTTGTTGAATTCCAGCTTGTACAAGCTAGTTAGCAACCTTGCGTCGTAAAGCTTCAAAATCACCAGTCGATATGGCGTTGGTGGACAAAATCTCCTTACCGCTGACAAGTTAAAGTTGACAACGCGAAAAGGAGTGTACCCGTACCAGTACAAGAGTGGATGGGAAAAGTTTGCTGAAACTCAGTTGCCACAGATCGAGGCATTACATTCGTCGCTGACTCGCAAATGTATTTCCACCAACGACTACGCACACGCAAACGCGGTTTGGTCCGCGATATGTTGCTGCTAGCGGATATCTTTGAAGCGTTTTGCGATACCACCATGAGTGTGTGTACAAGCTTGACCCCGCGCACTATTTCACACACCGGGAATGGCATGGGACGCTCTCCTGTCAATGACCAAAGTTGAACTTGAGCTGCTCACCGATATTGATATGCATCTGTTTATCAAACGTGTTATTCGGGGCAGGGTTTCCATGGTGAATCATGGTCGCGCTCGCGCGAAAACCCGAGCGTGGACGGATACAACCTAGCTGTCCCAAACAGTTACATCGTGTATCTTGACGACAACAATCTATATAGATAATACAGCCGTTGCCGGTTGGTGGGTTTTCGTGGAGAGATCCCGCGGATGTGCACTTGAAAACATATGTCAACGATCACGACAGCAACAGCGACAAAGGATACTTCTTTGAAGTCGACTTGAACTGCCCGGATGAGCTGCACCACACTCATAACGACTACACGCTGGCACCGGAAGTGTTGTCGATGCTCCGCAAATGTCTGTCCCCGTATCTGTGAACGATCGTGGACGAATCCGGAAGCAAGTTCGTCGAATGAACCAAACTTGTTCCAAGTCTTAGGCAGAAAACCAACTATGTACTCCACTTACGAAGCCTGTAGTTGTATCTGCGACTGGGAATTAGTGTAAGTGAAATTCATCGGGTGCTTCTATTTTTGCCACCACGCTTTGTTGGCTCCTTATATCCAGATGAATACGGAACTGTGTACAAAGGCCAAAAACGAGTTGGAGAAAGATTTCTTCAAACTAATGAACAATTCCGTGTTTGGGAAAAAGATGGAGAAACTGCGGAAGCGAATCCACGTTGACCTTGTCGGTGATACCGACCGGACAAGCTTCGAAGGCTCATCGCGGACCCGGCATTCGAATCCCGAAATATCTTCTATGGTAGGCTTGTTGCCGTGCATAGAAAAAATAATCAAAACTTAAGCTGACAAAGCCTATATACGTTGGCGCATCTGAGTTGGACTTGTCGAAAACCGCTCATATATGAATTTTACAATGACAAAATAAAAACATTTTACCTCGCTCGTTCGTGTTACGATGCTTTACACCGACACCGACTCGCTGCTGATGCATATAACCACAGACCATGTGCACGCGGATATCGCATCGTACACACTCGTGAACGAATTTGACAACAGCGATTATCCTAAGGGTCACCCGCTCAAAAGCGACAGCAACAAACAAGTCGTGGGGAAATTCAAAGACGAGTGTGCGGGCGAGCCTATCATCGAATACATGGGACTGAGCCCCAACATTTACTCGATTGTGGTTGGATCCGAAAACAAAAAAACGCTCAAAAGGAGTTGCCAAGGTTATTGTGAAAAGAAAGATCTCACACAACATGTACGTGGAATGTCTTCGCGAGCGACGCGAATTCACACACACTGCCAACATGATCAGACGTAAACAACATCACATGGGGGGTATGGATGCAACAAGGTGAGTTTGTCACAGCAGGACATCAAGCGATGGATACTTTCCGATGGAATCACCACTTACACGTTTGGATATCAGGCGATTGCGAAGTCGCTTACGATTTCAAAGTAGATCTTGGTGGCCGCTCCGTATTCGTGGGAACGACTAACACTTCCTAAGGTGGAAATGCTCGATTTGGTGGACGAGGTCCACCCGGTGACGGCGTCAAAAATGATAAAGTGTTGATTGTCTTGGAAAATCAATCCAATCCGAGATTGTAAATACATTGACGGACCAAACCGATACCGAACGAAATTGTTTCAGTGTGATTCTAAAGGTGGTGGTTTCGAAATCATTTTGCCGGTAACAATGACAGTCTTTCGCCGAATCCCATCAGCGGATTTTAGTCAAATCGCGCGTGGGATTTCATTATTCAGCGCTGCGATGACTAACAGAAGCCCTGTTAACCACTCGTGAATTCGTTCTGCGATCCGCGACCGAGATTACATCAAATATTCCTGCGCGTATTGATGTCCGAATAACCGTTCGGCAAGTGTACGGTTAAATCGTTCCACAGTAGTTGGTCGCGATGTATGCTAACATGTCCAACACGAACCCACACACGGTGCTTTGCCAACAACGCAGCAAAGGATCCGAGATATACTTTACCTGGATCCATCTGCAGCAGTCATGGCCATGTTAGTGGTCCGCGTGTCTAAATACGTTTGAGTGCATATGTGATACCGGCTGAATCTTTGGATGCCAACAGCTCCGCGTCCTTGTATCTGCTAGTGATATATTCAATGATTAACGCGTATTTGTATACGCGTCCGTGTACCTTATCGTGTGGAAGAAATAGCGATCAGTCTGGTGAACTTCGTTAGATGTTTGGACATCAAACCAACCACGGGTAATCTTTCTTGGCGCGGGTAGGTAAATTTGCCATAGCGCTTATTTCGCTAACCATTTTCGAGCAACCCCATGAGTGACCGCTGCCGTGCTCGCTAACTATTGAACAGCATGCTGACGCGCACGGATATCATTTGATGCTTTGTACGCGAGATCGTGCCTGTAACATGCAGCATCGACGCGGTTTACCGGTGGGTCCTCGGGCTCTGGTCGGTAAATCAAGCCCTGTCCCAGGTCCACAGTAATTGTATCCGGGAATATGCTTTTTTCAGGATATTTACTCTATGGTGTCCCGGGTAGTTTTGCTAACACGGCAGCGACATCACCCGCAACTTTTTTTTACAATTGTGAACTTGTTTGCTTTACATCGAACACAAGTTCCCGCGATCGCGGCTCGACCATTATGTGTTTGAAATTGAGTTGGATTGGTGGTAAGAGTTTTCATGCGACATCACGAACAATATGAAGTCATCATTATATTATACAACATCGCTGTTAACATTTAACATGGCACCACGAAAAAAAAATTTGAAAATTTGAAAAGCTCCACGTCGAGAAAAATCGAAGATTTTTCTGTCATTGACTTTTTCCGTACAGGCAACACGGAAACCGTCCAAACGCGGTGATATGTTTCCAAAGTCGGCTCGTGCGTTGATCATTGGTCCAGATCGATCAGGGAAACCCCAACTGTTGTTTAATATGATTTTGCGATGGTTGACGTGGGATCGGTTGAACGTGATTTGGCGGATGATCAACCGTGTTACGACGTACTCATGGATTTTATGAGCGCGCTTGAGTCATCGTTGGGTAGCTCCACGGTTGATTTCTTTTCCACCGTCGACGAAGCTCCTTCGATTGACGATCTTCATTCAAGCATGAATAATCTTGTCGTGTACGAAGATGTGATGCTGAAACACCAAATCAATTCTGAGCAATATATTTTACCGAGGCCGACATAAAAACACAGATGTGATCTATTTGACTCAACGATACGCACACATGCCTAAAGTAATCCGGGACAACTGCAACATGTTGAGGATATTTCACGGCATTGACGCGATTCGTCTTGCAAACATTCATTGGTGTGCCGCTGACCACACGTGGGATGAGTTTCGAAATATTTTTGCTGAGGTCACCCGGAACTCGTAGAGTTTCCTCACTATTGACTTGATTAGAACATTCGGTTCTACCGGAAGAAAATATCGAGCCGGTCTGGATAAAGCAATTTCACAACCACACCAAATATAAAGATGTCGAAAACTGAGAAACCTTCGCCGAAGAAAGCTCCGCTCTCCGCCATTGATACCATAGCAGAGTATGGAAAGCGACGCATTCAAATTTCCTGCAGACACCAGGAACTAATTCGCGATGTTATAGCCGAACAAACATTTGCACCGTTGATTAAACCAACAAAAGAGATTGTGACGAGGGCTGCGGAAACTGTGGAACTTATAAAGCAAGTCGCGGAAACCAATGGTGCGATGATGGGAAAACAAAAACAAGCTGGCCCAATCAGGCGTGCGCCAGCACAATTAGCACGAATTCAAAAATGGTTAGAGGACATGCAAGAGGATGCTGGAGAGGCACTTGCGAATCTTGCACAACAACCACCTGGGTACCGATCAAAGTTGGAAACACGAATTCAAACAATCTTTAACAATCCCCTGGAGTTTGCCGTTACGGTACCTGGTCCAGAACAATTAAAAGATTACATGCTTGAATCTAAAATACATGCGGACATACGCCCGGGTCACATTAACAGGGAATGGGGCCAATGGGTATTCCGTTTGGGGGTCTTGAGGCGAATAACTCGTTTGTATTTTCTGCAGACAGTGGCGTCACCTGGAATAATATTGAACTTCCCGCGGGCGCCTACGACATGGAATCGGTCAATGAAGGGATTCGACGGAGAATCACATTGGTGACCGGCAAAATTTTCATACGTAAACACGAGCCCACACTCAGCTCTGTCATCGCGATCAAATCTACACCGTACGCGGTTGACATCGCACGGTCATCAATAACATAAATTTTAGGTTGGCCCGAAGACGTTACCGCGGACAAACGATTGCTACGCATGGGATAGCATATCGCGCCTGGTATTGTCAATATTATCTGAACGATCCAAATCAATTTTACCTGGACGCCATCAGTGTCAGTTATGAAAGCGGAGCTCGCTCAAGTGTAGCTTTCCAAGGTTACATCTTGTTTGCTTTTTCCCCAACTTCGGAACCGGGTGATTTAATATTGGTCATTCCCGCGTCAGCTGTGTATCCTGTATGCCACAATCCTCAGTTGACACATATCCGTTTCACCCTTATGACCAGGACGGACACTTGTTGGACCTGCGCGGGAAGACCTTGACGATACAACTGTACATTAAAGATCGACCTGACATTTAAATATAATGACGGTCGTACGTAGGCGTGTGATAAACAAGTGCGTGTTGTAAACGTGAGAAAATCCGTTTACGCGACATATTACGGAACTGGCCTTGGTGAAGTCGGGAAATTGTTCACAGGCGAACCCAAAGTGCTAGCGGCGTTTACCTCACGCGCTGCACCAATTGCTAAGCAAGTTGCAATGTGAGTCGTTGATAGCATTAAAAGCACCGCTGTGGATCGGTTAAAACCTCTCGGATCGAAGGCGTTTCAATCGCTTCGAGATCGATTAAGACGATTGGTTACTCGAGCACTCCTGCGGGTAGAACCAAAACCAATTACACTTCCATTGACAGAAACAATGCCCACATCAGTTAGTAAAATCACCAATGAAGCTGCTCAGCAGCGTATCGCCGAATCAGCGATTGCAAACATAGCAATGGGAAGCGGATTACATTTGTGGACGGAACCACTAACGCCATCTCACAAAAGGTATTAGACGAACCAGTTAAGGTATACGTATAACAATGGCCCGATTCAAAGATACATCCGATCCCGCGCTTGACATGGACGCGCCTGTGTTGGTGGATGGAAGTAAATAGATTTTCAGTAATATTCGTATCCGTCTAGGGACTTTAAGCCATTAAAACAAGAATTACAAGTGTAGCACACGTCTCGGTATTTTCTCCCGAGTGAGGCTTTCTTGGAAATCGAGGGAAAATTTGTATTTGACAACGGCGCTGATTACGATGACGATTCCGTAGTTGGATTTGTTAACAATGGAATCATGGCGCTGTTTGACAGCACACGTTACTCCATCGACGGAAAGGAAATCGAAGCAATTCTCGACAACTTTGATGTTGCTACAAGGATTGTTGGACTTGTTACCTACAAAGATGATTATGCAAAATCCGCAGGCCCATCTATGATATTTTATAAGTGATCATCTGGTCATGCAGATCATAAACTGTATATAATACGACAACATAAAAAACGTGATAATACTGCCGCAGAGGTGGAAGACATGATAATTAACGTCAACCCGCATTACAACTTTGGATTTTGCAGCGCCGATTACAACTTGCTCGAGTCTCATTGAAGTTTTAGTGTGCGATTCCACTCAGTTACATATCTGAGTTTTGCATAGATGTCCGCAAGGTTATTTTCGGGGTCAAACACACTGTTACATTAACCCGTAAGGGCACCGCCGATGACGCAATTTAGCGTGCTTATTGTATCGCTGATGGTAAAGTTGAGTTGTCAACATTAACATTATGGATGCCTACGCCAATCCCTTCACTGGGTGTAGAAAACCGTTTGTTGTCGTTTATGGAGTCTGGAAACACTTCAACGCTGTCGTTTCTCGCGCAGACTCCAGAATCGACACCAAGCAATTTTCTGGCACAGTTTACATGGCAAATAAGTACCCAACATGGCCTTAGCGAACCAAAACACGTGTTCGTGGCGTTTCAAAATGCCAATCGAGACAATGGACAAGAGAAAATTAAGATGATATTTGACCAACTAGGTGTGCCTGAAGTTTCTTTGCGGTTAAACGGTCATCAGGAACCCTATGAAGAAATTTTGCTTAACTTCACAGACAATCAAGTTGCACGTGCATATCATAATCTGTGGTCGTACCTGGACCGGCATTAACACATGGACACATTTCTGCAGATTTCACAGCTTGACTTTCGTACGTTGTACCCGATTTATTACTTTTCATTATAACAACTGGAGTTGTTCAGACCGTCTATGTTTGACATGTATTTTGATGCACGTGTAGGTGGACCCATTGACGTCGCCAGTTACAAATGCTTTTGTTTTCATTCTTTCTGACAAGACTCTGTTTTTGGAAGGCGCAGATTGTCAAATGAGGGTGATTTACGCGCCTGTGGAAAATTCATAGGGGTTGCAATTGAACCTGTTACATTAGTAAATAATGTCCTATCACGAAGTTAAGGTTGACCTTAGAGAAAACCAGGTTGCGAATATCAAAAGCGAAATACGGAACTATTGTGTAGTCACATTGAAACTTTCTCCGGGATGGCGCTGATAAAGGCAGTTGGAGGAAAAGTCTATGCAAAAAAGGAAAAGGCCGGGACAACTCGCAGAATACCATCAGGTGGGAGTTTTCGACTACCCGGTACAATTCGCAGAAGGCCTAGCCGTTAACCAATTTTGATTTACTCGCGATGGTAAAGTCAGTCAAGTATTTCCAAGGTGTCTTTATGCGCGACAAACTTGCATCGATGATTCCCCGCGAGAGGGAAACCTGAATTGTTAGCTTGGATTTGACAACGGGATCTGGGACTTATTGGGTTGCATACGCAATAACTTCTCGACATCTTTTGTATTTTGACTCGTACGGGCTTGCACCATCACGCGAATTTATTGATTATTTAACCCTAGGCGGACAAAGTCGTCTACCTTTGTTTTATTCAACGCTGCCGCTGCAAACTTAGCTTGACGGGCCAATATGCGGTCATCTTGTTGAAACGTAGCGTGCACTCGAGCGTTCACCAGCTCAGCAATGCGTGTTGATTTTACATTAAACTAAACTTGCCTATTAATATTTACGGACGCTCAACCGCCAGACGACGCGAAACAGATGCGGATCTGAGCAGTTTTGCCACCAAAGCGGATTTGACCGAGTTTACCACCCGGGTTGTTGTTGGTGTAGACCCAGGCGAGCCTGTGATTTTCCAGGATCGAAATGGAGAACTTAAAACGTCCAACGTGGACATCAACGATGTTGTGCTAAGGCTGCGAGACGCTGTTGCGCAAAACCTAGTCGCGATCACTGAAAACGGGTGAATCAGACTCTGGTACGTCTATTGCATTTATCAAAGCCTATGTTGATACTGCTAGGGGCGGGATAAAACAATATGCAGATGAACAGATCGCAGACGTGCCTCCGCGACCACGTGTAGTAACTTTTTTTACAGCATACCAAAGAAGTTTGACCAGCGAAGGAAAGGAAGAAACAGATGTTCCCGCCAAAACAAATGGTCGACTTATTTTCACTACCGTAGATGGCTGTGATAAACCTAAATCTCACATCTTAAAGGTGCGTGAGTCATCCCCCCTCAATAGCATTTTAAAATTTCACTTTACTATTTATTATACTGAGAATCTCTACTGAACTTTCTTATTTTATTTTTAAACACAGTATATTATACTGCTATTCCAATTTCGTCTCAATACTACTAGAGATTGTCTCTTTTAGCAAACACGGCCTTCGTTTTTTTTTTTTTTTTTTTTGTCTTCATTTTTAAATCAAAAATAGATAAGTAGATTACATTCGTGTGTACTATTGATTTACCGTTGTATCAATCACTGCTCTCATTCTCTCTCTCTCTCTCTTTATCTCTCTCTCTCTCTCTCTCTCTCAATATACACACACGTGCACTCTATGCATATTGCCATTCCTTTCTCGAATGACTCAATCAGTGATCAGTAAGCGTGTGCTTATATAACTGTACAACCAACTCATGTTGTCACTGAGATCAAATAATCTTCACATTTAGTCGTGTAGGTTACCTTCGACGATTAGTATACAGTCATGATAAAGCAGAAAATGCAGCATTATTAAATTTTAAAGCTAGTTTTCTAATTTACTTTTTAATAGTAAATTATTCTTTGCATTTATTAAAAAGAAGGTTCATACTCACCAGGTTGCAACCTGAGTCGTATCTTGCAAACGATCTCCGCCTCCAAAGTTGTAAGTCTAAAGGTAGCTCTATTATTCCAATGTCAAACAGACACATGACGTTAAAACTTTAACCGTCGTATATGGGTAGTAACAATAACGCGCTTTTTCTCCACACCTGGTGATCAGTCTTTCGAAAATGTTTTTCAGTATTAAATGTCTTATTTTCCAGAATAAACCCCTATTTACACAAAAGAAACTAACACAAAATAAAACAAGAGATATTATGTGGGGCTGATATTGAACATATGACATATATCGGTCTAAAAGGGTTTGAAAGACAGTCCTGTCAGAATAATTTCCGGCTATTTAGTAGAAATGGTGGTATTTAAGACTTTTTTAAACTGTTTTTTCTACTCTGAGTAACTTCAGATGGGGAAAATTATGCATTTACATCTTTTGTATTACTGTGAAAGGTGTTCATGCGAGGACTACCCATCATATTTAGTCTGATGTGGTAACGCATTTATGGAGAGAAAGTTGTGTTATGAAATTTTGTTTATATATTAGTAATAATAGTCATACTAGATGGTGATAAGCGTCATTGTTACGGTTTCCACGTGACTGCTATGGAATCCACATCGTTACTAGGGGAGCCACAACGAACATATTTATGTGATACCATATCATAGGAACATTCCTACCAAGTTCATACAGCTGGCTGGAGAAGAAGTCGAAAACATTTTCTACCCAGTCAATATGAAAGCCAGTGTTCCAGGGGAAGGAAACACAAGAAACAAATTTGCATAGCATGTCCTAATAATTGTTCCTACCAAGTTTAATAAAAACTGTTTGTCTTCCTGGAGAAGAAAATAAAACATAGGTTTTCCACCTAATTGCAAAGGAAGCTACAACACAGACAGGGGAACTACTCTAGACACAAATCTGGTAGAACATGTCCTAAGAATTGTTTCAGTTTAAAACAAACATGGCTCAGCCGTTCTAAAGAAGAAGCTGAATAAGAATTGTGATAGAGCATATACTTTTAAACAATCCTGACAAATTTAATCAAAACTGGCTGAATCATTCTAGATTAGAAGCCAAAAATGAATTTTCCACCTGGCTGCTGATGCAGCCACACCATTCGCAGGCAAGCCACCCAAGTCCTGATTTTGATAAAGCATGATATATGCAACATTCCTACGTAGTTATATCTAAATTGGCTCACCAGTTCTGAAAGATAAATGAAAAATAAGTTGTATTTTTGGGTAGCTTTGGAAGCTATCCTTTGCTTTGAACTACCCAGGACACAACTTTTTTCGAACAAAACCCGTGAAAACGCCCTACGAAGTTTTATTGAAATTTGCCCAGCGGTTTTCAAGAAGTTTAAAATAGCAATGTTGCCGGATGACGCACGACGGACGGCGCACACCGAAAGCAGAGTCATGAGTTCTCTTGGTCTCACAGCCGGGTGGGCTACAAAAATATAACCTTCGGGTCAGGTCTAAAATACAAATACATCAATATTTACTCACTGAAGTTGCAGATATTGGTTAAATGAATTTTAGAGCTAGAATCACTGTTATTTTATCAACATATTGACTGCAATATTTGTTTCTTAATTCAAAAGCATCATTAAATTTTGAGAATGTGTGTATAGTCTCTACAGTGTTAAATTATCATCTAATAAGCCTTGTATTTTAGTTATTTTGCAGAGGTGCGGAAAAGGGACAGTTCAGAGTATTAACCTGATTTCCTGAGACTTATCCAGAATAGCATTGACAGACATATTAACGATCTGAAATTAAACACAGTATCAAGCAAGATTCTACTTTCAGCAATTTATAAAGGGTGTTAGAGGCAAAAATGAAATGCCTTGAAGCAATGTTGAAGGGGAATTAGCTTCAGAAGGCTGAAACTCTGAGCCAGGAAGAAATCAACAGCTTATATGAGAAAAATATCCTTGGTTCAGTTGGTGTAAATTTATTATATGATGCACGAAATCAGAAATACCAAATGATTTTTTTTTTTTTTTTTTTTTTGGGGGGGGGGGGGGGTAACCCAACCCAAATCCTCAAAAGACATCGGTGGATAAGCAATTACAATAATTTATTGTTCACATGGAATGGTAGATATTATAATTTCTGTCCAGTACCATTGTCCCACATGAATATATTGTCGTATTGTAAAACAGGCTTCAGCATTGTCTTAAACTGGAAAGTTTAAGATTGATGATTGCAACATTTTCAAAGTATTTTGTCTGCAAATCTAGAATATTCTGTATGACTAATAATGTGGTATAGTTTGTTCTCAGAGGCAGATATGACCACCTATTATGATTGGGGGTGGGCGGTGTAGCTAATATTTAGTATTCAGTTGAAGATAACTTCATCTGGAAGAGAATACTCGGAATGTAATGGTTTGACTAATGCAATTTCTCAATATAATAATCATCATTCAGTATATTTACATTTTGTATTTAACGTTGAATGGTGACTGACTTTTGGTAAAGGTAATATTCATCTATTATCGATTATTAGGAAAATTATATACATTTGTGATATTGTATTTAGTTGATTACAAATGCTAATAAGGAATCTATAACAGTATGACAATAAATTTTTAAGAAGGACTAAAAATCGAACTCAATTAAAAATCCTCTAACACAGAACATCTGCTAATACCATTTCCCGAAGGTATACGAGCCAAGCACGTTCCTATACATGCACGCTTAAACGACTTATGGCAATCACAAATTGTGGACAAAGTCCGGTTCAGAAAGGTCAAACTCAATATTTATCCCGAAATAAACATCAATTTGTTTAGACACTAAAGGCTACAGGAGCTGCTATAGCTTACTTTCTGAAATAGTCTTTGAACTTGTAATCCTACGTGTTGTGTTGTATAAGCATCCAACCAAAAATGTAAATAATACACCCACTTATGCCAATATAAGTACAATGCATGTTCAGCTAGGAAAGAACAAACCTGTCCAGCTGTTTTTAAAAGTCGACTTACTACAGTGGCAATAATTCCAGGCAATGCTGCTGCTGCTATTTTTTTATTTCAATCTTTCACCTATCGGTAATTTTCTCTAAAGTTTTAATTATTTTTTTCAATGGTTTTTTAAATGAAAATTCTCAAACTGTGTTAATGTCCAGCCAAATGAGCTTTTTCACTTTCAACACTTTCAACTGTTCTTGCTATACGGCTTTTTCGTTTGCTCTTTTTCTCTGCAAATCTTGCTGCTTTACTTTTCAATCTGTTTTCATACATTTCAACAGCATATTTCATAGATTCTATTTTCAAAGTGATAACTTCTACAGCATTTAAAAAAAACTAAATTCTCTTTCTCTTGTGAAGTGAACAGTATTTTCAATACAGATGCAAGTTTTCCATTTTGAATTCTTGCGCATGAATCATCTATTACAGTATCTGCTTCTCCTAACCGCGTTGAACAAACGGCTCATGTATGTCCATTGTTCCCATCTCTATTTTCTCGTGTAGTTTTACTGGTTGACTTTCTACAACACCCATTTGTAACCTTGTTTTATCAAGCCACTTGTAACCAACAACTTCTTTCCCGTATGACCAGCTACACTGTTGGGTGCCAGCACTGTTTTCATGTCGATTTCCTTGACATTTGAACTGTCATACAATACAATATAATACAATACAATACACTATGTTATGCAATACAGTTTTTGTTTTGCATTTTAACGTTGTTTTGCTACACATTATTTCCCAAATCAGTCATGCCAAGACCTTCCTTCGTGTCCTCCTTGTACATGTTGAAAACACTGCGTTAAAATCTAGAATTTCCAACAGCTGCTTCCACTACAATGAGAGTGGGCACAGGAGGCCGAGTGGTCTAAGGCGCTCGCCTTTACAGATCACTCACACATATCACCTCTGTGCGTGTGAGTTCGAGAAAGCTCGCCACTAACTTCCCATGAATAGGTATTTGTTCGCGGGCTCTTCCTCCACTACGTATAGCCAATCATATGGTGAAAAATGGCGTTAAATCCCACAAAAACAATTCAATCGTTATGTTGATTTTACAATGACGGCCGATGATTTTTACTGTATTTATGAGAAAGAATATTTTATTTTGATTAGCCTCAACCCCCCCCCCCCCCTTGTACTGATGGTATTAGTGCACAAAGATCTGCAATTTATATACACACAGACAATGGCAAAGTAAAGGCGATCTTTTAACTCTGAGATAAGATTGAGAATTACATAGTTTTGATGTCAAAATTGAAGATCTTCTTAAATACAGTAATGTACAGTAATAGACAGTAACATACAGTATGGAGATGAAATACAGTAACGAAAAATAAATAAAAGTAATGCAGCAAGAAATTATAAATGAAACATATTTTTGTTCAGTTTGTTGTTGTTTATCCATTGATATTAATATAACAATTGATGGCGCTGATGTCAAATAATGGAGCACAACTTGAAAATATACTATGGTAACAAATATAAAAACGACGTATAGTCATGGACCTAAGTTTAATTAAATTTATTTATGTCTGTATCCAGTTTGGAGACTTTTTATTCATTGTTTTTATTTTTCTACGTTTTGATTTAAAATATTTATCTACAATAATGGAGAGGCAATACAGCGATGGTCCCAGAATTACAGAAATGGAAAATAGGCATTATGCATAAACAATATATACTTTTTTTATTCTTTTCATTTATCGAAGTTTTCATAACAATTGGTTAACTGAATTAATTTTGGGACGAACGGCTAAAACATCATTGAAAATTATATAGCTATTGTTTTTTCATTGTATACAATATTTATCAAATAGACATCACAAACTTCAATAATTGTGTACCCAATTAAAACTAGTAGATTCTGCTTTAATCAAATGCCGCATATTCACGCCTGTTGCAAGTGCCTTTGATGTCCACATTAATTGCACAGATAATCCAATCAGTTGAGTTGGTAGTGTCATCAACGAATTCATATGTATAACCAAATATAATTATCATTTGACGGCAAACATTGAGATGTAACATTCAAACAACATTAAAGGAACTGAATACATTGATGATCAATAGTGTTCGTTATAGATTGTCCTTACAGTATAAACAGTGATTTTTAATTTAATAATTGGACTCAGCATGAAAAGAATCAGTAGGCTCGAAATATATATCAATACTGAAATTCCTCAAAACCTAAACCTCAGTATACCGGAATAACCTCATGATCGGATTTTTTGCTAGTCCCTAATTTTTCTTTCTTGATATCATTATTTTAATCCAATAAACCGAAACCCATTTTCAGCGGAGCGAAATCAGTACATACGTTATTTAAGTAACCAATACTGTCATTTGTCTTAACTCATATGTCGAGATCACAAAAATGACCAGCTAAGCGTCGAAGGATTTAACTGTCGTTACAGGATAGAGTTAGTCCGATAAATGAGTATGAATCAGTGCCAAAACCTACACTGAAGAAACTGGGGGAAAATTCGGCATAGGAACATCTATTGTTTTGGATATCCTACAGAAAATAGAATTATACAAGAATGATTTTTTAAAGCAATCGTGATGCAAAAAAGCATCGTTTCAACAATGCCTGAAAAGTTGATAAACTGAATGATCTTGTGTGGCAATGGTTTAACCAAGCTAGGACCAAAACATTTCAATTTCAGGCCCTATATTATATCATCTCTCTCTCTTATATATTGTTAAGGTTCTGTTTAGATTTCGTTTTCTTTATATACATTATAATTATTATGATTTATTCTCCTTGTGATTTCTTTCAGCTGTCAGTACGACCTTTCATTTGAATATGCAAGCATCCATTTATCTGTGTGCGTAACATTATTATAAATTATATGCATGCAATTCAAATTTTCTTATAAAAGTTATTGCTTATTTTCATTTGTAATAATGAAACAACTATAACAAAATGAAGATTAGCATTTTAAAATAAGGAAAGAAAATAAACACATTTACTTCAATGGTACTTACTACCTGGTGTTCAATTGATTTGGGATACATCTGTCGTCATTGTCGTTCATTAGGAGATATATATGATTACTTGATGGGTATCACACGACATAAAAAAGTAGTATATTATTTTATAAGCTTTTAATGTCTTCTTTTTAATGCAGGTCGATAATAAAATTTTAACTTTTAACGGCACATTTATCGCTGTAATTCTAAAACCTTTAAGTTAATTTATTATAACTTTACAGGGGTCAGAACAATCTGTCTATATTTTATTGTAATAAAGTTAGATTTGAGAAATTTGGAACATGTGCTATGTTTCTTCTATGTTTTATTAGTGTATTATGCATTATGTTTATATGAATAAAATCCGATAATAGTTCATTTTATTTATATTATAATGTGTTGAGTAGAAGAGTTACCGCACGTTCATTTTACCAATCTGTTCAAATTTGCAGGTTACGTTAAGTACTGAGAATTACGGCAATTTGGATTTAAAAATTACTACAAAATTGTAAGTGACAGGTTTTAAAATTTTGCTGTAATCATGCTTTGTCAAATCAATATGTCTACTGGCTAAAAAGAAATTGTCTAGTATATTACATATCGGATGGATATTAAATATTTAATTTTAACGGCGCATCTATTTAATTTTATTTTCATCCGATAATCAAAAAACCCAAAAAAAACAATACTTTCTGAATAAATGTACTGTAGAAAACTAATGTTTGAAGTTGATATTCTACAAAAGCATAAATGTTTAAGGCATTGTTATTGTCTCACCACGACAGGCTGCTGAGATTGGGCTTGAAAAACTAAAAGATTCTGTGAAGCGTAAGGCTTTGTTGATTGACGGAAATATGCACTCTTTGTCTTAATTAATGATAGAATTTTCGAAAACAAAAATACGCATTCAATTCCCATTCTAAATTCCAACAAGATCGGTCTCACGAAAGCTTCGTCTTCGTTCCCTAGTCCCGGATGCACTTAGTGTATCTGATGCTTTCGCCATTTATCCTCACTTATCATCATAATATATCATCATCATCATCATCATCATCATCATCATCATCATCATCATCATCATCATCAATCGTTTAAAGCTGGTCCTCTGAATCAAGAGTTATAAAGCATACTCTGTTCCACGGTATCTCGTACTCTTCGTTATAGAGAATATCACCATTCAAATAAACAACACGACAATAATAAAACAATATTTTTGATCTTCATTTTTAAGGCTATACACTAAAATTCTAATATTCAGTGATCCATTAATGTAATTTCTTTTACATTATTGTATTTCTTCACATTACTGAAAATAACTATTTTAAATCATAGCTTAGAAAAATAAAAACAATGACTCCCAACTGGAAACATACATAAGAAAATAGATAAATACACATGTTTAATTGCTACCGTTGTGTAGTCTATATTAATGTATATTCAAGTGGTGTTCCATTATTGTTACGCACCAGTGCCTTTATATATATATATATTATTGTCAATGTATGAACAACTACAACAACAACAACAAACTGTACAAAAAATTATATTTTATTATTCATAAATCCTTAAATCAATACTGTATGTGCAAAATGCCTAATTTCTTCTTCTATTACTTTAATTTCTTATACATTGCTGTATTTCATCTCTATTACAGTCCATTACTGTGTTTAGGCAGACCCCTAATTGAAACAATCAGCACAAAAAGAAAATCATTTTCAACTTAAAATATTATATATCTTTTTCTGACATAGCTTAAACCAATGGCTTATATATCTAAATTATGACTGTCTATCTATCCTTGGTTTATTTAACGAAGATTCCAAAGCATAAAAAACATCATCCGTCTGTATTTTGTTTTCGTTAATACAAGCTTTTTTGTGTTCTTAACCATTCAGGTAAATTTATGTACGAGGTTCCTCTACGCAGTTGATACCTATCTATGTGCACTGTTAAATATTCGATCCTGTCAAACTCAGTTTTGTACCTTTGTTTTTTTTTCTGTCCAAATTTGGAATGTAAAATGTTAACTAGGTGTTCAATGACATTAATAATTTCACTTCTGTTCAGTATATTCAGAAACCCAGTTTCGTAGTAAAAATATACATACTCAGCTTGTTTACATTTAAGACTGGGTTGTTTCCCCAAGTCTGGTCATTAAATCCAGCTGACCTTTCACAGAGCAAAATTGTCAATTTGTTTCCAAATATATTCTTCATCAAACAATCATACAAATATGTATTGTTACCACAGGAACGTCTGTATTCATTTAAAGGGATCTCTGAGTCTTTGAGTGATAATTGTATTTATATTGTATTGATACATCTTAATCATGAAATTGATATGGCTCTTTTTACATGTATTTTCCTAGTAAGTGTTATTCCATGCACATAGTCACTGTGTCATGCAGCTCTTGCATTAAAGCCATACAATGCAAAAATATATCGTGATGGGGGAGGGGCAGGCGGGACTGTATTGTGCATCGCTTAGGCATAAACCACACAATACAAATGTGTCAGTTTTTTTAAAATTATATCTTTTTTATTTTTACACTTGAATCCCTAGTGTGTGCATTGCATACTGTTACAACTCTAGGTCTTAAAATAATGTAACAAAAAGAAAGTGAAACCAGCAAATCACGTACAAATCAACAAGCAATTTATTTCTAAACAATTAAAATGAAAAGTCAAAAGACACTTACAGTTAGAATCCAATAATCAAATAATCCTAAGTGTCCTAATCACAAGTCCTAAATAGAGAATGTTCCAAATAAATATCAGTAGCCTCGAATGCCCTAATGTGCTAGTGGTCTTGAATGTTCTAATATGCCTAAATGATGTAATCCAGAATATCTATGAATAAAGTCACATAAATCCCAAAGTCAAGTATTAATCCAATATGAGAATGAGCACTTTTGGTAATTTCAATTAATATTTCAAAACAATAATTCCTCTCTCTAAATTAGCTCTGAATTTTCACAACACAACTATAAACATCTGATTATTAGAATGATTCTTCATAGGATGAACATTTGAACAAGAATGAAATATTGTCAACCAAAATCTCTTTATATAAACATAAGTCATGTGACAGAATGTTCTAGAATATGCTCAACTCAAATGAAACTTTCCTCTGCAGAGGTGACTCTTCGCACGTAAGCCGTGGAAAAATTCCACTCTAAGTACGTAAACAAATCTAACATTGAACTCAAATGCAGTAAACATGTATTTTATAAAATGACTAAAGCACAACTTACCTTATGGACACGTATTATAAATTCAATATACATAACAATACACATGGTGACTGTGTGACACACTCTTGTACATAAGGCACAAACAGCAAAATTTATCACTTGTTTAGCATCCCTTGTATCTTGTCCGAATAATTTAAACCCTTTCCTGTTTTCATTGCTTATTTTCATTTTTTTATTTATATTTATTTTGTACAATGGAGTGCGTCTGATCTGCTTTTATGATGTACTGACCATTACAGATGAGGCTGATCTCATTTCTGTAGAAAAAGGTTCCTCTCTGATATGAACCGAACTGCAGACCTTTCGATGTGTAATACTGGACTATATGCATCTACCAAGGGTCCTCAATTACTAACACTGTACAATAAATTACTCTAGCTTTCTTGTATGCTGATATTCAAACAGGATTATAGTAGGTTCTTGTTCTATTCATGTCCACTAATATTTTGTAATTAATTCCAGAATCATCTATAAAAGTCGAAACTGTTCTCTCTAATGAATTTAGAAATTCAAGAGCCTCATAATCTCCTGTAAAACTCTAATATTTTGCTACGTCAATGCAAATTAAATTTGCTCTACTAATAGGATTGGTGACAATAATACTACCTCAATATTAGTGGTGTTGTTGTTATCATCATTATTGTTATTGTTGCTATTGATATTATTGTGAAAAGAATATTTTATACAGGCATGGACAAGCTTCTATTTTAAACTGGTCAGTGAAATATTAGTATATTACTTGTTAGAGGAATATCTATGAACAATTTTACAATCTCTAAAATTTGCATGTGTACATACATGCATTGGCTTATCATGGACTATGGTTTGTACAAATCATATTCACATTGTTTTTGCAGTCGTTGGTAATTCTATGTATCTATCCATCATTCTAGTGCAAGATATGCTTATCATCCTTCATACTGGGTTTATTCACCAATGTGATCATGGCAAATCATTACACTACTAAAGTTCTTAATTTTCTTAAATGTGCATTTCTTTCTCTCTCTCTCTCTCTCTCTCTCTCTCTCTCTCTCTCTCTCTCTCTCTGTGCGTGAGAGAGGGAGAGAGACAGAGAGACAGAGACAGAGACAGAGAGAGACAGAGAGTGAGAGAGTGTGTGTTTGAAACTCGCATGTTTATATCATTTGTCTCTGTTGATTACGGTTTACTCCAATATTGGTGTCATTGCACATTACACATGTGTTGAAATTCTAATTGTAATATTAAGCTATGAATAATCAAATTAAAATATTGTTAATGAACGTAAGGAGTCTGTACAGTTGGAATTTAAAAAGGAGAGATATATTCCCCTGCGCTAAACAAAAAAGGCATCCATTATATGTTTACAAGGAAAACACAGTACTGCGGAGATTGAAAAATACTGGGAGGCTGAATTTGGTTTCTGGTGTGCTTTTTTTTTTTTTTTTTTTTTGTTGCCATGAATCTAGTAATAGTGCTGGTGGCGCAAATCTTTTTAGAATTTAGTTTTGAATTTTTTATCCAAAGAATAAGATGTGATTATGATTGTACATATATTGTATTTGATATATTGATTGATGGAAATAGAATAGTTTGGTAAATATATACTGTTATAATAATGGTAACCCTGACTTCTTTAAGAATCTGAGACAAGATATTGTTAGTTCTGATAATTCATCTATTATCATTTGTGGCGACTGGAATGTTCTTCAGGACATGATAGTATTATTCATGCTAGAAATCCTATCGCCAAAAAAACAGTCCCGGATATCAATAATGAACTTGATTTACTAGATCCATGGAGAGTAATGAATCCAGATGTTAGATTATGTACTTGCAGACAGCCCAATCCTATAAAACAAAGTAGATTAGACTATTTCCTGGTCTCTGAGGACATGTTTTCATATTGCACAGATTCAGATATCGTTCCAGGGTACAAAACAGACCACTTTGCTTTAACCTTAGCTTTATCATTATCTACAATACCTAGAGATCATGGTTATTGGCAATTCGATGCAAAACTGTTAAGGGAAAAGAAATACACTAACTCAATTAAAAAATGTATTTTTAATACAGTTGGAGAGTACTATCTTGATGGTGATAAAAATGATTCACAAAAGTAAAGCGAACATGTAATGATCAGCTCTTTTTGAAATTCTTAGAATTAAAACAATCGAATATTCAACAGGCAAAGGCACAACAAGAACAAAAACAACATGCTAAAGAATTGAAGCTGAAATTTCAAGCTTAAGCAAATTACTTAATCAAAGAAATGAAACGGAGACTACAGCAAAAATCAATAGTCAACAAACCGAACAAGACGAAAAAAGGAAAAAACACAAATAAGGAGTAATATTAAGATCAAAGGCAAGATGGTATGAATCTGGTGAAAAGAATTCAAAATACTTTCTTGACCTGAAAAAGGGAATTGCCCTCAAAAAACCATTGAAGGAATTAATTTTGAATGATGGGAAAAAGTTAACGGATCAAAATGAAATACTGAATCAACAAAAAGATTTCGATGAAAACATTTATGAAACGAAAACTAATAGTGATCTACAAACAAACAAACAAACAAACACTTTTTCATGCATGATAAAAAAAAAACTTACAACTGCTGAGGAAAACTCATGTGAGGGTAAGCTGATCTTTCCTAAATGTGGTTTAGCATTAAAAACATGAAAAAATGAAACCAGTCCCGGTTCTGATCGATTTACTGTCCAATTTTATAAGTTCTGCTGGAAATTGTTGTGCGGATTTATATATAGATCTCCAAATTTTTGATATGAATACAAAAGCTTGTCTGATTTTCAGTCTCAGGGAATAATCACATGTATTCCAACATAAGATTCAGACAGAAGATTTATACAAAATTGGAGACCTATTTCATGTGGATTACTAAACAGCATCAGCCTCAAATAGGCTCAGTAAGGTACTTCCCTCTATTATAAGTGGTACCCAGAAACGTTTTATGAAAGAGAGATTTATTGCTGAAAACACATGAATTTTATATGATTTTATAAACTCCCGATGAAACAAATCAGTCTCCAAATTTTTTTAATTTTGGTGAATCTATTTGCCAGTGGTTCAGTGTATTCTGCAATAAGTCCAAAAGCAGCGGTTCAGATTGGGGTGGAACGAGGATACAATGCAGATAGACACCGAGCACTGCGACAACCAATAGCACCCTAAGCCAATCCGCGGTCAGCAAGGGGTAATATCCCTTTTGATGTCCGAACAAAAGCCAAAAATTCTGCCCTCAGGAGGTCGCGGGCGCGGTTGCTAATATAAATCTGACGTTGTGTTTGAAGATAAAGCCTCGGCGATGAACCTTTCCTTCTGGCTTTGTAACGCCCTCTATCACTCCTCTCAAAAGGCTAAAAATCCATGTGATCTTCTAGAAACATATGTTCTGTCGTCTTACAGTGATCGGCCAAAAATGCACTAAATTATTTGTGACTCTTCGTTAGCGTGGTAGCGGGTATGTTGAAGATCGTGCCTTTTGGAGGAAAAAATAATATTAAGGACACTGTTGTTTTCTTTGACATCATATCCGTCTTGATAGTACACCACGGCAAAAGATTAGAGGTGCGTGTCTTCAGAGGAGCTAACCTCCCATCCCTCTACTCCTCCCCTCCAGGGCAACTAAACATTAATTGTATGCTCCTCACAGAGGGATTATAATATCCCTAAAATGCATATCATATAATGTTCGGATACTTTGATTGAGTCTAGATATTCCTTCTTCTGTTAGTCCGTTGCTATTTTGTAGAAGTAGTGAGCCCATCCTATTTGTCGAGGTTACAGCTTGTAAATATTGATTAATTCCCTCAGCAAGCAATTTTCTCAAGGATTCAGCTGTTCCAGGTTTGTAATTATATTTTTTTTTTTTTTTTTTTTTTGTATGAACTTCCATCCTCAGCAAGTATAGGTTTTCCAAAGTCTTGGTATACAGTTTTATGTTCTTCGGTGCCATCATCAATAAGATATTTAGTGTTGTTTTTAATCCTAATCATACCATCCATACTGTCTAGTTTAAATGATTTTGCCAAACTTGCATATTACAATGCGTTCTGTATATGTTCACTGTGTTATCGTGTCAACTTTTAATGCATATTAGCCAAAACTGTTCAGTGGATTATACAAGAAATAATTGTCTTCTATGTAGTATAGTTTTATCTGTTTACATGTTTGTACAATGTCTTTATTAACTGAAGCGATAAACTCGTTTGCAGGACAATTATAAGATGCAGTACTGGGGCGGGAGAAATCTATCCTATGTGTATCTATCTAAAGCTTTATTTATTGTATCACAGCTGTTTACATCAAATACTTTATCTCTGTGAAATTGCAATTGATAAGGTAAACGGTGAGAGGCGTGACTCTGCTGAACTCTGTGCGGTCGTAGAAAGGTTAGGGTCATACTTTTTCTTTACATTTGCATTATTTCATTTGTTTATGATTTACAATTGTTATTTAGCTTCGGTAGTAGCAAAAATAAACTGATATAAAATGGTTAAAATGAGGGTAATAATAAAATAAAAGGATGATGTTGCGTGTGGTACGTATCATACGGGTGGCAAGAGTTACGCTGGATTGGGATTTTTCACCTCAATAATTTTGTTTGGGTCATGGTGGCTTAGGACTTTTAAAGAAAAAATACTTGAGTAGGGCAGATTGTTCAAGTGAATTCTCCATTTAATATGAGTTATAATTTTATGGTGGGGGTTTTGGGTTTTGAAAAAAACAAATTATGTTCTGGCTCAGGACTATACAGTCTATAATACTTGAGCTAGCCGACTTAATCGCATGTGCAATATTATCATACACACGTCTATTAAATCAATAAATGTATCTGTCTAAACTGTATTTAAATGACCTTTGGAGAATTTTCGTGTAATTACTTAACATTTATTCCACAGCATATACAAACTCCTATTGTATTTATATTCTACATTTATATAAACGTCTTCCTTCTTAACTCATACAGAAAATCAACATATGAATTTCCTCTGTGTTGTTTATACCTATATATGTGCAGTGTCAAACGTTCAATCCCGGCAAACATCCATCTTGTATTTTCGCTTATTTCCTGCCCAAATGTGGTTTGCAAAATGTCATAAAACAAAAAGAAATGAAGAAAAACAAAAAACGTTTAATAACATTATCCACTTCACCTCTGTTCATCATGTTCATAGGTCTTGTTCTAGGATACAATTATCTGTACTCAGGTTTTTTTCTACTTCTTCACTTAGCCGCCGTCTGATTGTTAAGTCTTGCTGTACTTTTACAAAGCCAAATTATCTTGGTTTCCGAATGATGATTTTATATAAATACGATTCAATGTCATTTAAAGCTCATGCAAATCTTTATTGTTACAGAGATAAAATGTGTACTTATTTAAATTTGTTGCAAATTAAGGTCTAAATCTTTTCTTACGAATTGTTTAAATTTTGGTTATTCATACGTCTTATTTCTTTTCTGGATGGACACGTACTAATGGAGCTGCTACATTGTTGTCTCACTTGCTTTGAAATCGGTTGATCTACTACAGAAGTCTTCATAACTGATTTTTTTTGAAAAATAACAAAATTTCAATATATATTTTACCACCAACATGTTTAGATATGTGAATATATATATATATATATATATATATATATATATATATATATATATATATATATATATATATATATTGCTACAACTAATTTAGATGCGTGAAATTAATTTAGATGCGTGAAATTAATTATATATATATATATATATATATATATATATATATATATATATATATATATATAACTTCTGTCGTAAATTTAGCAAAAATCCACCCTGGCCATCTGGGTGCAAGCCGTTCTGAATATTTTAGGTCTGCAATAATCATGAAACGCAAACAGAATCACAACCACCAGTTTAGCGCACCAGACAGATTGAAAACAGATTCAGAGGCCGGCTCAACTGAGACCGTGTCATTTCCCGGTGACCATTAAGTAAATGACCACATTGGAAAGGACTATGTTGAATAAAGACTGTTTTGTGCCCCCGTTTTTTATGAAAAAGTAAATATTGCTCAATCTCATGACTTTTTTTTATCTAATTGTGTTATTCAAGATACAAATGAAACTCTCCTACATTCATTATGTGTATTGATTTTTATTTCATGCTGATAAACGACCTTTGAATGATCTACTGCTGGAAATTCCCAGAATAAATGCTGCATTTGGCAACTTCATAATCCGACTTAGAGATGAGCTCAGTCTTGTTCCACGAACACATTTCAGCAGACTGTGTATTTTCTATGAACAAACTTGTTTTAAAAAAATATGATCGTTGAGCAAGGTTGCGATGATACCTAAAAACTAAAACTTCACGAGTTTTACGGGTTGTCACACTTGGTACCTCAGTCTCCATTACGCGTATATAAATACAACTGCTGTTTCCACTGCATTTTATTCTATTCCTACCAGTATTGTGCTCAACATATTTAGAATAAACACCAAAAAGAGATTTTAAACAATCTTATTCATTTTTTCTTACATTCTTTATCGTTTCAAAGTTTAGCTTACACATGGCTCAATTTTTGGGAGTGGCACTAACGGGGATTCAGAAAACAGCAAACAGAAACTGAGCGGCATAATTAATACATAATATTTTATTGTTTAACGTGCCTGAACATTGTCAGTTTATCGCATAATGGATGATGCCCTCACAAATACAAACATAAGTAGATTATTGATGCTTAGAAATTAAGTTTAACAAAATGATTTAAAGTTTTATATTCAGTTATGTTATGAGACAACCCATCATGCGGGGAAATTAAATAACATATGGTTGGCTCAACTGTAGTGAATTTCTTCACACGCACACACACATACGCATGCATTTGAAAATAAAGCTTGTTATTATACATAGAATAAGGTCAGAACCAAAATACATTTAATAGCATTTAATTCAAGTTTTAGCAGTATTAAAAAAATGGGCTCGGACTGTACGGTACTTCCGTGGAGGACACTAGAAAAGATTGTTTTCAAATGTACTATAATATATTTACAGTGTAGAACGCATAGGAAATGTGAATACGCTACTTCATTTTCTGAAAAACTATGAAAATAAAATAAAAAATTTAAGGAAATATATTACAATAATTTTTTTATTTTTTTTTTATTTTTTTTGGGGGGGGGTTCTTTTTTATTTTGTTGTTGTTTTTTATTTAAAAGGCAATTTTAGCATTGCACATATCGAACCCACGATACCCGCCCAGACCAGTGTGTCCTTCGGAAAAGCATTTAGCTCACATTTCTGCGGTATGATATTACAACGCTCATCCTTGACCTAGCATGACGCCCCTGTATCTAATAGGGAATATATATCTGCGACAAACGCTCAACTGAACCTGCAGTATCTGCCATAATATTTACGTGTAGGTGCATGAATACAATACATGTAACTCTGTTTGGATAAAATAGGTATGTTTAATAAATATCGGTATTTCAGCTCCCGGACAGTTCTGAAAAAGCGATGATATGTGTTACAGTATATAATCACAGGTGAATTTCATGCCCCTCAAATAATAAAAGCACAATTCTATATGTCCACTGAATGACCCCCCCCCTCTCTCTCTCTCTCAATAGCAATAAAACAAAGGTGATATGTGTTATATAGCACCCCATTTTGCAAGGGTTTTCAGTTTAAAGGTGTAATCATGCTGTCCAATATGAAGACAGATTTTTTTCGTAGGCAAGTTCTGAAACTTTGTCCACACAATTGCACATTTTACGTATTTCGTATCTAAAGTCCAAAATGTATAGATTACTTTGTCACATGACAATTATGTCAACCTGGGATTGATAAAACCATATGTATTGGGACACTAGTACTAGTTTCATTAATTGTATTGATCCAACTTAGAGTCCGTGTAATGTTCCACATTAAGCCCAAATTAAAAATCGCTTATTTTTTCTGATAAAATATAGCCTACAGAGGAGCAAAGAAGACAAGTCCCCGTATTTTCAAAACTAAACTTTTTAAGCAAGAAACTCAAGAATAAGCTCAAAGCACCAAACTCAGATATTGTACGTGGAGGAAATCATCATAATCTAAATTGAGCAGGTTAATAGAGGAATCGAAGTTTGGAACATTCCGAAGATCCTGAACCTTCAATTAATCTAACTTCATTTTAATCGAAGTTATAATGCATTTAAGTTTTATGATTTAGAACTTGAGCTTGAGTTTTGTTTAAAACGTCTCAAGAATACGTGGCCAGGAATTTAAGTATACAATACTTGCAATCATCATTTAGCAAGTTAGTATCCAAAAGTAACCTTTAATATTTCCAGTTCAAAGGGCTACAAAATTTAATTACATTTTTTTGATCTGTGTCATCATATTATTCTAACAAATTATTTAAATTAAATCAGAAACTATTTGATAAATCATGGTTGAGCCATATGGCGTGTGCTATTTCCTCTTCTAATTTTATAGATTAATATGTGAAATGTGTTCGACTGTTCCAATTTATAACATGATAAATACATATCTACTCAAAATTAAATATACAAAGAATATTCAAGGTAAGCTAGTGTTTCTTTCTTTTCTTATCTCATTGTGCGGGCACCTTCATAAGGGTAGAAACGATTTGCGGTGCACACATATCTTCAGTACGAGATGACATTGCTTCGTGAACGAGGAAACGCGACTGATAAAATCAATAAATACGCATTATCACGATACCCGCTTTAAAACTAGACAGGTATAGATAAGTTGTGGACAAGTAAGACAAAATAAATCCGCATGACTCAACCCGTTTTTAAATTGTTCAAAGGCTTAGGTCTTATGTTATACAGGCTGTGTGCGTGTGTGCGTGCGTGCGTGGGTGGGTGTCTGTGTGTGTTGCCACGAAATTAAGGAAAAATATTGTAACAAAAACATCTTTATTTCCAGGAACAATTGACAAACAACAATATTTTCGGTGAATAAGAGATATCAGAAACCACTAGAAAGGTCTCGTAAGCAAACACATCAGCTAACTAAACAATGTTTCAAACGCACACAGTTTTTGAGGTTATCAGTGACTGTCTTATTTTGACAACGAGATGAAAACAGTTTCATTTTGACTTTGTAAGTTGGATTTATTCATCATGGGTTACTCGGGTTTATTTCTGGTCATATTTTAACAAATTAAAACCTTCTTTTATGTTATACTAGAAAAATAATCAAAATTCATAATGTCATTTTAAATTTAGCGAATAGTTTATGAAGAGACAGTATCAATGAGAAAGACATGGAAAAGAGAATATGTGCATATCTTCTTTGATAATTTCTTAACACACATTTTCCAAAGCAACCAGCACGCGAACACAAAAAAAAAAAAACTAAATCAAACCACCTCATATTTGTAATATACACCATACGAAGAAATTTGGAGCGGGGGCAGAAAACGACACTTATCCAATATAATCCTTTGGCCAAACCCCATAACAAATTGCAGATTCTCCAGAATCCGAGTCCATCAGTCAGAATGGTGCCCGCCAAACCAGATCGCCAGACATTTCCAAAGCCTTATATTTTCGTATATATAAACAATTGCCTGTGATGAATAACATGCTGATTGTGAAAGTAAATTTGTATATATTACACTGATACAATAAACAGGTGTCATAACGGGAACTAAATCGAAATATATGTTTACAAAGAGACAACTCTTGGTCTTCGACCCACAGAACTTTTGTTAATGATTATCTCTCTGTCTATGTCTATGATTTCTACTCTTTCTGCACTAAAAATAAATCCACATAATGTTAGTAGAACCATAGTAAGGTTCTGTATGGTATAGTGTGTATAAGACAAGTAGAATTTATTAGTTTGATATTTTTGTTTTTTATTTATTATGTTTGGGCGAAATCTGTTAGAAAATACAGTCGTAAGAGAATCGCTGTTTCTATAAATCCCTCACACAACAGAATATACTATGATGCGTCATGGTATATTAAGTAAGTGCATCACACAACAATAAGTGTTCTCCTGTTCCTTCATTTATTTATGTTCAGTTGGAGTTCACCTGACCTGGCAGACATCGAGATGCCGTGATGTTTTTATTTCTCCGTTGGACCGTATATCATAATTTATTAGTACTACCTAGAGTAGACAATTTTTCAGCGTGATTATTTTCAAGTATTGTGCTTGAATGATCGTACTAATTTAAATTGTACAAGTGGAACACATAGTAAGTAGTATGTACATAAGAGTGTGGTAATTATAATTTATTAATGCGATATTATGCATAGGTCTTTTTAAAAAAAGTATTTGTCTTTGTTTTTTATATTTATTGTTCGTGGACGCAAAATAAATCGAACTAATTTAAAATTTACAAGTGTGCTCTTGCTCTCATTACCTTTTTTTTTGCAGGGGCGAGTGGGCTAACTATTCAAGTAGTATGCACATCCCACTGCGGTATTTTGAATGTATCAGTGATATTGATGATGATGATGATGATGATGATTAGTATTATTATAATTATTATTATTATTATTATTATTATTATATATATATATATATATATATATATATATATATATATATATATATATATTGTGCGTCGACGAATCGCACACATAAACATGTCGAACTATTTAAAGTACACTCATATACACACTCCTGTCTTGTCTGCTAGTCTGTCTCTTTGTAGCCTGTATGCTCAGCTTGTTAATCCTTTGAACCAACCACTTGGAGAGAGAGAGAGAGAGAGAGAGAGAGAGAGAGAGAGAGAGAGAGAGAGAGAGAGAGAGAGAGACGTATGTATACATTTTGACCGAAATTACCAATATATTTATTTACCACTGAAAGGGTCATCGCAGTACCCAAATCGAAAGGCGCATTTTCAATTTTCACTTGAACAAATCTGCATAAATTATTTCAGAGATTTTGTTCAGATTACAGTCAATGCCGCAAGTTTTTCTTAGCTAAACATATTAACTTTTGTTCTCTGCTAGCAGACTAAAAATAGCGCGATCAGTTACTATGCCTGTCTATAACCATCCATTTTAACATTTAAGATTTCCTACAGAATCATGCACAGAGTATGTATGTATGTATGTATGTATGTATGTATGTATGTATGTATGTATGTATGTATGTATGTATGTATGTATGTATGTATGTATGTATGTATGTATGTATGTATGTGAATAGAAAGTAAGGGAGAGAGAGATAGAGAGAATGGAGTATTGCAAATATAGTGGAACTAGGAAAAAAATAACTTAGAAAGGCAAAATTTCGCAAATAAGAACGCATAATCTTTGAACATCAGAACTATACGAATATTTGACGACGCAGAAGTTTCACTTTAGTATTAATTGGACTAAGCCTCTATACTGTATCCATTATTGTCTCTATACCTTAGACAGTATTTTCGCTAGCAAAAACGACTTGAGCGCTTGCTGAAAGACAAATCATTTCTTTTCTTAGATCAAAATTAGATGAGTGGATTAAATACGTGAGCTAAAGATTTATTCGTTGTATGAATCAATGAGTTCCCTCCATGTTTGCAATATACATACAGTACCATTAAACTGCAAAGTACTGCCTGTAAAATAAAACTATTTTTGAGCAATGAATAATTTACCTTCTTCTTCTACTTCTTCTTCTTTGAGCTTGATGAAGGTAACACCCGTCTACTACTATGAAGAAAAAGATTAACTAGTAAAATTAAAGAAAAATCAATACTTATTATGCTATACACAGAACTCCAATGTCGAATCGTGCATGCTGCCTGTTCCATGATTAAGATACAAGAAATAATAAAACCAAATATGCAAACATTATTATTAGAGACAAGTTTTCTAATCTACTAAATTTACATTATTACTACCATCTATCTATCAAAGAAGATTCACACTCAGATTGTATCTTACAAAGCGATATCTGGACTCCAAAGGTGGGTAATTCTTAAAAGTCTTAATCATATTTGTGCCATACACTGAACTCCAAGGTCGAAATGTCCATGCTGCCTGTTTATACGATTAGTATACAAGAATGAATAAAACAAAATATGCAAGCACTATTAGACACAAGTTTTCTAATCTACTTAATTTACATTATTACTGCCATCTACCTATCAAAGATTCACACTCAGGTTGTATCTTACAAAAAGATATCTGGACTCTAAAGGTGGCTAATTCTTAAAAGTCTAAAACTAGCACTATTCAATACCCAAGTAGTTACGTAACATTAAAACTGTAATTGAATTACATGGATAGTAACCATAAATTACGCTGGTTTTATTCACCCTGGGGACGTGTAGCTTGCAAATGTTATTCAACGATAAATGCCTTATTTCCAAGAAAAAAAGCCCTCATTACACTAAATAAAGGAAAATAAAACAACAGGAAGAGGCCCAAGTGGGCCTGATATTTTTCACCTTGTAACAATGGTCTAAAATGCAGATGTAGTAGTAATGAAACAGGTGCCTTGAGTTAAAACAAACACGTATGTTAAGGTAATTTCCGGCTATTAACTTGAAGCGGTTAGTATCTGAAATGTTGTTCAGACGTCTTTCTCCTTTAAGTAGCTTCAGCAGGACTATAGTGAAATGATAGATTGACTAAATGATGAAATGACAGATAGTCTAGACGGTGTACTGACATATGCGATTGATGGTGTATTGGTATATGGATTGTATGGTGAATTGACAGATATACTAGATGGTGTATTGACAGATCGGCTTGATGGTGTATTTATAGATGGACTAAATGATGAATTAGCAGATAGACTAAATGCTGTATTGATAAATAGACTAGATTCTTAATTGGAAGATGGGCCACATGGTGTATTGGTAGATGGACTACATGGTCATTATGCATATTTTGTATGAATGTGAAAGGTATTCATGCTAGGACTCTACCTATCACGTCTGATCTGATATGTTAACTTAACGGGACATACAGCGTCATTTGTACGTTTTCCACCTGGTTGTTATCGAATCCACACTATTGCTTGGGGAGCCTCACTACAAAATTTCTCTACTTTGTACACTATTTACATGTGATTTATTATTCTTTTGTATTGTTTGGCATGTATGCATCTGAACATATCCTAATGGAGGAGTGACTGACTGTATGAATGAATGAGGCAACAATTTAACAATGGGCGGAATGGAAATTTGACATTACGTTAAAGGAGGGAAAATGAATGTATTGTTGAAAATGTCCATAGGTTTAACATCGTGTGTTTCTTTTGAGGGAAATGGGAATTTAAGAATTGGGTCACAATGGAGATCTAACATACTTAATGGTAATCCAACACACATCCGGACTGACATGGTGATATTGAGCCACTAGGGCGCCCATACTCTCAACAAGGCACGTTCATGTAACATGGTGAAATTCAAACCAAAGCATGTTGTATACAGCTTTTCTTGACACAGAGAAAGCTTCTGAAAATGGATGACATGATGACTTATTTTACAAATGAACTGGTATCGATTCCAGAATATGGAAAGTGGTTGTCGACTTATACTCAAATATGTATAGCAGAGTTATCCTTTCTACACGAATTTCTCGAAGATTTCCTATTTTAAAAGGAACACACCAAAGGTGATATTATACCATTGACTTTACATTGTGTTTATAAATGAACGTCTTGGTGTTTTATCAACGTGTAAGTATGGTTTTGTATGTTTTGATAACCCATGCCTGTGTCCTCCTGTAACATATGATATGCTTCTTTTAAGTCTTTCGAAGCCAGTCACGGATGGGTTACTGATTAAATGTAACCAGTACTCCATAAAGTGGGAATTTGGATATAATTCTAAGAAGACTAAAATTATATCATTAAACGAAAGTTCATCTGACTACAAAAGAAAGCATAGGCAATGGTCCTGGGGCTTTGAGGGTGTTCTAAAAACAAGGTCATGTAGACATTTAGGTATTAATGTTTAAAAAAAAATAACAGAAAATATACCAAGTTTAAAGAGACTAAAGATAAAGTTGTAAGTACGTTATTAAGTTTTGATGGTATAAATACACATTGATTTAATCCGCTCACAGATAAGATTTGTATGACGCTGTTAAAATGCTCTGAGCGTTGTATAGTTGTAAAACTTGATCCCAGATCCCAAGATCGCAAGTAAAACAAACTTATTTTATTCCACAAATTTATAAACTGCTGGGTAAATTTAATATAATTGACATTGAGAGTCATATATTCTTCAAGATCGATTCTCGGTTTTAAAAAAAATACGTGAATGGAAAAAAGTATTGTTAAATTCCAAGTCCGTTTGCTAGATAAAAATGCTTTGAAATGTAGACATTATAAAATATATCTTAGTCAATTCCAAAAGTCATTGCTTGATAGCAGTTTGATTCCTATTGTAATATGGGCTGTAGGACAACATTCCCAGGATCTCTTGGGTCGTGTCGGCTCGTTGCCAATATCGTAAGTAAACTATTTCCATCTATGCAAGAAGCTGCGTGCACTCGCTATCAAACAGGCTGCACTTCAGTTTTTGATAATTTTCTATCTATCTGTAGTTTTCGTACACAAGACCGGGAAACGTTTTGGTGTCATATTATAGGCAAATTGTTTGTGCGTGTTTATATGTACTTAAATTCAATGTCCAATATTGATTTCTTGAATACTCTCTTGAGAATGATAACCCATAATATATCAACTCTTTTCAGCAATGACCAACTTATGTATTTCCATCTCATATGTTTTTTAACTTCTGCTTCTATGTGTAGAAAATATGCAACACGCTTTTGACTATCGATGCCGATGATGAACGTATTCTTAGTTAAAAATGCATCAGTAACTGTACACGTTAGTTTATTAACATTATATGTTCTGTGTCATTCATCATTGATAGTATATACATCTCCATAATATATAATCAGCCCAAAACTTGTATATGAAGGAAGCAATGACTGCATTTGAAAAAGAATTTTGGAATAACTATATTGTGTTTTACCTCTAATACTAATGATATTTGCGTTTACTAGCTTGTGTGTTGCTAACCGTTTAAGGTTTAGTAATGCTGTTCATTTAATTATTTTCTGAAATTGTATTTTCATTTCACTGTAGCAGAAACTCTTCAAAGCCACTTTGCATCCAGGTCATTTGTGTTCACTTACATGGTAATCCCACTTAAAGTAAAACAGTATACGGTTGACTTTGTTGACTCCGAGCATTCCCAGAATGAGAGACAGAATGAGATAACAAATTATGGCTAAACCGGTTTACCTTTTTAAGTATAATTTAAAGGTGAATGTAGGCAACACAATCGAAGAAAACTTTGCGAGTACCCTGAAGTGATACAAATTTACCGAGTTGCGTATTTCAAATTCTGGCCTAAGACCACAATTATTTTTCTTCTATTTTATTTTCATTCAACACTATCCAGCTTTTACCATAACTGATAGACCTCTATCGCTTTTGCTATACATTAACCCATCTTAGTTCAATAAATCCTGCAAGGTTTCATCCTAGGTTGACCAGCTCCATTTTGTGTATTACTAACGTAAACAAACTGACGTAGTGGAAGCAACCAAAGAGCATCTGCATAACCCAGAAAGCAAGGACATTTTACATCCTACTTTTTTCATTAAACAACAAGCAAATGCAATTTTCTGTACAATTTCATAAAGGTTCAGCCCTACCCTTTCATAATTATTACAATAAGTAACTTTACCACATAAGTCACTGGCAAAGAAGACCATGCAAACAAGGCGCTATTTCTTCAGAATATCTTTATTTTGGTCAACCTCAAGGTAGAGGGGATAATTGTGGTCTGAGGCTTTCCAATTCTCTCTCGCCATGTATGTGTACCTCGCTTGTTTGAAGATAGTATTAATATGCTGAAAGCAAAATTCCACCGGAATTAGATCCGGAGAGGAAGTTGGAGTACTGGTAATACTGATGCCCTTGATACATCAAGTAGCGTGATAACACCCCTCTTTATCCCTATTTAAGAGTTAGCCGATTAAGGGACTAACCATTTCATTTTCGGGACAGGGAACTTTAATTTTCTTTCGACTCTTTCGACTCTTTAACCTCAAGATAATTTGTTTTCTTCAACTAATACAACGGATATCATTATTTCTTGTTTGACACAAATTATAGCAAGAATATTTTGTCAAGCTATCTGGGTGTTGGAGTTTTCTTTCAAATATATCAGACACTCCCTCCCCGAAAATTAAAATGATCGGTCCCTAATGAAATAGTTAAAAGTATTTGCCAGAATATGTTCCCAATCGCGTTATATTTGCATAAGCAACACCATTCACACTTTTGATGAAGTTGAGGGTGTAATACACTGCACCAGTTTTTCGATAAATCACTACTGCTAGCTCTTCCCTGGGTGAATGAAAATATATTTTTGCAATAGAGCTTCAGACTCGGTTTGTATTTTTGTATTACCTTCTTGCTATATTTGATAGATTCTACAGTTAAATTGTTTTACCTCATGCGCGAAACTATATAGATAATGTATTTTGAAGAAAAAATGACGAAATCAGGAAATAAGCACTATATATCTATGCGCAGGCATAATGGAAGTAAAACAAATGCTCAGACTTAAGGAAAGTAGTTCTAACAATACTCGGCACAAAGTAGTTCTATCAATACTCGGCACAAAGTAGTTCTAACAATACTCGGCACAAAGTAGTTCTAACAATACTCGACACTATATAGCCAAGCTTCTGTTGATGAGTTGTTAAACAATACTCGGCACTATATAGCCAAGCTTCTGTTGATGAGTTGTTAAACAATATTCGACACTATATAGCCAAGCTTCTGTTGATGAGTTGTTAAACAATACTCGGCACTATATAGCCAAGCTTCTGTTGATGAGTTGTTAAACAATACTCGACACTATATAGCCAAGCTTCTGTTGATGAGTTGTTAAACAATACTCGGCACTATATAGCCAAGCTTCTGTTGATGAGTTGTTAAACAATACTCGGCACTATATAGCCAAGCTTCTGTTGATGAGTTGTTAAACAATACTCGGCACTATATAGCCAAGCTTCTGTTGATGAGTTGTTAAACAATTCTCGGCACTATATAGCCAAGCTTCTGTTGATGAGTTGTTAAACAATACTCGACACTATATAGCCAAGCTTCTGTTGATGAGTTGTTAAACAATACTCGGCACTATATAGCCAAGCTTCTTTTGATGAGTTGTTAAACAATACTCGGCACTATATAGCCAAGCTTCTGTTGATGAGTTGTTAAACAATACTCGACACTATATAGCCAAGCTTCTGTTGATGAGTTGTTAAACAATACTCGGCACTATATAGCCAAGCTTCTGTTGATGAGTTGTTAAACAATACTCGGCACTATATAGCCAAGCTTCTGTTGATGAGTTGTTAAACAATACTCGGCACTATATAGCCAAGCTTCTGTTGATGAGTTGTTAAACAATACTCGGCACTATATAGCCAAGCTTCTGTTGATGAGTTGTTAAACAATACTCGGCACTATATAGCCAAGCTTCTGTTGATGAGTTGTTAAACAATACTCGACACTATATAGCCAAGCTTCTGTTGATGAGTTGTTAAACAATACTCGGCACTATATAGCCAAGCTTCTGTTGATGAGTTGTTAAACAATTCTCGGCACTATATAGCCAAGCTTCTGTTGATGAGTTGTTAAACAATTCTCGGCACTATATAGCCAAGCTTCTGTTGATGAGTTGTTAAACAATTCTCGGCACTATATAGCCAAGCTTCTGTTGATGAGTTGTTAAACGCAACACCTACTAAGCTATTGTTATCACAAGTAAGATGCATCAAGGTCAACTTGAACAAGTTCACATACGTCTTCTGGTTACACCGGATTAAACCAGCCAAGATCTGATAATGGCACCGCTTTGATTGGCGGTGAAACTCCGAAATGCTTGGATGACGTTCAATATATTGTGCACGAGATTTATTTCTTGATCTCCGTGTGATGGGCGAGAGCACTACGTTAAAGTTAATTTAAGTGTAAATCATTACTTAAATTATCTGCAAACACTAATTTATCCAAAACTTCAATACTCAAAACTTCTCAAAAAATGTATTAAAATACAAATTTAAATGTAACCTATATATGCAGAAATTAAGTATTTGTACCACTCAGGTGTCAAAAGAGTACCATCCCTCTGTGAAAACAATGTAACTATTACCCATTGGGTCAGAGTGCGCTCGGTATTTGAAATTAATGGACATCTGCCTATATCTCCCTTTAGAGTTTCAATACTATTATTTCTTGATAATTGTACTGTTTTGTTACAAGCGTACGGTAATAACTGTACTGTTTGTGATAATTGTCGAGGACCTGGCTCCGAGACTCATCTTTATCATCCTCCTCACGCGATGGGTCTCAAACGTCTCTGCAACATTTTCCCAAGGTTTAGAAGCAGCTGACCTGGTCCACTTGGTTATGTGATTGAAACAGCCAGTGCACATACACAAGAATGATGAGGTCATTCTCCCACGGTTAAGAGACAGTTGTCCTGGACTACTTGATCATGTGATATTCAAACATCCGTAAAGGATGATGAGGTGATTGTTTAATCAGGGCAGTAAGAAAGTATAAGGTGTTGGAATGGTCAATTGTCCTTTAGTGGAAGTAAAAAACGATGTACAATTAAAAATGTTAATGTTCATCTAACATCGCAAAAGAATGCATTGTTAATTGTTTTTGAAATTTTTATATAAATACATCGACTGTGGATTAAATCAGATATATCACTTTTTTTCCCCGCTTTATGGAGAAATGCTTGTACAGTTTTTCAAATGTCCCTCTATATTAGACTCACCGCTTCGGGTACGTCCAATATAATGGTAGATTTGAAAAACTGTACATTTATATACTCACAGAACAAGAAAAATCTGGACATATCTATTACGTGTATTCAAAACTTTGGCCAATGTCCTGCTCGAAAATTGTGACAGAAGAAAAAAATGACCTCAAAATAAGTCACGACTATTATGGCAAACAAAGGTGTACGTTAACTGAAATATCGACAAGTCCTGTATATGCATACACATTGCATGAATTAATGATCTCTCTCTCTCTCTCTCTCTCTCTCTCTCTCTCTCTCTCTCTCTCTCTCTCTCTCTCTCTCTCTCTCTCTCTCTCTCACACACACACACACCTCTACTCAAACACGAATATGCTCACTTTTCTTCAGACTTCTTGAGTAAATTTGATCTGAATTGAAAGAAATGCTGGCAAAAGCTATAAAATTTAATACTTTCAGTCGCATGGTTATTGCACGTTTTCAAATATGTAAACTACTATTTTGTGCTAATTATTTTTGCAATAGGGTCACTTCATGCTTAGTAGGGATTGATTTGTTGGGTGGGTGGATAGTCTGCGTTTTTGTTCTTGGCGGAGGACAAATTCCATGTCCAATTGAAAATCCCAGAACATACAAACGCGAACTTATCGCTTAATAAAGGCTTGGAAATCATAAAACTCTTAAGCATGAGTTTGATCTTTGATTTTGTCTCAACCAATCACAAATGACATTAATTTTAATACTCGTTTCTGATTGACTGATAGTGAAAACTCAATCGCAGACTCATGCTTAGTTGTATACCTCCAGCCCTGAACTAATTATTGAAAGATGGATGAAGAGGAATAGTAAGAACTGCTTATTCAAATGAAATTTAGAAACGAACAGGAGGGAGATCGAAGTCATAATAAAACCCCAAATCACTGCAAAGACACTTTAATACAGATGCACGAAACAGCAAATAAATATATGCCTATATCGGCACTTTACGGATATACATTGGTAGTGATAGGGCTTGTACGTCCATCCGTCAGTTCCTTCGTTATATAATCTGAATTCTATATACACTGATCATATATGGTATGATCATATTTAGTATCATATTTTACGAGGATGAGTCAATGCCAAGAAAGGTTTTGAATCCTGGATGGCAAACCCAGAGAAGGAGGATTGGGGAGGGGTGGGAGCAATGTCACATATTTCTATGCAATGTATACTCAAACTTGTAACCTGATCTTTGTCTACACAAACTTAAGGATCATGATCATAATTCATGTTTTATTTCACATGGATGACAAGATGACATTCGAAGGTTTCCAATACTGAATACATCCATGGGTGTGTAGAGGGATGGGGGAGGGAAGTGGGGTGGGGGTACGCTCTGAGATGGAATCCAAAACAAGCAGTGCGGATATTCCCTATCACATCAAGCTTTAATTCTTCTTCTTCTTCTTCTTCTTATTATTATTATTATTATTAGTAGTAGTAGTATTAGTATTAGTATTCCGTTTTCATTAGATCTTCAAAGCTATCTGTTTTTATTTGTAGATGTTCTTTTTCAGATGTTTAGAAATACATTTAGGCACTTTGTCTTTATGGTTCATATTTTCGGGAATCTTCTGATATACTTTTGCGATGAACGCAAGAATCTGAGAATTAAATCACATGCAAACCTCTCCACGTTCCACATGCACAACATTAGTCCGGATTATTGCTATTTAAGTAGACATAGCTTTTAGCCCTACAGTTTTTCCTGCTTCCTTTCGCTCCACTATCTAATGCCTTCAGATGTAAAGCTCAATGTGCAAACTAAACCGTGCCTTTAAAACACATGAGGACTTATTTCTTCTTAGGATTTTCTCATGGATGAACTTTTCCTAAGTTTAATTTACATTTGGCATTCTTTTCTTTTTCCTTATACGATGAAACAGTAGTAATTTACTTGCTAATGGTGCTACTTTTCAACCTCTGACAATTATGTTAAAATTGACCGTCTTGCCACATCTCATTGTGTTTATATACATCAACTGAAAATCAATACAAAATGATGATTTATATATGGTATACATCCCACGGTGTTATTATTTAGTGCTGTACAAGCAGATCAAGCTTTGCTTCTACAGTTTTTCCTGTTCTTGTCTCTTTTGCCTCCACTTTCAACTCGGTACATCCGAAAACAAAGTTGACTGTGAAATACCTATCCGATACGGGTACCGACCGATCCGTTATTGGAATTTCTACAGTGCCGAGTTTTGTGCAAGACTCATCGTCGACATACTCGGGATACTTGCTAGTTGATGTGTATACCGTGAAGGTGATGTAGGTGTCTTCCTCTTTCCCGGCGCGATAATTTCTTACTGTCATGCGTTCATTCAAAGCAACTGTTTGGCCAATTTCGACATGTTTATCAAACACATCTCTGCAAAGTTCATCTCCATCTACAATGACTTTCTTGCTGACAGGATGCCGACCCGCTATGAAACGTGCAAACATCTCCACACCATACGTTCTTTTGCAGATTCTCTGGCTAATGAGAGAGGAATTATGACCGAAGATGACTGCCCCCTTTAGAACCGACAGTCCGGCATCCGCCGGAATGATCACTTTCATTGAAGGAAAGTAGGATCTGATCGCATCTTGAAGTAATTGGGAGTCCGAAAATCCTCCAACCATGAGGATGGATTCCAGATTCCCGACATCACTGTTTTCAAGCAGTTGTGATATGTAGTGAACTATATTTCGGATTGAATAATTGAAGAAGCTCTCCATAACTGATGATTTCAATTTAATTTTGTCCTTTAGCAGAGAAACTGGGCCTTCGTGTTCTGGGAGACTTAGTTTTGAGTCAAAATCTTTACCAGTTACTTTCGAATATAACTGTGTCAAAGAATCAGGAAGCGATAACTGTACCCCAAAAGATTTCGAAATGCTCCTGAGTTCCATCTGCATCTGAAAGCTTTCCAAGAGTCCTTGATGGTCTTCTGGTTGCTCAACACAAAATTTATCATAAGTCAACACACCAACTAATTCCTCTAGGAACATTCTGAAATATACACGTGTGTTTTTTTCTAGTTGAATCTCCAATTCTTCCCTGAACATCTTTTCATAAATTGAGCTGCTTCCTAACGAAGTCTTATGATTCCCTGTTACAAGGTAAACATTCAAATCCTGATCGTTGAACCAGTCTTTGATTGTACCCCCAAACTTAAGGCTGGAAAGAAATGCTGGAAGAGTAATGTCTTTCATCTCTTCGAAGATTTCTCTCAATGTCGTTGGAATCCTGAAAATCACAGAATTCCTAATCTTATCTCTCTTTTTTGCCTCAAATATTCGGAAGAATTCAAGGTAATCATCAGCACAATCTTGCTTGAAACGTTGAAAGACATCTGGTCCAAGCAAGCCAATGAAGAAAAGTTCCAAAGCTGTATCAACGGACGTCCCACCCCAAGCGCCTCCAGTAGCCTTACATAGCTCTTTCAAGTGCCCAGTTGGAGTTACCTCGTGAATCGTAATGTCGATTGTACCACCTGGAATATTCCAAAACCAAGAGATCAAGATATGTCAAGAAAATGCAAATCTCTACACGAAATATACAAGAGCAATAACAATTAGTTTTAGTTAGGCTAGATCTCAAAAGGAAGCCCCACTGAGGATTCAGAGCTATCTGTATGCTGTACCAACCCTACTATCACCCCAGACCGAACGACACATCCCACTTTCTTAGGTGTATAGTATTTGTCCCCTATTTCTCACCGATGTGACAAGGTAAACTTACTATTGTACACTGCAAGGTCTACATCATGAATCAAACTAGACCAAACTGGTTCCCAAACATTAGGGCACATGCTCATTAAATGCACACATAATATCATTTTAATACAATTGCAAGTGAATTGAAATTATATCCCTTTATCTGAAGCAACTTCTGGTAACAAGTATACAAAAACAAAATGCTGAAACACAATCGTGCGTTACATTTCAAGTAACGACGTGTTAATGTACTGTACTCCAATTTGCAATGTTTTAGCAAGTAATATCTAAAAATAATGAAAGTTAGTAGTAATGTTTCAGAGAAAGAATGTTTGTCTTTATTTATATTTTTCGTTGCTCATGCACTGAATTTCCAAGTTATAGAAACGGAGAGAAAGAAACAGAAAGATTCAATATACCTCCAGAGTCGAGGATCATATATCTAGAACCTGGTTGGAATGTAGCCAATATGGCGGCGGAATCCGCACCATGCATCGTCTGCACCGGAAGCAAACTACACAGGATCGAGGCTACTTCCGGTTCAAGTGCCAAGAGTAGATTTTCATCCCTAATTTGAGCCTGAAACATATGTATGATACCTCACGTTATTTATGGTTATTTATGGTTATCAAAAATTTTTAACATTGAAATGCACCAGATCGACAACTTGACCTCCATGTGAAGTTGATTGAAATTATTTTTAAAATTTTGTTTTTATATTTAAAAGTTAAAATAACGCGTTCATTTAAGTATATTAATTTGGTGAAACGTAATTTTGTATTCGTAGAGCAGAGAGAAATATAAGCTAAAATGCGTTATCCTTAACAGTTTTCTCCAATTTTAATCAATGGATTCTCATTGAGCAACATATTTCATTTGTAGGTGTATTTGCACTCAATTTCTAATAGTTTTGTATATATACATTCCACCGTAAGTATAAATACCAATTTATATATGGACAGAGAATATTATCCTGCATGTTAGAGAATGTTTAATTCATCCCCTACTGAGAATTGAACCCGGGTCCGTGGGTTGCGGTACCCATCGCCTTCCCTGCACGCACCAAACCCAATACCCAGCCCCCCAACCAAGCGCACGTAGCCAAAGGCATGCTTAGTAACCCAGCTGCAAATAAGTACCAGCTTCAGCAGAAACTTTTGGATACGGTTGTTTGTCGTCACATGAGGGCTAATCATACACTTTCTGTCCTCCATTACCACAGACACTTCGATAAGCATCGGTCTTATAAACTCAAAAGAACTCTCACAAAGACAAAAACAATGTGATTCCATACCTGCAATGACGCCACGCGCATGAATTGTTTGGCCCGGTCGTCCCAAATAGCTGGTACCGTCAGAACCCATAATATGTCCTCGGCTCTTATCGCTCCTTTCATTGTCTTGTTCAAGTTGTTCAGGAGATCATCCTTTAAGTAACGGATAGCAGCGGAGAAGACCGTCAGTGCAGGAAGAGATTTATTACGTTCATCTTGTAGCACAGTGTTGACGCTCAAGTCCTGCACATAAGACATAGTATCAGTTTAGGAGTAGTTCGTGGTGGAACCTTAAAATTTGTGATAAATGGGACATGGATTTGGGCAAATATTTACGAGTGGGCGAAATTTTCAATCAACTAAATACAAAATCATCCAATTTGGTTCCAATAAATCATGCGGTAAAAAATGTAGTCCCGCTTTTATCTGTTTCTAGTTTTCTGAAATTTCAATGTTCATTGTCAAAGATACTTGTGTAACATTTTTCCCATCAAAATCAAACGTGAATCACAGCGTTCGATTTATTCTACATAGCTCTGAAAGTTCGTATTGAGAACGAACAGAATGAATAGGTAAAAAAATCGTTTGTGTTGAGGGGGGGGCTGTTTTTTTTTTTTTTTTTTTTTTTTTTTTTCTTGTTTTGTTTTGCGTATTTGTTTGTTTGTTTGTTTGTTTCATTGATTACTGCGCGTTGGGTTTAAAAAAATTCGATCCGTGAAACAACCAACTGCCCGAGAACCAAAGAAAATCCGACTTTATAATACGATTTTCGGTTGCAATTGCTACTCTTTCCTTACAAGAACTGACAATAATACTATATTTACCAGACAAAGTGTGCTTCATTTACATAGGAAAATGGAGGATGACGTTTGCCTTTGTCACATACCAGGAGCTTAGGTAGAGGTCTTATAATTTGCTGATACGGTGTCTTCTTTTGCCCACGCAACAAATTTGTGTGCAAAGCACAATGTATGGTAAAATAGTACGGTACATGATAGAGTGTAATATTTTGTGTACCAGGGTTAAGGAAGGGACAACGTTCTGTGCAATAAGATAAGCAATTATAGCCCCTCCCCAGGTTTCAAAGTTCATATTTACCGTTTTCTGAATAAGAAAAATGCAAATCAGTACAATCATTTTGCAAAATCACTTAATTTTGAGCGATAACAAACATATCTTAGTCACAGAGATTTGTTGTGCTGTCGTACAAGAGCCAAGATATAGGCTTTATGTCCAGTCAGGTATACCGCCAATGGCAAAAAAAATCCTCGTGAGTTAGGTCCCTTAACTAGTCATTTATGCAGAGTCCTTTTAGATTTTTGTCCCTTGAAATTGTTACTGACATGATTGGAATTGTATTACTTATCATAAGTTACGGTCATAGAAATATAATTTGTCCTGCATATATACTTATAAAAATCATGCTTTGTTTCAAGCGCCAGGGGCTCATTGAAACCCGATTTTATTTTATTTCATAGAATCAGTTTCTCCCTTGCATTTGCTATGGAATGACTACCCAAAAGATTGCGGACAGAGATTACAGGGGAAGTAATATTATATAGGCCTACAACGACGAATCAAAAGACACAAAAAACAAATTATATTTTCGTGGCAGATACATCTTTTAAGTACAGAGAAATTTCGTCCACGATATTCAATAAAAATGCCATCATTAATGATATATCCACATTGTGCATCCACATCTATGAGAGTTTCATCTTATTCATAAAGATGAGTCCTGCTCTAGAGTACATAGAGGTTAATCGAACCAGATAATATATATCAAATTTAATCCTTGGGAGTTATGTCCCTTGATTAATCTCATAGGTGTAGGCCAATGGTAAAAAGTCAGAACTCCTAAGTGATTTTCAGTATATAAGTCTTACTTTTTCAAGTAAATGTAACTGTAACAAAGCGAACGCCAACAATGTTCAGCAAGCCAGGGGATGTTATATTATTATTTTTACGGAAAGCTAGAAAGCTTAGTTTACCAATAAATCTCCAGTGGCATCTTTTCGATACTGTGATTTCGCCAATATTACTTTATGGAACAGAGATTTGGAATTTGAAAAAACAATGATACAATTGTATCATTTGATATGCAGTTTTGTAAATCTGTTAAAAAGGTTAGAAAATCTATACCTAATGTCATTGTTTATGGTGGATTAAGAAGAGTCCCAGTCAATATCTGTATTAAGGTTAGAATGATCGGCTTCTGGCGGAGAATTGTTTGCAATAAGAAAGAGAGCATTTCATACATTTTTTATGATATCTTGTACCAGTTGCATTGTAGAGATATTTTACAACATTGCAGAGATATTTAAACAACAATTATTATTCATATACCCATGTCTTGCTATAGATTGCATAGATAATAATGAGACCAGAATAGACCCATAAAATGTAATCGTCGGTATTTATGTCCCTTAATTAATCTTATAGCAGTGGACAATACAAAAGTTTGATTTTACCTACTCTTCTTTAAACATTATTTTACCGATTTTATTCTCTATTTTTAATGATCTTGATGACTTTATGTTGCATGCATATGATTGTTTGATTGATATGAGTGATTTAGCTCATATTCTATTAGATAATTCAGATGTTGAAGTCTATTTCAAACTGTACTTGTAACTTTATGCTGACGGTACAGTATTATTTGCTCAGTCTACTCCCGAACTGCAAGCATCTTTAAATATTATGTATCTGCACCGTCAAATCTGGAAACTTGATGAAAATTCAGCAAAGTCAAAAAGGTAGTAGTATATTCCAAGTCAAGAAGTAATGAAGCTTTTCATTACAATGGTAAAAGGCCTGAACTCCTAGCTGATGTTCAGTATTTAAGTCTTACTTTTTAAAGTAAATGTAACCGTAACAAAGTGAAAGCCCATCTTCTTCAGCAAGACAGGAACGTTGTGTTTTTTTATTTTGAGAAAAGCCATAAGTTCAGTTTACCAATAAATCTCCAGTGGCATCTTTTTGATACTATGACTTTGCCAATATTCCCTTACAGAACTGAGATCTGTGGATTTGAATAATATGGCATTTCGTATCCAGTTTTTTAAAATTATTATAAAGCTTAGAAAATCTTCGCCTAATATCATTGCCTATGGTGAATTAGGAAGAGCCTCAGACAGTTTCTCTATTAAGGTTAGAATGATTGGCTTTTGGCAAACAATTGATTGTAATAAGAAAGATAACATTTATACATTCTGTATGATATCTTGTACCAGTTGCATTGTAGAACTATTTTTCATTCCAAATGGCTGACTTTTGTTATGAATATTCTTAATGATTGTGGACTAATAAAAGTATGGGATTAATAATATGTAAATATAAATTTAAATATATCATAGAAGGTCACCGAAACTTTACAGGATAGTTTTGTGCAAACATGAAATGATGCAATTTCAATTATATCTAAGCATATCGGTCATACAATGTTTAAAATGAATTTGGTTGTGAAAAATATTTGACTACACTCCCACAAGATGTGGTGCCATATGCTGTTGCTTTCTCTGTAGTAGTCACAAACTTTTCATAGAAGTTGTTAGAATGGGTGATGAGTTTAACTATATTTTAATTCTACCTATTTCAAAAGAGAATTATATGATTTTGTACCTAAGCATCTGCTCAGCAAACCAAATACTTTCAAACCCTCATAAGCAACATAGATAATATTGTACTAATTTGATTGGCAACATTGTTTAAATTTGTATTGTCAATCTTTAAATGATGAAGCTATCTTCTACTTGTGTTGTTTGTACTATACATAGTTCATTGATTTCATTTTATCCATTCATTTGTACTATCATACTCCATGTGGCGCCTTTAGTGAAAAAGTGTCTCAATTAATATCTAAAATGTCTCCAATCTGTCTCTAAATAAAACTGCTCTGTTTAAATAAGACCCAAAAGTTCCTAAATGATTATGTTGGTGGTTCAAATCAAACTATTATTGGAAGTTGATTTACTGGACAACTACATTTCTGTGGTCATGCAAATGATATTTGAAATAATGAAAATACCTCATTGTCGTATATCTTCATCTTAAATCTTTTGAAGTAGAACCAGTTTCTGTGCTTTTCTTCCTGAGCCAGTTCAACGTATTTTGATTCAGCATCATACCCAAATGCCTCCACTGTGATCCCATCTGGCTGGAACAGGATGGTGGTAGGCGCCTAGAGGTAGAAGTACATGGAATTAATTTTAAGAAACCATGCGAAATTCTTCCACATATCTAAACCGGAGTCAAACACGGGGACCAAAGGTACAAAACGAGAGAGTAGCAGCTGTTTTATCATTTGGATTAGTGTAGGAAAAAGTAGAATAAAGAAACTTTGGAACCACTGCAACAATTTTTATAAACTATTTGACTGTATATTTTGAAATGGGCCATATTTCAGCCATTTACATAGAATGTAGCGTAACCTTGTCGCTGAAGCACATTTATTCATGTGTCACTGAGTTCGTTCGTTTTGATTGTCATTTATAATTCTCTTATGAATGTGTATACATCAAACTTGACTTTAAAAAAGAAAAAAGAAAACAAACATAAGTAAAAGGTACAGTGCATTAGGGTAAAAGTATTATATTCGTCTTTATTATAAGTAAATGATGGGAATATTTCCAGATATCAGAATAGATTTTATAAAACGTTGCAATGTACGACAAATTTTGATATTTTGATATTTACTGCATGTAATAATTCGTATATAAAGTGATTGTCTCCATCATAAACACAACTGTATCTTCAATGACAAGAAAGTAAGGGGTCATTAGTAAAGCAGATTATTGCGCACAAGAAATTATAATACTTTATATTTGCTAATATTATCAGTGAAGTAGCGTGTCCTTAAACTCAAATTCTTAGTTATCCCCTCCTCCATAACCATATCCTCTGTCCCATAGTCCTCATCCCCAAGGATGTGGAAATATGAAGTTGCTGCTGGAAAGAAGCAAAGGAACAAATGCTGCTCCAATTGATCAAAGACTAGGGGCGAGAGGAGAGAGATGTATCTTCTTTGAATGTATCTTATTATTATCAAGAATAAGATTGCTAAGGATAATTTAATAAAGTATATTACACTGCTGATTTTTACAGTTGCAAAAAGCACGATTATATATATATATATATATATATATATATATATATATATATATATATATATATATATAGAGAGAGAGAGAGAGAGAGAGAGAGAGAGAGAGACACTATGCATAGAATCTACTCTGTATCATTGATAAACCACAAGATGTATACATGTTTCATTAAAAGGAAACGAGGTCTACCGAAGCTTGCTAACCCTAACCTGAACACTATACCCCATAATACACAACATTTTGCATTCACGTAGATTATATCTCTATTCTAATCAAACTTTCCATTATCATGTTTCCATTACATTGTTCATTGTAAGAAGATTGTATCTCTCATGCCTTGTATATATGCCCTGTTTCATGAACTGCATGCTACATTCCGTATTAAGGGTTAGTGGCCATTATTACAAATAAAGATTATTATTATTATTACAAACTAATTGACGAGTCTTGCATCTATTAAATGCGTACGGCCGCTGTGTACATACCGCATGCATACACCGCCAGTGCTGTACACAGCCGACACCTCTCTCTCTCTCTCTCTCTCTCTCTCTCTCTCTCTCTCTCTCTCTCTCTCTCTCTCTCTCTCTCTCTCTTATTAGTACCTTATTTGTACTTCACATTGACTTAGTGATTCAGATGTATTGGGGTCGGTTCTACTACTTCAGTCTGTTTTGGTTTATTGCACTCCATGCATTGCTGTCATATCTCAAGCTTTAACGTGTCCATCTATTAAAGTGGATGCACTCCATTAACTCTTATCTATATATCGCCATTACGCACGCTCTATCGAAAACACGCACCCACTGACATAGAGAGCCCCACTTTTCTTTCTTTTAAACAAGGTGGGAATAATAAGTCGACTTCTACCTTATCGGAAAGGTAGTCCCCACGTTGCCAATGTCGTGTGTGGATCTTAAGGGGACTGTTTTTGAACTCCTCCTTGGTAGAATACGCCCAACCAGAGTATGTCGTGCCAAAATCTATTGCCGCCACGAGTGGATACGACAGGGCACTCTGGAGATATAAGGAAATAATAATAATAATAATAATAATAATAGCATCATCATCATCACCATCCATTCATCTATCCATACCTATCTAGCTACCTACCTACCTACATACATACACATACATACATACATACATACATACATACATACATACATACATACATACATACATACATACATACATACATCGAAAGTCTTTATTTTCACAAGTTTCATCCAATTGATGAATTGCAAGAGTCAAAACAAACACATCTTGCTAGTATCACAGCATTTAGTTTTTTTTAAAGAATTATTTTGGGGAGTGAGGGCTGATAAAAAATTTACCACATCATTAGAATGAATTATTTTGCTTGGTCTTTAAAACTTCATGAAAACTGAATAAAAGATAGTGATGTTGTTGACAAAGTGACTTAAAACATTTTATATAATCTGTTTAATCATCAGTAGACCATGCTATCTCAGAACTAGACAAGCAAAGCACCCCAGGTGTGATCAGACAATAATATATTCTTTTCGGTTAACACGAGGGTTGTAAATCCCCTCAGATGAGATTCTTACAAACTGACTTAATACATATTATATAATCTGTATAAACACTAGTGGACCAAGCTATGTCCGAATCAGACATATTTAGAACCCCAGGTGAGTTCGCAGGTATCTAGGCCAAATTGGCAAGTCAATATCATATGTCAGTAACTAAATAAAATCTGCGTCTCCCGATTCGTTAGCGGTGTAGTGGAGTGCGTAGCAAGAAACACTAAGATGAATGATACTATTCTCTGCTATGTCACGACCACCCGACGTGTGTCGCAGTTTTCAGCAAACTCAGGTGTGATTAGATAATAATAGTCCCTTTCAGGTAAACACGAGGGTTCGGATTCCCTTCATTAATATCATATGACACGGGTACACTTAGTGGACATATGATGCGTTATGACTGTAGGATCAAACAGATTATGTGTTTGTACATGATTGAAAATGGTTTTTAAAACGTACTACGAGCATGAATCTTTGAAAGCAGATATAAAACATTCTGATTACATAGCATTTAACCATGCACATGGCACTTCGTCATTGTGGTTTTTTTGTTGTCTTTTTTTCTGAGCTAAAAACTAATTTCGAAAAATTTGAACAGTAATTACATAGATGAATATAGGCGGCGTCCACATCACTCTCTTAATGTCGACACGCTACTATCCTATATAGTAGCCGTTCGCATCACCCTTTTAATGTCAATTAGCTAATATCCTATATTTCGTCTATTTAAAGGTTTATATATAATCCCAACATCACTTGTATGATACATTATTTTCTAAAATTATATTTATTTATGTAGGAAGACTCATATATCTTTCCAAGCATGTATAACAGGAGTCCCTAACCAAACCTATCAATTCAATTCTGTCACTAATTGATTCAGTCGATATGCTTTTGTTTCTCTAGAATACATTGTGTCTAAAATAAGATAGTGTGTATGTATGTATCTATGGATTTATGTATACATGTATGTATACATGTATATCGATTCATATATCTATCTATCAACTTAACATGTTTCAACCAACTATTTTTCATGCTGATAGGAAATGCTCGATATTCAATTCAAAATGAGTAATTTGTTGCATTCTAAAAACATTCATTATTTATAAGTTACAAAACTGCTACTATTAATGACCTTGATATTAATGACCTTCATTAAATATCTCTTCTCCTTGAGGAATATTAAATTAATTTGCATCATAACGACCCATCTGATTGATTAGTGGATTGACTGATCGGGTTCACTGACTACTTTCTCAATTGATTTCAATTTGGAATTGGGCTTTGCTTATTTTCGCTTCGCAGTACATATTTCATATTTAAGGAAACAAATACTGAATACATTACGAGTGGCTGTATCCATATGCACATATTGCGCATTTCTCAATCTTGAAATAATATTTCAATCCAGCATGTTCCTAAAACTGTAGTATGCAAAGTTAACAAGGAGTCGCGTAAAATTAAATTTAAAAAATCACCCCATCCAGCAGCACATGAATAGATGTCAAGGGAGGGAGTGCACTTAGAGTGATTGGTGCTTAATGTGTGCAAATTTAATCAACCAAACGAAATAATTAACTTGAACTATATGATTTTCAGTCATTGTTTCAAAGCTATGATCTTATTATATTTTGTGAATCCTCGAAATCATTGCTATCTAACTTGAAAGAAGATCATTTTGAATATTTTTCTTTGTATAGAGAAGAGAGAAATCAAGCTGCCAGACGGGACTCTAGTAACCTTGTTATTTGCTATCGATCTAGTATTGCGAAAGTTATAGGAATGTGGCATAGATAATGCTATGACGTTATGTGGATAAAATTAAAAAAGCATAACTTTTCCATTTTGATAAGAATATTTTCTTGCTCTTTTGTTATGCATTGTCCAATGGCTCTTCTTGTGAGATATGAATGATATTATCATATTTGATATGGACTCTATAATACTAGTGTGCATATTGAGAGTTGTAATTCGAATGCTCATATTACACCGTGTAACAATTTTTTTTTTGGTTTCTGGGTAGTAAGTGTTATTTCCTAATTGCTTATGCCTCAAAAGTATAGAAAATGGCTATTATTCCCCACAAACTTTGCTTTTGTGACCAGGACAGTGATATTTTGAAATTTACCTATTTCCAATGAGAAAACGGGCGAATTGGTGTCTTTTCGTTCACATAAAGTCAGAAAAAAACAAGATATGAATGAAAATTAACATGTATTTATACTAAAGTAATACAAAAATGACTACAAAAGATTTAGAAGTGAGTAGTTTTTCGAGATTTACGATTATACTGTAAATCACTTTCACGAATCAGCCCCCAAATGAATTAATATTCACAAATCAAACACTTTCATGATCTTATATGCAGATGCTATTGTGATAATAGATAATACCTGTGCATATGTACAATATTGCTACAAATTAAACCATCCACTCAGAATTTTGTCATTTACGAGGAACGTGTTCCAATATCATTGACACGTATAATAAAGTTTCTGATAATTAAATAAATTAATACTGATCGGAATAAACTGATCTATATTTTATATAGATTAATGTTATAGGATCTACATACTTATCCACAAAACAAGAATTGAACGATTTTGCTTATAAATCTTTTGCATAATATGAGATTCTCCGAAGCTTGGATATATGATAGAAAAAGATGTTATAAATATAAATATCACACCGTTATAAAACGCTGAATCTTTAGGGGTAAAACCAGATTGCAAAAATGAGTCATTGGGTAATTCACTGCAGGATAGTTATACAAATGGTTGAAGACATATTTGAATACTTTACACACACAGCTTAGAAGAGAATCAAATCTATAATTAGAGGCAATATATATGTCCCATTTTTGTGAATTGGGGTGCATCTTCTACATATTTTTGCCAATGTGAATAATATTAAGCGTAATGTCAGGAAGATGTATAGATGGCGGGGTAGTGGAAATGTCGTGTATACAGGGACCATTCTGAGGGGTATCTATTAAATAAATTTGCTTTGGTTTAAACATGCTTTATATCATAAACTTGTAGTTGGGGATTACAAGATGTTTAATAAAGAAGGTAAACGATTATAAATAAAGCCAATAGTTTATGATGTTATATTCCTTTGACGATACAAGAATTGTAAATATGTGTGAACGTATGTTGGAAGATATTGAACTGTAATGACAAAAACGTTAAATTGTTGAGTAGTCAAGGTGAAGAGTCTCTTAATGAAACATTAGTATTTAGCCAAGGTATATCAAACACAAAGACGAACAAAGAAGGAGATGATAACAGATGAGAATAACGACATGAAAAAAGATAAAAGTAGAACTGCTAATTAATATTTGTAGGAGATTGTATGTTGAGAAAATAAAGAGGAAAGAAATGGGAAGAACAAAAGAAAAGAAGAAAAAGCGAGATTAAAAGTAAACAGTGCTTTCTTCTAGAGCGAGTCGTTCCAGAAGCAATGGCCAACGATTTAGAAAAAGTAAATTGCGATTTAGAACTGTTAATGACCCATAGAAATGTAGCAAGAGGTGCATTTAAAGAAATCTTTTGAACCTTCATGAATGTCATCAAAAATACGAATGTTTACTTACATGTTACATCACCATACCAAAATATTTGAAGTTCAATTACCATATTGTGCAAGAGATTAAAACAATTCGATGCTTTGTTATTGGATAATAACATCAAAAGAAAAAGAAGTGCTGTGTACTTTCTACAAGTCCACATCTACAAAAGCTGTGATCCAATAATATTCTTTGTAAATAAATGTAGATCAAGTGAGTTGCAACTTGTCCTAAGTCAAGCATGAAGAATCTGAAATATCTTTCTACCCCAATAAAATTTGTTTGGGGACATGATTGTCACAATTATTTAAAGCACTTTTGAAGTTGTTGATGGAGTCGCTTTGACGAGTCTCAATAGATACAGGCTGAAGGAAGGAACGAGTTGTAACAAAATCTTGTTCTAGATTGCATTGAGTGGAAGTTGTTTACATTATATAAGTTATCGCAAGTAATTTCACAAACAGCTGCTGGAATCAGATGGGGGGGGGGGGGTTACAGCATAAAAGTTTACTAATATGAGGAAAAGATTAGCTCCATCATGTGCAAACATTTATGTTACTGCATGGGCGAGAAAAATATTTCCTAAGGCATAAAAAACTACAATTTTTCTATGTTAGATTTATTTATGACATTTTCTTCATTTAGACCCGTTCGGATGAAGAATTAGAAGAATTTCTTTACTGGCTGAATAACCACCTTTCATCAATTAAAATCAAAAGTAACATTAGTAATGAAAATGTACTTATTAGACGAAACAATATACAAGATAACAAACTTCGCAAACGGAGATAATCCGGATAATAGGGTACATTTCAATGAAACTGATACTCATCAATTGCCACATAGAAAAAATTTTCATACACGGCATTCGTTCAGGAGCATTGTTAGATCACAAAAAAGTTCCGCCAGATTGGAACAGTGAACAAGACTTTCATGACGCTTGTTCATTGCTTTGCTCAGGACTACGAGAAAGAGGTTACAAAATCAGAAAACGTAGGAAAATGAAATCTGAGGCATTAAGAAGAATAAATATTCGCAACAAAACACAAGAAATAATTCCGTAGATTGCTCATTTTAATAGACAGTCAGCCTCTTCATCAAAGTATGCTAGAGAAAATGTTAATGATTTCAAACAAACAGTTCCTGAAGCATTTGAGCATGCACTTTGATAACAGCTTTCAAAAAGAAAAACATAAGGGATATTTTAGTGATATCAAAACTAACGAGTATGGACAAACCTATATGTTGTAAGTGCGAATTCAATGGTTGTAAGCCTGTGTGGTTTTCTACTTGATTCAGACATAGCAAAAATCTTGAAAACAGGTAGAGATTTTAAATTTAAAAAACGTATATCATGTGATACGCAAAATATGATATATGTGGTGTATTATTTAAAGTGTTAAAAGCAGTATGATGGGAAAACTTGTCCGAGGCATTTTTCAGACATACTACTGTAAAAATAAAACATCTGTGTAAACATTTTAGTACAAACTGTAGGAAGATCATTTGAGAGTGATCGACACTGAGCACAACATCTGCTGGTCAAAAGAGGAGAAAAAAAAAACAACTTCTGGCTTAATAGTTTAGGAGCTGAAATTGATTTTAAAATTTCACCGACGATGCAGTCTCGATCTTTGTTTTGTGCATTTTTATTTTTAATTTTTATGTTTTTTCTTTTTTCAGACCTTATCTTTTTGTAGTGAACGATCATTGAGATAGATAAATTCAGTCGGATCCACATATGTATCTACCTACCTACCTACCTATCTACCTATACATCTATTTATCTATCTGTAGTACTAAGTAGTATGAGATCATTGAGATATACATATTCAGTTGGATCTATCTATCCATTCATTTATCTATCTACCTACCTATCGCTCTACTTTTTATATATATTTACATATCTGTCTGAAGCCTTGTGTGCTCACGCTTACTTGGGGAGAGCGAGAGAGGCGCATACACACTATGACTGAAATTATCGCAATATTTATTGACCTTTAAAAGGGTCATTGTAATACCCTAATCAAAAGGCACGTTTACAATTACAAGATTGCGTTGGGTTACCTCAGAAAAATCGATAATAAGCTCCCATCGGTTCAAGACTTGAATAAATTCGACTAACGTATTCAAATATTTGTCTTAAGTTGATAACGTAATGTAGCGGATATTTCTAAACAAAGCATATCGATTTTCGATCCCTGCTAAAGGAGTAACTATTGCGTGGACAAATACTCCAGTTATTTAGACCCACCCAATGTCTCTTTCTAATAAACAAAAGATTTTACAATTCCATTCTGAGTATGTATACATGTATGTATGACTGGCTGAGAGAGAGAGAGAGAGGCGGGGGGGGGTATTGCAGACTTCATGGAAGTAGATAATAATTAACCTAAAACTGCACAATTACGCAAAATTAGAACGCATTAATTCCCGAAATTTTTAACTATACTAAAATTCGAGGACACACATTTATCCATCGGTGGCATTTTCAGATTTCATTTTACTATTGATTAAACTGAGACTCTCTAAGTGCCGTTTTATTTCTTTTTTCTTTAAACACTGTCAATTTTACTGCTAATCCCAATTTTATCTACTCGAGAGTATCTTCTTGAGCAAACACGTCCTTCTGTTAACTATTGCTACTGATTTATCGGTTGTTTTAATCACTGGGTGCTCTCTCTCTCTCTCTCTCTCTCTCTCTCTCTCTCTATATATATATATATATATATATATATATATATATATATATATATATATATATATATATTCCACATTTGTCATAGCGCCATGCATTATACCTTCTTCCCCGCTTCCCGTCGATACAATTTCCGCGTCGTACCGCAATTCGCCAGGTTAAATGCCAGACAAAAATGCCATTTTCTTTAATAATTCTCTTCGTTTTAACCCATTGATTTCGCAATGTTTTCAACTTTCTTGCATCTTCTAACAAGTCTTTCAAACAGTCAGACAGTTTTCTCAATGAGACTGACAAGACATTTAATATGTGGAAATTTGACATTACCTCAAAAAAGTTGTTGCGAAATTGAAAACCTGTAGCAAGAGGACTCACTTCCATTGCACTTTGTACTATTAAGTCCCATAATGTTCAGAGATTTCATCTGAGATTTCTATTTGGCATATCATAATAATGGCAATAGTTTGACTTATGACAGACTGTAGAATTAACAAAAAGTGATAATACTTTTTAATTTTCGGTGAAGCGACATGGGCTACTATGATAGTCTAAAACATGCAGCTTTTAATCTCATGGAAACCGATCGAATGACACAGGATTCAAGTTTTACATATTTTGCAATTATCAGTGATCAAATTTTACTGATTTTATTTTGTTAAATATTTTGTTTGATGATATGTTTATAATCATTGACATTTAATATCTATCTGTCTATTGGATTATATCTGCTTTAATAATCGGTGAGGTCAGAATGCCTTATACCACTCTCCTCGTTATAACGCCGAATTTGTCTTTGAGAAAATGTTGGCGTCATAACGGGTGTGTGTGTGTCTGTGTGCTGCAAATGTATAGCAAATAGAGTAGAAGGTACTATACACCTTGACTTTTAGGTCAGAAGAATCCGATGTGACTGTCTATAGAGGAGAGTTAGTTCTGAGTCGCCGTGTGAGTTTCTTTGCTACGCATGAATGCCTATATTCACGACTAACTTCCTTGCGTTTGAGGAGACACGGGCTCAATCGAGAGAGTATGGAGACTCGTGCCTTCAGGCAAGGCGATGGGTACCTTAACTCGCAGCCAGGTTCAACTCGTAGAAAGGCACAAATTATGACTCCCTCCTCGCTCCCAGTTTGAACTCCTAATAAATTGTCCATATTGTACAATCAGCTTTTAGTATTTCCCTGCAGTCAAAATACTGCTGAAGTGTATTCTCCACCACCACACCAAATAAGTTATGTCTCTTACCAAGAAATGATGTAGAAATTGAGAACACTTTTGTTTTGTTTTTTAAATTCAAGAACTTCCTCCCCTGTATTGCAATATTCTCGCAGACCCGGGTTCGTCTTCCAGCATGGAACGAATTACGAATTCACTTGTATAACAATATTCTCTTTATCTCTCTCTCTCTCTCTCTCTCTCTCTCTCTCTCTCTATATATATATATATATATATATATATATATGTATGTATGTATGTATGTATGTATGTATGTATGTATGTATGTACACACGTGTTCACTCAAAGCATATCGTCATTGCTTTCTCGAATGACTCGCTCAGTTATCAATACACGTTTATATAGCTGTACTACAAGTTCATTTATCACAGAGGTCAAATAATCTTCACATTTAGCCATGTATATTGCCTATTTGACGATTAGTATACAGTCATGATAGGGACGAAATATGCAAGCATTATTAAATTTAAAAACTAGTTTTCTAATTTTAAATAGTACATTATTCTTCGTATTTATCTATCAAAGAAGGTACATACTCACCATGTTGCAATCCGAGTCGTGTCTTATAAACGATCTCCACCTCTAAGGTTGTATAATACTTGGAGGTCTAAATGTAGCTCTCTATTCGAGTGTCAAGTAGTCACATGGCTTTAAATCGATAACTGTCTCATCTGGGTAGTAACAATAACGTTGTTTTCCTACGCACCTTGTGATCAGTCGTTTGAAAGTGCGTTTCAGTGTTACATGTCTTATTTCCAAGAAGAAAGCTCTAGCTCCACAAAAGAAACGAAACTACGATAAAAACAAAACGCACTAAATGGGCCTGATATCGTGCAGCTAGCATATATTAGTCTAAAAAGCAAATGTAGTTATAATAAGGCAGGTGCTTTGGTCTGAAAGATACTCGTGTCAAGATAATTTCCAGCTCTTTAGTAGAAATTGGTGGTATTTAAGATGTTGTTTAACTATGTTTCTACTTGGAGTACTTTCAGATGGATTAGATGGTGCATTGGCATCTTTTGCATGTAAAAGGTGTTCATTATTGGACTACCTATCACATTTGGTCTGATATAGTAAGGCAATTTTGGAGAACAAATTGTTTTATATATTACTAATAATAGTCACACTTAATGAGAGATAAGTGTGACTTGGACATTTTCCGCCTTGTTGCTATGGAATCCTCTTCGTTACCAGGGGAGCCACTCTGAAAAAATATATGGGATACCATATCATAATGAACATTCCTACCTAGCTTAGACAGCTGGCTGGAGAAGAAGTCGAAAATATGTTTTCTACCCAGTCAGTATCAAAGTCGGTGCTGCTGGGGAGCAAACACAGAAAACAAATTTGTATAGCATCTCCTAAGAATTGTTCCTACCAAGTTTAATTAAAAAACTGGCTCAGCCGGTCTGGAAAATAAAATAAAAATAGGTTATCCATCTACTTGCAAAGGACGATACACCACTGACAAGGGAGCTACTCTAGACAAAGTTGTATTGAAATTTACCCTGAGGTTTTCTACACCGAATACTTGGCCTTGTAACATGGTTGGTGAGCTACAAGCGTTTAACCGCTTTGTCATGTCTAAAATGCAAATAGATCAATATTTGCTCACTGAAGTTGCACATATTAGGGTGATGAATTTTATAACCACTGAAAATCTATCAAACTATTGACTGCAATATTTGTCTTAATTCAAAAATATAATTCATTTTTGAGAACGTGTGTAAAGTCTTTACAGGTTTAAATTAACATCTCATAAACGTTTTACTGTGATTATTTTGCATGGGTGCGGAAAAGGGATATTTCGCAGTATCAACCGGATTCATTGAGATCTATCCAGAATAGCATTGACAAACATATTAAGGATCTAAAATTAAACACAGTATTAAGCAAGATTCTACATTCAGCGATTTATGAACGGTGTTAGAGGCAAAATTCAAATCCCTTAAAGCAATGTGGAAGGGGGATAAGCTCCAGAAGACTAAAACTCTGAGCCAGGAAGAAATCAACAACTTATGTGAGAAGAATATCCTAGGTGCAGGTTATGAAAATTTATTAAATGATGCATGAAATCAGAAATAAAAAATGTATCCAAATCTTCAAAAGACATTGGTGGAAGAACAATTACAATATATAGCCATATCGTAAACCACGGTACCGCTATGTCTTAAACATTAATGTTTAAGATTTATGATAGCAACATTTTGAAAATATCTTTTTCAGAAAATCCATAATCCTTGTTACATTCTGTATGACTAATAATGGGGTATACTTTGTTTTGAGAGACAGATAGGACCACACAAACCTTTTATCGAGAGAGATTTACTTGAAGATGACTAAATCTAAAACAGAATACTTGGAATTTGATGGTAATACTAATGCAATTTTTCAATATAATAATCATCATTCAGTATATTTACATTTTGTATTTAACCTTGAATGGTAACTGACGTTTGGTAAGGGTAATATTCATCTATTCTCTATTATTAAGAAACTTTTGTACACTTGTGATATAGTATTTAGTTGATATTTATATTTTATAGCCATATAATTATTTATCACGTGAAATTAATTTTCTCTTGATGTGCTCGTAGAAAGAAGTAAGATATTTTAAGTGACTCCAAATGCTAATAAGCAATCTGTGACGGTATGACAAGAAACTGTTAATAAGGACAAAAAAGTAAGCCCAAGTAAAAATCCTCTTGCAAAGAAAATCTGCTAATGCCATCTCCCGAAGGCACACTTGCCAAACACGGTCATATACCTGGATGTTTAAATGACACTCGGCAATCACGAAATGCGGACAAAGTCCAAGTCAAAAACGTCAAAATCAATATTTATCGTGAAATAAACAACCATTTACGCTGACAATAATGGTTACATGAGCTGCTGTAGCCTACATTTAGGAATAGTTTACGAACTTTTAATCCTACGTGTTGTTTTGTTTACACCTCCAATCAAAAATTTAAATAACAGCTACTTATGCCAAGATAAGTAAAATAGTATATTTGGCTAGGAAGGAAAGAACCTGTCCAGCTGTTTTCAAAAGCCGACTTATTACAATGCCAATAATTCCAGGCAATGCTGCTGCTGCCATTTTTGTTTCAATCGTTCACCTATCGGTAATTTTTCTCTAACCCTTTAATTAATTTTTTTTTAATGTTTTTTTCTGAAAATTCTCCAACTGTGTTAGGTGTCCAACTAAATGAGCTTTTTAACTTTCAACAGTTTCCAACTCTTCTTATATTACAGCTTTCTTCCTTTCCCTGTTTCTCTACAAATCTCGTTGTTTTACACTTCAGTCTGTTTTTCATATTTTTTCATATTTCATAGTTTCTATTTTCAAATTGATAACTTCTACAGCATTTACATATCAACCAATTGTCTTTTCCCTAATTATCTTTTTTCTTGTGTAGTGAAAAGTATTTTCAGTACTGATGGAATTTTTCCACTTTGAATTCTTCCGTATTAATTATCTATTCAAGTATCTGTTTGTCTTACCCGTGTTGAACAAACGGCTTATTTGTGTTTATTGTTCCCATATCTATTTCCTCCGGTACCTTTACTGGTTATCTTTCTACAACAGCAGGTTCTAATTGATATTTATATCCAGTCTCCTCAATAGGTAACACCCATTTGTCAATTTGTCAACTTTTTTATGCAACCAATTGTGACGAACAACTCCTTTCCAGTATGGCCCGCTATAGTGTTGGGTGTTAGCACTGTTTTGATGTCGCCTTTCCTTCAGATTTGACCTGTCTTAAAATACAATACAATACAATACAATACAATACAATACAATACAATACAATACAATACAATACAATACAATGTTATGTAATGCAATACGATACACTCTGTTGTGTAAAACAGATTGTTTCGTTTAGTATTTTAATGTTGTTTTTTCTTTCTTTAAATTATTTCGTAAGTCATCGATGCCAAGGCCTTCCTTCATGTCCTCCTAGTACATATCGATAACACTGCGTTAAAGTCTAGAATCTCCATCTGCTGTGATATCATCAACACACCTAATGCTATGCTCGGCAAAACCACAAGCAAAATTGACATTATCATCGATGTGTAGGTTCAGTAACTAGAAATTATTCATCAAAATCAAATAAAGGATTCTCAATTGAACAATCAAAATTATCTCCAACGCCTTCTGCCATTTATCCAATGATAAAGACTATGCCTAAAGGGTTTCATTTGTGGTTTCAGCATTTTATTCCTGGATGTAGCAATTTAAATATTCAGAAGCTATAATATCAAATACAAAAACCCGATCATCAAAAGCCTGTGTATGTGTGTTCGTAGTAAGAGTGTTGTACACACATAGCGACTATGTCGTGCAGCTCTTGGATGCAAGCCATGCAATACAAATGTACCACTTTTGGGAGTTAGAGTGACTGCACACAATGCAAATTTGTCAGTTTTTGTTTCTTCCTTGTCTTTTTTTTTTAAATTGTTTTTTTAAAATATATTTTACAGTTTACTTCTGAGTGAGTGTATTGCATAAACATGGAGATTGTGTCACACACTCTTGTACATAAGCCGCACAATGCAAATGTGTCACTTGTTTGGCTTGCAGAGCTTATATTCATTTTATATATATTTAATTTGTATCATGGAGTGCATCTAATCTCCTTTGATGATGTCATGACCCTTACAGATGAGGTTCTTCTCATTTCTATAGAAAACAAATGCTCGTCTCTGACAGAAATCGAACTGCAGACCTTTCGATGTGTAATACTACACTATATGCATAGACCAATGGGCCTCATTTATTAACACACTGTAAAATAAACTATTCAAGCTTTCGTGTATACTGACATTCAAACTTGCCGATAGTAGGTTCATGTTCGATTCATATCCACTAACATTTTGGAAATAATTTCAGAATCATTTCTAAAAGTCGAACATTTTTTCTCTAATGAATTTAGAAATTCAAGACGCTAAGAATTTCCGGTAAAGCTCTAATACTTTGTTAAGGCAATATAATTAATGTTTTCCTAATATTAGGATTTTCCAGGCGCCAACTATTCCAAAACCTGCCGACACTTGCTCTGTGTGGCAAAGAATTTTGATTTTTGGTCCATTTATTTTAGCAAATATGTCAAGTAATGTTGTAGTAGAGTATAATTGTGCTCGAGTAGCATATTTCAATTTCTTGAAATGTTTCCATGTATTTTTGTTTATTTAAGATCATACTATTTTAATGATCACTATGGTCAAGTAATTATTTTATTTTGATTTTTCATTTTTAATAATAACAAAATTATAATTGAAATAGTAATTTTTAATTATTTTATAAACATCTCCAAATCTGCTGATCTAGCAATTGAGATCGTGATATTTAATGTAAACTTATACCCATACAGGATGTAAGAACAGAAATACGGGGGTATTTGAAAAGTTCTAAATATTTTGTTTTAACATTTTTGTTTCTTTGAACCTCTCAATAAATTTAATGCTGATTGATAGACAAAACAACGCTCTATAAAATGATATGCAGCTGCACATACAGCACGCTGGACACCTGCAGATATATGTATATGATGAAAATAGATAAATTACAGTGATGTAAAAATGTCGGGAAAGAAGTACAATTCTGCTACAATGCAAATAGCATACTGTAAAGTCCGGGAGCTCGTTGGGTAATCTCCGGCTAATATCAAGATTGACTGCGATGAGGTTTGCAGATGTAAGTCTCTGTCATATCATACAATTTTGAGGTGGCTTCATCGTTTTAAAGATGGTCGATAATCCATGGAAGATGAAACACGTTTTGGAAGATCGTTTTCTGCGATTGGTGAGTGGAAAGTGGCTGCGGTGTAGGGGATAATTGATAAAGATGCTCTATACACAGTGGAAGATATTTCTTCTATTATCACGAGCATTAATTCGTGAGCTGTTTTTTTTAATATAGTGAAGAATTATTTGAAGCCCAAAAAGGTTTATGCAAAATGTGTCCCGCATTTGTTGATGGTTGATCCAAAACACTCGGGTGTAAATTGCTAAACAGCTACTCGCCAGATATAAAAATCAAGACCTGAGAAGTTTGAATGGGATTGTAACAGGTGATGAAACGGGGATTTTTGTAACCCGAATCAAGAGAATGTAATAAAGTCTCGATCGGAGAAAACGAGCAGAGACCACACATCGCTCGATGAAGTCGGACTGTTTAGAGAGTTTTATACTCATGTTTTTTCGATCCAAAAGGCCCCGTCGTCCAGGTACCTGTGTCTGACCGCTGCTAGTGTCACTGGACATTTTTGTACCTCCAAATAGTTTCCAAAACTTGTGGAACACTACCAAATCACCACTGCGCGCACCAGCACTCGAAGCATCCATCTACTCCATGGCAACACCATGGCGAATAAATCTGCCGTCGTGACAGACTTCCAGAAGACGCACAGCATCTAAACTTTGCCACATTTTCTGATTTAGCCTTTTCCTCCTTCTGCTTAGTTATCCTAGACAAATCCTCTTGAGCGGTGCCTAAAGATGTTGCATTCTTTTTGTTCGTTGGGTCTAGTGTATTGCATGGAAGTAAACCAGATATTCTATTCCCCTGAGTGGTTGGATGATATAGTCTAAGTTGAATTCGTCTGGACTCGAAACGTTGCGATCCGACGTTTATCGAACCAATTTAGTCTTTGCGGTGTTCCCACATAACATTTGGAGAAGACACTTTCGAAAAGGGAATGATTGAAAGCTGTTGTACTCTCAACTGGATATCTCGGTTTAAGGAAACGATGGTGCAAGTATTGGACATCATGGTAATACGGGAGTTCAGCATCAAGACGTACGCAAAGAGAACAAAGCTGATGTATGCGCAGCATCAAGCCAAGGCTGTCGAGCGTCGAACAATATAAAAGTGAAGTGAAGCCCAACATCATCTTAAACATCAGTATCATCAGACGATGGTAATCCACTACATACTGATCTGGTGCCGTTGAACTTTGAAAGCTCTTAAACATGGCAGTAGTGAAAGTTACTAGTTTCATACCTATGATGTCATAGTATCGGAACATGTTCCCAAAGAGGGCATTTTGTACCATCGCTGTGAATAAGCGGAACGGATGAAAAGCTCTGAGGAGAAAGATCACAATCCGATCACAAACGATACCACTAGAAAGTAATGTTTAAAGTAAGCATCTGTTAATCGCTAGACCACATCAGCAATCAGCAAAAGAGAAGATACGACCAAAAGAGTCCGGAAAGGTCCGATGTGGCAAGAGTTGGTTAGATGAAACACGGTATATGGCATGCTCCTTCTTCCGATTCTGGTAAATTCCTGCACAAGGAATGCTGCAGCCATGCATAGGCTGAGGACGGTGTAAAATGTTACATAGGTTTACTGTCAAGTGCTATTCCTTAAAGTGTAGATGAAAGAACTATATTGAATATTGGTCGTTTTCTGTCCCCATTTTTATGAAACAAAATGTTTTATAAATTTCAAGACTGTTTGCGTTATGTATCACTCAGTATACAAATAAAATTGTTGAATATATGCTAAGTTCAGTGAATTTTAAACTAGAAATTAGATTTGAGCGCAGACTTGCTGCACGAAGAAATTTCGACAAATTGAGTATCTGTTATGTTGAAACATATGTTCATAATATTATCATGGAGCAAAGTTGCGCTGGTGTCTGACACATTTTAAACATTTACTTTGTAGTAATGGCATTTTCTTCTCATTGTGTTGCATCCACCTCGGAGTCAGAGAGCCACTACGTGTAAAGAAATTGAACTGCAGTTACTCATTGGATCTAGCATCAGAGAGGCCGACCGGACAAGAGGAGATTTTAAACCCTCTTTCGCCATTTTCGCCCCACCCACAGCCTCCCCTTCCCTCTCCCCATGGGCTGGTCCAACAAGCTATTTGTCCAGCTAGCTCAGGACTCCACGCAAAGCCGGCTCAAATAGAAAGGGTTGATATAGTAATGCCATCGCCAGCTTAAGGAAAACGCCTTACTTGCAGCCGCTGAGAAATAATTTTGTTAAGAAAAAGATGTTGCAGAGAATATACAATGTGTTCAAGTGGTTTTTGCTTTGAGGGACAGATCAATGCCGGGTGGATGTTGCAGAGTTCAAAAGGTGGCACCAATTATTGTTGTGCTGAAAAAGTATGTTACTTGAAATTTACTCGAACGTATTCGAGACACGTTGCATATTGTATACCGCAGAGTGGGCACTGTCAGTAAGATGTCATATGCATAGCGGTCGCCTGCAGCGTGCGAAGAGTACAAGATATTGACGCAGGTCTCACCCCCTTACCCCAGACGCCCCTGGAACGGCTTGACCGCCTACTGGTGGAATACAATGCAGAGCGCACGAATCTTGAGACGCCAGAGCGGGCAGCAGAGATAGGTAGAGACAGGTATTAAACCGCCTCGTAACCCCAAAAAAGGAGCGCCGCAACCCGTGTTCTTCACAAAACCTTGGACCGAGGTTGGAACCACAGTTTCTCCAGTGGGCAGAGAATTATCCATCCGCGTTAAGTTCCTCACGCAAGGCTGGAACTCGGACGAATGGACCGTATTGGACATGTTCGACCCTGTGAGGTCAGAAGCGCGTAAGGGCGCAAGGGTAGATTCAATCACTCGTGAAACAAGGCCTAGTCTTCTCACTGGCGTTGTCAGGTCATACTACGGAAACTTTTACCTGGTCGCAGCAGTTATATACTGCCTTTATAAAATGCGGGAACCCAACCCTAACAATCTGGCCCCTCCCTGCGTTGCGCCGACGGGTAGTGGAACATTTTGAAAAACACCACCAGAGGGAATGGCCTGACAGAGGTCCGTCGCAAGAAGCTGGGGAACTGGGAAGGCGAGTTAACGAAAGAGGACGACGTGGCCGATCTAGAGAATCCCCTCTGCTTAGATTGCACCACCCTCGAGTGTAAGATCCACGACGACAGCCTGAAAAGTGGTTGCTGCTTGGGGCAGTGACGAGTCAAGGAGAAAATCTCCTTGCACCTATCAACAGCACTGCCTACATGCCCAAGCCACAATACTGCGACGATTCCAAGCGCATAGTGCCAGTCTCAAAAGCTCCTGGTGCCAGCGACCCGCTTACGACTTACCACCTTTCGTAACTCGACTGCGGCGTAGGCTCCAGAAAGATCACACGCGCGATTCCCTTATTTCACCTCCAAAATCCGCTGGTTGTCACCCCGACCCACAGGCTCGCAAAAGACATGCGTACGCAGGGCGCCCGCACACAAACCTATGATAGGTTCCTTCCTTTGAATGGCCAACGGGAGTGGACAGAAATTAATTCCACGGGTCATCATCTGGGACGAGATCGGCCCAGCCCCCGCCACATCCTCGAGATCTTTCTCAAGTGGCTAGAGATGCGATGTGTACATGTCATTTGCAGCGGCAACCGGGGACAATCCCCGACCATTGTCGGAGAGCCGCCGCATGACTGGCTGCGAGCAACCGCGGAACGAGAGGGCTACTACGAAGAGGTAAATGAAGCCCTTAACACCCAAAAAATAAATAAATGCGTCTCAAATCTGACAGGGCCAAGTGCTAAGAGATGCACAAGACCCTTTTCGCCTGCTGCGGCTGGAATTCCTTTGAGTAGCGGTGGAATTCCGCTGACATGCTCGTTTTCTCTCGCACAGAGGTGCAAGAAAGGGCACAGCAGCTCTTCTTCGAGCATCATTAAAAGCACACAACTCTGCTATACCACACACAGTATAGCTGGCGCCAGAACATCCTACTTACCGTCACAGGGACAAACAACAGGCGGAGCTTGTGCGAAATGACATCTTTGATGTGAGCGTCGCAGACGTTCTATATTAAAAATATAAATATATCTGTTCTTTATTGCTCTTCAGAAGCGCTTCCTACGATCACAAATACAAAACAAATTCCTTAATTTCAAAACGAATTGGGAAATGTATGACTATTTAATGATAATTAGGTTAATAAATATCAATAATGTACGTGTTTACGCTATTTATATTCATACGCTAAGTCGGTGGAGATTTGCAAAGTAAATAAATCAATATGCGGGTTTAACTATTACCGTACGCTACTAGAAATGCAGATTTTACCATATAAATCAATCGGATAAATTTTTTCTTCAGCTCATGTAGTCACAGTATATTTGATATTCATCTGCTTGTGCGAAGGTGCGACCTATACATGTAAATTGAAAATAAATTGCAAAATTTCTGTAGAAAATCTAACGACAGTGAAATAGAGCTGTAATGAGTACAGTAGAGAGGAAGCTGTGGAGAACATGAATCTTATGTACTTCACTGAAACGTCTTGAATATATGACTATTCGATGTAATAGAGTACAAATTGTAGTAAACGGCTCAAAAGTAATATGAATTAAGTTGAGTTCATTATTCTAGAAAGGCTTGCCTTTATAAAAAGAGACTTTTGTTTTTTAGGCCTCAGTTCAACATGTAAATTCAAATTTTAATAAAAGATAACAAAATGTATGTTTTCTTTGATGCATTTAATACACTTTCAAATAAAATATGGTTGGTAGACTTAGTATTGTCATGTATCATTACACACTCACAGAATCACAATCACGCAGATTTTAAATAAAAAATACCCCAAACTTCTGTTTTTAAATCCTATTGGACAGTGGAATACAGTCTTAACTAGATGCAGACTCTGCTGATATCAATAGTCAGATTACTTAGTGATTTACCGTTACCAGACGGATACATCCAATAAATTTGGCCCCAGGATCTCTAGGGACCAATTAATTAATTTTAGCCTAAAATCCCTCCTGGCATTTTCCGAATTTAAAAAAACAAAACACCAAAGTCCAAGATGACCGACGACAATGATTCATTAAAAAGGTCATATTGTTTCCAAAATAGGGGTTTGTGAGGTAACTGAACCTTATTTTGGACATTACAATACTACTCATAGAAATCTACATACAAATGTTCATTTGCACAAAATGAGAACTAGACACGGAAAGTTATGTTCTTCTTTTTATAGAGACACAGAAGAATCACTTACACACTCACAGGATCACAGGATCATTTATTTTATGATTGCGCGATAGCTAATTATTTTGGATATAATTATTGAACTGGCTGAGAGAAAAATACATAAAACTTGTACATTTTGATGTCACCACAATAAATATAATATTAGAAATAACTAATCAAAATAAAACAAAGTCCATTTGACATCCCGTATAGTACATTTTTTTAATTTAACAGGAAATCATTTTTTCCTCTCTGGCTTTCGCAGCATTATCAAGGATGCAGGTTCCTACCTAAAGAGCATCATTCATGATGGTGATGATGCAAGAGCAGTACATGAAATAAAAAATATATATCTTATTTACTTCCTTTTGAACTGTGTATATATATATATATATATATATATATATATATATATATGCATATATATATATATATTGTTATGTATGATGTTTATATAATATTATAAATATTTTAGGAAATTATAAATGTTTCTTCACTTTAATATTTGCTTAAATCTTAATGTTATCAGGAAAAACATGTTTAATTAGTGTCCTTGAATTTGAATTAGGTTGTTTTGATCAATATGTTTTCTCAATTTGAAGGTCAAGGTTGATTTTTGTTTACAAGTAAAAATTCCATTAAGATGACTCATGTTCTAGAACATTCTGTCATGTGACCAATCTTTATATATACCATGTTTGGTGGACATTTATTCAGTTTTGACATTACCATCAGTCTTGTAAAGAGCTATTACAGTTGTGAAAATTCATTCCAAATTCTAAGAGAGGAATTATTTTAAATATTCATTGGATTATAACAGTGCTCATAAACTTTTGGATTTTGGATTTTTAATTGATGATTTTGGAATTTATGTGAACTTATATTCAGATATTTTGGAATACTTCATTTTGACATCAGCACATCAAAGATTACTAGTACATCGGGACTTTGGAGACCATTAGCACATCATAACATTCAAGGACACAGCCGTGAATTCGGAACAATCTATATTTAGGACTTGTGATTAGAACAATCATTCTTATTGGATTATTAGGATTTCAAAACACATTACTGTAAGTGACTTTTTTGATTTTTCATTTTAATTATCTAGTAATAAATTGCTTGTTGATTTTTACTTGATTTGTTGGTTTCACTTTCTTTCTGTTACATTTTTTTTAAACCATAGAGTCGTAACAGAAATTGGGGGCCGTTCCGGGATTGAATTTCTTTAAAGCATATTAGAGATATTAAATTTATCTTTGAAATTCATATTGATTTTGTCTCTGAATTTTTTTTGTCTTTGGCAAAGATTTTATATAGAGAAATTTTTTTGTGTGAAACCAACAAGCATTTACAATGGCATCTAATGTTCAGAATTTCATTTCAAAACCTACCCAGGAGGGGTTAGAGTGCATGAGAAAGGATGAGTTGCTCGAGCTTGCCAGAAAATACAGTCTATCTGAGGCAAAAGTATCATTGACAAAACAGGAGATAAAGATTATTTTGATTCAGTATTTAGTAGGAAAGGGAATTTTTGAAAATAGTGCTTTAAGATTGAAGAGAAAGCCTGTATCTGGTTCTGACAGGAAATTAAGGGAATTAGAGTTAAAGAACCAGATGGATTTAGAATTGGCAAAGCTTCAGATTCAGAGAGAGAGAGAAAGAAGAGAGGCAGATACAGATGGAGAGAGAGAAAGAAGAGAGGCAGATCCAAATGTAGAAAGAAGATAGGCAGATCCAAATGCAGAAAGAAGAGAGGCAGATGGAGAGAGAAAAAGAAGAGAGGCAGTTGGAGAGAGAGAAAGAAGAGAGACAACTGCAGATACAGATGGAGAGAGAGAAAGAAGAGAGACAAATGCGGATACAGATGGAGAGAGAGAAAGAAGAGAGGCAGATAGAAATGCAAAGAGAAGAAAGGGAAATGCAATTTAAGTTAAGAGAATTAGAACTGGCAAACAGAGCACACTCCACTCCTTTAAAAACAAGTTCAGGTTTTGATGTTACTAGATATATTAGGTTAGTACCCCCTTTTCAGGAAAAAGAAGTAGATAAATACTTTCTTCATTTCGAGAAAATTGCTGAAAACTTGAAATGGCCCAGAGAGCATTGGACTTTGTTATTACAAAGTGTACTAATTGGCAAAGCTCGTGAAGTCTACATTTCACTGTCAGTACAACAAAGCACTGATTATGATGTGGTTAAGGAGTACATCTTGAAAGCTTATGAGTTGGTACCAGAGGCATATCGACAAAGGTTTAGGAATTGTAGAAAAGAAACTGGACAAACTCATGTCGAATTTGCAAGGGATAAAGAACAACTATTTGATAGGTGGTGCTCAGCCAAGAAAGTTGATCAAGGTTATGATAACCTCCGACAGCTCGTATTAATTGAAGAGTTCAAGAGGTGTATCCATAGTGGTGTTAAAACCTATCTTGACGAGCAGAAAGTGGAAACTTTGGAAAATGCTGCTCGTATGGCTGATGATTATTCCTTGACTCACAAAATTTCATTTGGTAATGGGTCGTCCTCTCAGCAGTTTTCTGGTAAAAAACCATTTCAATCTCATTCGAGTACTTCCAAATTTCACAACAGCACAACTGTTAGGAATCAAACATCTGATAAGACTGATCAGAAATCCTTATCTCTTCCTACGTGCACTTATTGTAAAAAGAAAGGGCACGTTATTTCTGATTGCTTCAAGTTGAAAAATAAGCAACAGAGAAAAGACAGAGCTTTTCCAAATGCTCTTATTTCTACGAGGTCAAGGTCACGGTCTTGTATTGAAAGCAATACATTTGTTGGGTCAAACAAACCCCAGTCTGATTTTATTTTGGAGGCTTATGAACCATTCATGTCAGAAGGTTCTATATCACTTATTGGTGATTCTGCCAAACCTATCCCAATTAAAATATTAAGGGACACTGGAGCTTCTCAGAGTCTTTTATTATCAGGTACTTTGCCTTTGTCTGAGGAGTCTTCTTCAAGTGAAAGTGTTCTTGTTCAGGGAGTAGAGTGCGGCTTTGTAAATGTTCCTCTCCATTGTGTAAATTTGGCATCAGACTTAGTTTCTGGACCTGTGACTGTTGGGGCAGTGACTTCTTTACCCATAGAGGGTGTTCATTTATTACTAGGCAATGACCTAGCTGGAGATAAGGTTGTGGTTAATCCACTTGTAACTGACAAGCCTTGTTTGGATCAGAAAGTTGATCCTGTCGAAACTGAAATCCCTGATTTGTACCCTGCTTGTGCAGTTACTAGAGCTATGGCAAAAAGAGCTCTTGAGAGTGATGTTGATCAGGATATTATTCCTTTAGCTGACACATGTATTGGTCAGTTTTTTGATGAGGTCACTTTTTCCTCAGGTATTGATCAATCAAACGGTATTGATCACAGTGATCCTCTTTTGGCAACTCATTCTCTTTGTCCTACTCAGGATGACAAACGACAATCCCTTGTCGTTGAACAGGAGCAAGATCCCGAGATATCTTGTTTGTTTCAGAGGGCTATTAGTGAAACTGAAGCGACACAAGTTCCAGTGTGTTACTTTGTGAAAAATGGGGTCCTTATGAGGAAATGGAGACCACCTGATGTACCTGCTGGTGACGAGTGGTCAGTGAGTTATCAAATTGTTGTTCCTAAGTCATATCGACAGGAAATTCTTAATTTAGCCCATGAAACTCCTTTGGCTGGTCATTTAGGAGTCCGTAAGACTTATCACAAGATCTTGAATCATTTTTATTGGCCGAAACTCAAAAGTGATGTTTCTAAATACTGCAGATCTTGTCACACTTGTCAAATGGTAGGAAAACCCAATCAGAAGATACCTAAGGCTCATCTGCAACCTATTCCTGCATTTGATGAACCATTTAGTAGAATAATGGTAGACTGTGTTGGTCCTTTACCTAAAACCAAGTTAGGCAACCAATACTTGTTGACCATCATGTGTACATCTACAAGACTTCCAGAGGCAATTCCTCTGAGAAATATAAAAACTAAAACTATTGTGAAAGCTTTGGTGAAGTTTTTTACACTTGTTGGCCTTCCCAAATCTGTCCAGTCGGATCAAGGGTCAAATTTTATGTCTGGAATTTTCCAACAAGTTATGCATGAATTAGGCATCCAACAGTTTAAATCTTCTGCCTATCACCCTGAAAGTCAAGGTGCTTTGGAAAGATTTCATCAAACTTTGAAGAATATGATTCGATCATATTGCTTTGATACAGAAAAGGATTGGGATGAGGGTGTTCATTTGTTGTTGTTTGCTGTTAGGGAATCAGTTCAAGAGTCGTTGGGTTTTAGTCCCTTTGAACTAGTTTTTGGTCATACTGTCCGTGGACCATTGAAATTATTGAAAGAGAAACTTCTTTCAAATGAAGACTCAAAGATTAATCTTCTTGATTATGTTTCTGATTTCAAATACAAGTTGTCAAAGGCCTGTGAAGTAGCAAGAACTAATCTTCACAATACTCAGTCAAAAATGAAATTAAGGTATGACAGAAATTCACAGGAAAGGAGTTTTAAACCTGGTGACAAAGTTCTGGCTCTCTTTCCCATACCTCAGAATCCTCTTCAGGCTAACTTTTTTGGTCCTTATACTGTTGAAAAGAAAGTAAATGACTTAAATTATATCATTAACACTCCTGGGAGAACAGAAACAACTTTGTCATATAAATATGTTAAAGGAATATTTTGACAGAGATAGCCCAGCTAATTATTCTGTTAATTTAGTTGTACCTGTCCCACACAGTGAAGATATCAACGATGGAATACGATCAGACTATAGTGACTCTGGTATAACCAATCTTCGGAATTCAGAAATATTGAACAACCTAGACCAGAAACTTTCACATCTACAACAACAGGAAAGAAATGAACTAAAACAGCTATTACATGACTATGAGCACTTGTTTCCTGATGTTCCAACACGAACAAGTAAAATTTATCATGACGTTGACATTGTAGATTCTGCGCCTGTGAAACAGCATCCTTATAGGATGAATCCTCTCAAACAGAACTATCTGAAGAAAGAAATTCAGTATTTACTGGAGAATGATTTCATAGAACCAAGTAAAAGTAACTGGAGTTCACCATGTATTCTTGTTCCCAAGCCAGATAATACATTCCGTATGTGTACTGACTATAGAAAAGTCAACAGTGTCACCAAAACTGATTCATTTCCAATCCCAAGAATGGACGATTGCATTGATAAAATTGGAAATGCGGAATATGTCACCAAGTTTGACCTTTTAAAAGGATTCTGGCAAATTCCACTGACGGAAAGGGCAAAAGAAATTTCAACATTTGTAACTCCAGATGGACTTTATCAATATAAAGTCATGCCGTTTGGAATGAAAAATTCGCCTGCAACGTTTCAACGTCTGATGAACATGATAACATTTGGTCTTGATAATTGTGACGCTTATATCGATGACGTCATTATCTACAACAACACCTGGGAAGATCATTTGGAAACGATTCGAAAATTCTTTTATCCACTCAGTGATGCGAATCTGACAATTAATTTGAGCAAAAGTGAGTTTTGCCATGCTTGTGTCACATTTTTAGGACATATTGTGGGACAAGGTCAAGTTAAACCTATAGAAGCTAAGGTCAGAGCTATCTCTGAATTTCAAGTTCCAATTTGTAAAAAGCAACTGATGCGATTTCTAGGTATGGCTGGATATTATCGGAAATTTTGTTCCAATTTTTCCAAAATTGCTGAACCTTTGACAAGCTTATTGAGTAAGAAAACCAAATTTCATTGGTCTGACAAGTGTCAGGAATCTTTTGACAAGTTAAAGGCCATGCTTAAGAATGCACCAGTTCTTTCTGCACCAAATTTTAGCCAATCATTTAAATTATCTGTTGATGCAAGTGATGTAGGGGTTGGTGGAGTATTGATTCAGGAAGACAAAAGTGGTGTGGATCACCCTGTGTGTTATTTTTCTAAAAAACTAAACAAGCACCAGAAAAATTATTCCACAATTGAGAAGGAATGTTTGGCTTTGATATTGGCTTTACAGCATTTTGAAGTGTATGTTACCTCAGCTCTTTCTTCAATTATTGTGTACAGTGATCACAATCCCCTTACTTTCATCAACAAAATGAAAGATAAAAATCGGAGATTGTTGAGATGGAGTTTGATATTGCAGGAATATAACATTGACATCAAACACATCAGGGGAAAAGACAATGTGATTGCAGATGCACTCTCACGTGCCTAGAAATGTAATATTGCTTGATGTAATTAAGTCTAGTATCATAAAACATGTTCTTATGTAATTTTGGTTATTATAGTATTAGATGTATATTCAAAAGAAAGCTTTATTACATAAATCTTTCTTTTTCTTTATGAGGGGAGGTGTTATGTATGATGTTTATATAATATTATAAATATTTTAGGAAATTATAAATGTTTCTTCACTTTAATATTTGCTTAAATCATAATGTTATCAGGAAAAACATGTTTAACTAGTGTCCTTGAATTTGAATTAGGTTGTTTTGATCAATATGTTTTCTCAATTTGAAGGTCAAGGTTGATTTTTGTTTACAAGTAAAAATTCCATTAAGATGACTCATGTTCTAGAACATTCTGTCATGTGACCAATCTTTATATATACCATGTTTGGTGGACATTTATTCAGTTTTGACATTACCATCAGTCTTGTAAAGAGCTATTACAGTTGTGAAAATTCATTCCAAATTCTAAGAGAGGAATTATTTTAAATATTCATTGGATTATAACAGTGCTCATAAACTTTTGGATTTTGGATTTTTAATTGATGATTTTGGAATTTATGTGAACTTATATTCAGATATTTTGGAATACTTCATTTTGACATCAGCACATCAAAGATTACTAGTACATCGGGACTTTGGAGACCATTAGCACATCATAACATTCAAGGACACAGCCGTGAATTCGGAACATTCTATATTTAGGACTTGTGATTAGAACAATCATTCTTATTGGATTATTAGGATTTCAAAAACATTACTGTAAGTGACTTTTTTGATTTTTCATTTTAATTATCTAGTAATAAATTGCTTGTTGATTTTTACTTGATTTGTTGGTTTCACTTTCTTTCTGTTACATTTTTTTTAAACCATAGAGTCGTAACAGAAATTGGGGGCCGTTCCGGGATTGAATTTCTTTAAAGCATATTAGAGATATTAAATTTATCTTTGAAATTCATATTGATTTTGTCTCTGAATTTTTTTTGTCTTTGGCAAAGATTTTATATAGAGAAATTTTTTTGTGTGAAACCAACAAGCATTTACAATGGCATCTAATGTTCAGAATTTCATTTCAAAACCTACCCAGGAGGGGTTAGAGTGCATGAGAAAGGATGAGTTGCTCGAGCTTGCCAGAAAATACAGTCTATCTGAGGCAAAAGTATCATTGACAAAACAGGAGATAAAGATTATTTTGATTCAGTATTTAGTAGGAAAGGGAATTTTTGAAAATAGTGCTTTAAGATTGAAGAGAAAGCCTGTATCTGGTTCTGACAGGAAATTAAGGGAATTAGAGTTAAAGAACCAGATGGATTTAGAATTGGCAAAGCTTCAGATTCAGAGAGAGAGAGAAAGAAGAGAGGCAGATACAGATGGAGAGAGAGAAAGAAGAGAGGCAGATCCAAATGCAGAAAGAAGATAGGCAGATCCAAATGCAGAAAGAAGAGAGGCAGATGGAGAGAGAAAAAGAAGAGAGGCAGTTGGAGAGAGAGAAAGAAGAGAGACAACTGCAGATACAGATGGAGAGAGAGAAAGAAGAGAGACAAATGCGGATACAGATGGAGAGAGAGAAAGAAGAGAGGCAGATAGAAATGCAAAGAGAAGAAAGGGAAATGCAATTTAAGTTAAGAGAATTAGAACTGGCAAACAGAGCACACTCCACTCCTTTAAAAACAAGTTCAGGTTTTGATGTTACTAGATATATTAGGTTAGTACCCCCTTTTCAGGAAAAAGAAGTAGATAAATACTTTCTTCATTTCGAGAAAATTGCTGAAAACTTGAAATGGCCCAGAGAGCATTGGACTTTGTTATTACAAAGTGTACTAATTGGCAAAGCTCGTGAAGTCTACATTTCACTGTCAGTACAACAAAGCACTGATTATGATGTGGTTAAGGAGTACATCTTGAAAGCTTATGAGTTGGTACCAGAGGCATATCGACAAAGGTTTAGGAATTGTAGAAAAGAAACTGGACAAACTCATGTCGAATTTGCAAGGGATAAAGAACAACTATTTGATAGGTGGTGCTCAGCCAAGAAAGTTGATCAAGGTTATGATAACCTCCGACAGCTCGTATTAATTGAAGAGTTCAAGAGGTGTATCCATAGTGGTGTTAAAACCTATCTTGACGAGCAGAAAGTGGAAACTTTGGAAAATGCTGCTCGTATGGCTGATGATTATTCCTTGACTCACAAAATTTCATTTGGTAATGGGTCGTCCTCTCAGCAGTTTTCTGGTAAAAAACCATTTCAATCTCATTCGAGTACTTCCAAATTTCACAACAGCACAACTGTTAGGAATCAAACATCTGATAAGACTGATCAGAAATCCTTATCTCTTCCTACGTGCACTTATTGTAAAAAGAAAGGGCACGTTATTTCTGATTGCTTCAAGTTGAAAAATAAGCAACAGAGAAAAGACAGAGCTTTTCCAAATGCTCTTATTTCTACGAGGTCAAGGTCACGGTCTTGTATTGAAAGCAATACATTTGTTGGGTCAAACAAACCCCAGTCTGATTTTATTTTGGAGGCTTATGAACCATTCATGTCAGAAGGTTCTATATCACTTATTGGTGATTCTGCCAAACCTATCCCAATTAAAATATTAAGGGACACTGGAGCTTCTCAGAGTCTTTTATTATCAGGTACTTTGCCTTTGTCTGAGGAGTCTTCTTCAAGTGAAAGTGTTCTTGTTCAGGGAGTAGAGTGCGGCTTTGTAAATGTTCCTCTCCATTGTGTAAATTTGGCATCAGACTTAGTTTCTGGACCTGTGACTGTTGGGGCAGTGACTTCTTTACCCATAGAGGGTGTTCATTTATTACTAGGCAATGACCTAGCTGGAGATAAGGTTGTGGTTAATCCACTTGTAACTGACAAGCTTTGTTTGGATCAGAAAGTTGATCCTGTCGAAACTGAAATCCCTGATTTGTACCCTGCTTGTGCAGTTACTAGAGCTATGGCAAAAAGAGCTCTTGAGAGTGATGTTGATCAGGATATTATTCCTTTAGCTGACACATGTATTGGTCAGTTTTTTGATGAGGTCACTTTTTCCTCAGGTATTGATCAATCAAACGGTATTGATCACAGTGATCCTCTTTTGGCAACTCATTCTCTTTGTCCTACTCAGGATGACAAACGACAATCCCTTGTCGTTGAACAGGAGCAAGATCCCGAGATATCTTGTTTGTTTCAGAGGGCTATTAGTGAAACTGAAGCGACACAAGTTCCAGTGTGTTACTTTGTGAAAAATGGGGTCCTTATGAGGAAATGGAGACCACCTGATGTACCTGCTGGTGACGAGTGGTCAGTGAGTTATCAAATTGTTGTTCCTAAGTCATATCGACAGGAAATTCTTAATTTAGCCCATGAAACTCCTTTGGCTGGTCATTTAGGAGTCCGTAAGACTTATCACAAGATCTTGAATCATTTTTATTGGCCGAAACTCAAAAGTGATGTTTCTAAATACTGCAGATCTTGTCACACTTGTCAAATGGTAGGAAAACCCAATCAGAAGATACCTAAGGCTCATCTGCAACCTATTCCTGCATTTGATGAACCATTTAGTAGAATAATGGTAGACTGTGTTGGTCCTTTACCTAAAACCAAGTTAGGCAACCAATACTTGTTGACCATCATGTGTACATCTACAAGACTTCCAGAGGCAATTCCTCTGAGAAATATAAAAACTAAAACTATTGTGAAAGCTTTGGTGAAGTTTTTTACACTTGTTGGCCTTCCCAAATCTGTCCAGTCGGATCAAGGGTCAAATTTTATGTCTGGAATTTTCCAACAAGTTATGCATGAATTAGGCATCCAACAGTTTAAATCTTCTGCCTATCACCCTGAAAGTCAAGGTGCTTTGGAAAGATTTCATCAAACTTTGAAGAATATGATTCGATCATATTGCTTTGATACAGAAAAGGATTGGGATGAGGGTGTTCATTTGTTGTTGTTTGCTGTTAGGGAATCAGTTCAAGAGTCGTTGGGTTTTAGTCCCTTTGAACTAGTTTTTGGTCATACTGTCCGTGGACCATTGAAATTATTGAAAGAGAAACTTCTTTCAAATGAAGACTCAAAGATTAATCTTCTTGATTATGTTTCTGATTTCAAATACAAGTTGTCAAAGGCCTGTGAAGTAGCAAGAACTAATCTTCACAATACTCAGTCAAAAATGAAATTAAGGTATGACAGAAATTCACAGGAAAGGAGTTTTAAACCTGGTGACAAAGTTCTGGCTCTCTTTCCCATACCTCAGAATCCTCTTCAGGCTAACTTTTTTGGTCCTTATACTGTTGAAAAGAAAGTAAATGACTTAAATTATATCATTAACACTCCTGGGAGAACAGAAACAACTTTGTCATATAAATATGTTAAAGGAATATTTTGACAGAGATAGCCCAGCTAATTATTCTGTTAATTTAGTTGTACCTGTCCCACACAGTGAAGATATCAACGATGGAATACGATCAGACTATAGTGACTCTGGTATAACCAATCTTCGGAATTCAGAAATATTGAACAACCTAGACCAGAAACTTTCACATCTACAACAACAGGAAAGAAATGAACTAAAACAGCTATTACATGACTATGAGCACTTGTTTCCTGATGTTCCAACACGAACAAGTAAAATTTATCATGACGTTGACATTGTAGATTCTGCGCCTGTGAAACAGCATCCTTATAGGATGAATCCTCTCAAACAGAACTATCTGAAGAAAGAAATTCAGTATTTACTGGAGAATGATTTCATAGAACCAAGTAAAAGTAACTGGAGTTCACCATGTATTCTTGTTCCCAAGCCAGATAATACATTCCGTATGTGTACTGACTATAGAAAAGTCAACAGTGTCACCAAAACTGATTCATTTCCAATCCCAAGAATGGACGATTGCATTGATAAAATTGGAAATGCGGAATATGTCACCAAGTTTGACCTTTTAAAAGGATTCTGGCAAATTCCACTGACGGAAAGGGCAAAAGAAATTTCAACATTTGTAACTCCAGATGGACTTTATCAATATAAAGTCATGCCGTTTGGAATGAAAAATTCGCCTGCAACGTTTCAACGTCTGATGAACATGATAACATTTGGTCTTGATAATTGTGACGCTTATATCGATGACGTCATTATCTACAACAACACCTGGGAAGATCATTTGGAAACGATTCGAAAATTCTTTTATCCACTCAGTGATGCGAATCTGACAATTAATTTGAGCAAAAGTGAGTTTTGCCATGCTTGTGTCACATTTTTAGGACATATTGTGGGACAAGGTCAAGTTAAACCTATAGAAGCTAAGGTCAGAGCTATCTCTGAATTTCAAGTTCCAATTTGTAAAAAGCAACTGATGCGATTTCTAGGTATGGCTGGATATTATCGGAAATTTTGTTCCAATTTTTCCAAAATTGCTGAACCTTTGACAAGCTTATTGAGTAAGAAAACCAAATTTCATTGGTCTGACAAGTGTCAGGAATCTTTTGACAAGTTAAAGGCCATGCTTAAGAATGCACCAGTTCTTTCTGCACCAAATTTTAGCCAATCATTTAAATTATCTGTTGATGCAAGTGATGTAGGGGTTGGTGGAGTATTGATTCAGGAAGACAAAAGTGGTGTGGATCACCCTGTGTGTTATTTTTCTAAAAAACTAAACAAGCACCAGAAAAATTATTCCACAATTGAGAAGGAATGTTTGGCTTTGATATTGGCTTTACAGCATTTTGAAGTGTATGTTACCTCAGCTCTTTCTTCAATTATTGTGTACAGTGATCACAATCCCCTTACTTTCATCAACAAAATGAAAGATAAAAATCGGAGATTGTTGAGATGGAGTTTGATATTGCAGGAATATAACATTGACATCAAACACATCAGGGGAAAAGACAATGTGATTGCAGATGCACTCTCACGTGCCTAGAAATGTAATATTGCTTGATGTAATTAAGTCTAGTATCATAAAACATGTTCTTATGTAATTTTGGTTATTATAGTATTAGATGTATATTCAAAAGAAAGCTTTATTACATAAATCTTTCTTTTTCTTTATGAGGGGAGGTGTTATGTATGATGTTTATATAATATTATAAATATTTTAGGAAATTATAAATGTTTCTTCACTTTAATATTTGCTTAAATCATAATGTTATCAGGAAAAACATGTTTAACTAGTGTCCTTGAATTTGAATTAGGTTGTTTTGATCAATATGTTTTCTCAATTTGAAGGTCAAGGTTGATTTTTGTTTACAAGTAAAAATTCCATTAAGATGACTCATGTTCTAGAACATTCTGTCATGTGACCAATCTTTATATATACCATGTTTGGTGGACATTTATTCAGTTTTGACATTACCATCAGTCTTGTAAAGAGCTATTACAGTTGTGAAAATTCATTCCAAATTCTAAGAGAGGAATTATTTTAAATATTCATTGGATTATAACAGTGCTCATAAACTTTTGGATTTTGGATTTTTAATTGATGATTTTGGAATTTATGTGAACTTATATTCAGATATTTTGGAATACTTCATTTTGACATCAGCACATCAAAGATTACTAGTACATCGGGACTTTGGAGACCATTAGCACATCATAACATTCAAGGACACAGCCGTGAATTCGGAACATTCTATATTTAGGACTTGTGATTAGAACAATCATTCTTATTGGATTATTAGGATTTCAAAAACATTACTGTAAGTGACTTTTTTGATTTTTCATTTTAATTATCTAGTAATAAATTGCTTGTTGATTTTTACTTGATTTGTTGGTTTCACTTTCTTTCTGTTACATTTTTTTTAAACCATAGAGTCGTAACAGAAATTGGGGGCCGTTCCGGGATTGAATTTCTTTAAAGCATATTAGAGATATTAAATTTATCTTTGAAATTCATATTGATTTTGTCTCTGAATTTTTTTTGTCTTTGGCAAAGATTTTATATAGAGAAATTTTTTTTGTGTGAAACCAACAAGCATTTACAATGGCATCTAATGTTCAGAATTTCATTTCAAAACCTACCCAGGAGGGGTTAGAGTGCATGAGAAAGGATGAGTTGCTCGAGCTTGCCAGAAAATACAGTCTATCTGAGGCAAAAGTATCATTGACAAAACAGGAGATAAAGATTATTTTGATTCAGTATTTAGTAGGAAAGGGAATTTTTGAAAATAGTGCTTTAAGATTGAAGAGAAAACCTGTATCTGGTTCTGACAGGAAATTAAGGGAATTAGAGTTAAAGAACCAGATGGATTTAGAATTGGCAAAGCTTCAGATTCAGAGAGAGAGAGAAAGAAGAGAGGCAGATACAGATGGAGAGAGAGAAAGAAGAGAGGCAGATCCAAATGCAGAAAGAAGATAGGCAGATCCAAATGCAGAAAGAAGAGAGGCAGATGGAGAGAGAAAAAGAAGAGAGGCAGTTGGAGAGAGAGAAAGAAGAGAGACAACTGCAGATACAGATGGAGAGAGAGAAAGAAGAGAGACAAATGCGGATACAGATGGAGAGAGAGAAAGAAGAGAGGCAGATAGAAATGCAAAGAGAAGAAAGGGAAATGCAATTTAAGTTAAGAGAATTAGAACTGGCAAACAGAGCACACTCCACTCCTTTAAAAACAAGTTCAGGTTTTGATGTTACTAGATATATTAGGTTAGTACCCCCTTTTCAGGAAAAAGAAGTAGATAAATACTTTCTTCATTTCGAGAAAATTGCTGAAAACTTGAAATGGCCCAGAGAGCATTGGACTTTGTTATTACAAAGTGTACTAATTGGCAAAGCTCGTGAAGTCTACATTTCACTGTCAGTACAACAAAGCACTGATTATGATGTGGTTAAGGAGTACATCTTGAAAGCTTATGAGTTGGTACCAGAGGCATATCGACAAAGGTTTAGGAATTGTAGAAAAGAAACTGGACAAACTCATGTCGAATTTGCAAGGGATAAAGAACAACTATTTGATAGGTGGTGCTCAGCCAAGAAAGTTGATCAAGGTTATGATAACCTCCGACAGCTCGTATTAATTGAAGAGTTCAAGAGGTGTATCCATAGTGGTGTTAAAACCGATCTTGACGAGCAGAAAGTGGAAACTTTGGAAAATGCTGCTCGTATGGCTGATGATTATTCCTTGACTCACAAAATTTCATTTGGTAATGGGTCGTCCTCTCAGCAGTTTTCTGGTAAAAAACCATTTCAATCTCATTCGAGTACTTCCAAATTTCACAACAGCACAACTGTTAGGAATCAAACATCTGATAAGACTGATCAGAAATCCTTATCTCTTCCTACGTGCACTTATTGTAAAAAGAAAGGGCACGTTATTTCTGATTGCTTCAAGTTGAAAAATAAGCAACAGAGAAAAGACAGAGCTTTTCCAAATGCTCTTATTTCTACGAGGTCAAGGTCACGGTCTTGTATTGAAAGCAATACATTTGTTGGGTCAAACAAACCCCAGTCTGATTTTATTTTGGAGGCTTATGAACCATTCATGTCAGAAGGTTCTATATCACTTATTGGTGATTCTGCCAAACCTATCCCAATTAAAATATTAAGGGACACTGGAGCTTCTCAGAGTCTTTTATTATCAGGTACTTTGCCTTTGTCTGAGGAGTCTTCTTCAAGTGAAAGTGTTCTTGTTCAGGGAGTAGAGTGCGGCTTTGTAAATGTTCCTCTCCATTGTGTAAATTTGGCATCAGACTTAGTTTCTGGACCTGTGACTGTTGGGGCAGTGACTTCTTTACCCATAGAGGGTGTTCATTTATTACTAGGCAATGACCTAGCTGGAGATAAGGTTGTGGTTAATCCACTTGTAACTGACAAGCCTTGTTTGGATCAGAAAGTTGATCCTGTCGAAACTGAAATCCCTGATTTGTACCCTGCTTGTGCAGTTACTAGAGCTATGGCAAAAAGAGCTCTTGAGAGTGATGTTGATCAGGATATTATTCCTTTAGCTGACACATGTATTGGTCAGTTTTTTGATGAGGTCACTTTTTCCTCAGGTATTGATCAATCAAACGGTATTGATCACAGTGATCCTCTTTTGGCAACTCATTCTCTTTGTCCTACTCAGGATGACAAACGACAATCCCTTGTCGTTGAACAGGAGCAAGATCCCGAGATATCTTGTTTGTTTCAGAGGGCTATTAGTGAAACTGAAGCGACACAAGTTCCAGTGTGTTACTTTGTGAAAAATGGGGTCCTTATGAGGAAATGGAGACCACCTGATGTACCTGCTGGTGACGAGTGGTCAGTGAGTTATCAAATTGTTGTTCCTAAGTCATATCGACAGGAAATTCTTAATTTAGCCCATGAAACTCCTTTGGCTGGTCATTTAGGAGTCCGTAAGACTTATCACAAGATCTTGAATCATTTTTATTGGCCGAAACTCAAAAGTGATGTTTCTAAATACTGCAGATCTTGTCACACTTGTCAAATGGTAGGAAAACCCAATCAGAAGATACCTAAGGCTCATCTGCAACCTATTCCTGCATTTGATGAACCATTTAGTAGAATAATGGTAGACTGTGTTGGTCCTTTACCTAAAACCAAGTTAGGCAACCAATACTTGTTGACCATCATGTGTACATCTACAAGACTTCCAGAGGCAATTCCTCTGAGAAATATAAAAACTAAAACTATTGTGAAAGCTTTGGTGAAGTTTTTTACACTTGTTGGCCTTCCCAAATCTGTCCAGTCGGATCAAGGGTCAAATTTTATGTCTGGAATTTTCCAACAAGTTATGCATGAATTAGGCATCCAACAGTTTAAATCTTCTGCCTATCACCCTGAAAGTCAAGGTGCTTTGGAAAGATTTCATCAAACTTTGAAGAATATGATTCGATCATATTGCTTTGATACAGAAAAGGATTGGGATGAGGGTGTTCATTTGTTGTTGTTTGCTGTTAGGGAATCAGTTCAAGAGTCGTTGGGTTTTAGTCCCTTTGAACTAGTTTTTGGTCATACTGTCCGTGGACCATTGAAATTATTGAAAGAGAAACTTCTTTCAAATGAAGACTCAAAGATTAATCTTCTTGATTATGTTTCTGATTTCAAATACAAGTTGTCAAAGGCCTGTGAAGTAGCAAGAACTAATCTTCACAATACTCAGTCAAAAATGAAATTAAGGTATGACAGAAATTCACAGGAAAGGAGTTTTAAAACCTGGTGACAAAGTTCTGGCTCTCTTTCCCATACCTCAGAATCCTCTTCAGGCTAACTTTTTTGGTCCTTATACTGTTGAAAAGAAAGTAAATGACTTAAATTATATCATTAACACTCCTGGGAGAACAGAAACAACTTTGTCATATAAATATGTTAAAGGAATATTTTGACAGAGATAGCCCAGCTAATTATTCTGTTAATTTAGTTGTACCTGTCCCACACAGTGAAGATATCAACGATGGAATACGATCAGACTATAGTGACTCTGGTATAACCAATCTTCGGAATTCAGAAATATTGAACAACCTAGACCAGAAACTTTCACATCTACAACAACAGGAAAGAAATGAACTAAAACAGCTATTACATGACTATGAGCACTTGTTTCCTGATGTTCCAACACGAACAAGTAAAATTTATCATGACGTTGACATTGTAGATTCTGCGCCTGTGAAACAGCATCCTTATAGGATGAATCCTCTCAAACAGAACTATCTGAAGAAAGAAATTCAGTATTTACTGGAGAATGATTTCATAGAACCAAGTAAAAGTAACTGGAGTTCACCATGTATTCTTGTTCCCAAGCCAGATAATACATTCCGTATGTGTACTGACTATAGAAAAGTCAACAGTGTCACCAAAACTGATTCATTTCCAATCCCAAGAATGGACGATTGCATTGATAAAATTGGAAATGCGGAATATGTCACCAAGTTTGACCTTTTAAAAGGATTCTGGCAAATTCCACTGACGGAAAGGGCAAAAGAAATTTCAACATTTGTAACTCCAGATGGACTTTATCAATATAAAGTCATGCCGTTTGGAATGAAAAATTCGCCTGCAACGTTTCAACGTCTGATGAACATGATAACATTTGGTCTTGATAATTGTGACGCTTATATCGATGACGTCATTATCTACAACAACACCTGGGAAGATCATTTGGAAACGATTCGAAAATTCTTTTATCCACTCAGTGATGCGAATCTGACAATTAATTTGAGCAAAAGTGAGTTTTGCCATGCTTGTGTCACATTTTTAGGACATATTGTGGGACAAGGTCAAGTTAAACCTATAGAAGCTAAGGTCAGAGCTATCTCTGAATTTCAAGTTCCAATTTGTAAAAAGCAACTGATGCGATTTCTAGGTATGGCTGGATATTATCGGAAATTTTGTTCCAATTTTTCCAAAATTGCTGAACCTTTGACAAGCTTATTGAGTAAGAAAACCAAATTTCATTGGTCTGACAAGTGTCAGGAATCTTTTGACAAGTTAAAGGCCATGCTTAAGAATGCACCAGTTCTTTCTGCACCAAATTTTAGCCAATCATTTAAATTATCTGTTGATGCAAGTGATGTAGGGGTTGGTGGAGTATTGATTCAGGAAGACAAAAGTGGTGTGGATCACCCTGTGTGTTATTTTTCTAAAAAACTAAACAAGCACCAGAAAAATTATTCCACAATTGAGAAGGAATGTTTGGCTTTGATATTGGCTTTACAGCATTTTGAAGTGTATGTTACCTCAGCTCTTTCTTCAATTATTGTGTACAGTGATCACAATCCCCTTACTTTCATCAACAAAATGAAAGATAAAAATCGGAGATTGTTGAGATGGAGTTTGATATTGCAGGAATATAACATTGACATCAAACACATCAGGGGAAAAGACAATGTGATTGCAGATGCACTCTCACGTGCCTAGAAATGTAATATTGCTTGATGTAATTAAGTCTAGTATCATAAAACATGTTCTTATGTAATTTTGGTTATTATAGTATTAGATGTATATTCAAAAGAAAGCTTTATTACATAAATCTTTCTTTTTCTTTATGAGGGGAGGTGTTATGTATGATGTTTATATAATATTATAAATATTTTAGGAAATTATAAATGTTTCTTCACTTTAATATTTGCTTAAATCATAATGTTATCAGGAAAAACATGTTTAACTAGTGTCCTTGAATTTGAATTAGGTTGTTTTGATCAATATGTTTTCTCAATTTGAAGGTCAAGGTTGATTTTTGTTTACAAGTAAAAATTCCATTAAGATGACTCATGTTCTAGAACATTCTGTCATGTGACCAATCTTTATATATACCATGTTTGGTGGACATTTATTCAGTTTTGACATTACCATCAGTCTTGTAAAGAGCTATTACAGTTGTGAAAATTCATTCCAAATTCTAAGAGAGGAATTATTTTAAATATTCATTGGATTATAACAGTGCTCATAAACTTTTGGATTTTGGATTTTTAATTGATGATTTTGGAATTTATGTGAACTTATATTCAGATATTTTGGAATACTTCATTTTGACATCAGCACATCAAAGATTACTAGTACATCGGGACTTTGGAGACCATTAGCACATCATAACATTCAAGGACACAGCCGTGAATTCGGAACATTCTATATTTAGGACTTGTGATTAGAACAATCATTCTTATTGGATTATTAGGATTTCAAAAACATTACTGTAAGTGACTTTTTTGATTTTTCATTTTAATTATCTAGTAATAAATTGCTTGTTGATTTTTACTTGATTTGTTGGTTTCACTTTCTTTCTGTTACATTTTTTTTAAACCATAGAGTCGTAACAGAAATTGGGGGCCGTTCCGGGATTGAATTTCTTTAAAGCATATTAGAGATATTAAATTTATCTTTGAAATTCATATTGATTTTGTCTCTGAATTTTTTTTGTCTTTGGCAAAGATTTTATATAGAGAAATTTTTTTGTGTGAAACCAACAAGCATTTACAATGGCATCTAATGTTCAGAATTTCATTTCAAAACCTACCCAGGAGGGGTTAGAGTGCATGAGAAAGGATGAGTTGCTCGAGCTTGCCAGAAAATACAGTCTATCTGAGGCAAAAGTATCATTGACAAAACAGGAGATAAAGATTATTTTGATTCAGTATTTAGTAGGAAAGGGAATTTTTGAAAATAGTGCTTTAAGATTGAAGAGAAAACCTGTATCTGGTTCTGACAGGAAATTAAGGGAATTAGAGTTAAAGAACCAGATGGATTTAGAATTGGCAAAGCTTCAGATTCAGAGAGAGAGAGAAAGAAGAGAGGCAGATACAGATGGAGAGAGAGAAAGAAGAGAGGCAGATCCAAATGCAGAAAGAAGATAGGCAGATCCAAATGCAGAAAGAAGAGAGGCAGATGGAGAGAGAAAAAGAAGAGAGGCAGTTGGAGAGAGAGAAAGAAGAGAGACAACTGCAGATACAGATGGAGAGAGAGAAAGAAGAGAGACAAATGCGGATACAGATGGAGAGAGAGAAAGAAGAGAGGCAGATAGAAATGCAAAGAGAAGAAAGGGAAATGCAATTTAAGTTAAGAGAATTAGAACTGGCAAACAGAGCACACTCCACTCCTTTAAAAACAAGTTCAGGTTTTGATGTTACTAGATATATTAGGTTAGTACCCCCTTTTCAGGAAAAAGAAGTAGATAAATACTTTCTTCATTTCGAGAAAATTGCTGAAAACTTGAAATGGCCCAGAGAGCATTGGACTTTGTTATTACAAAGTGTACTAATTGGCAAAGCTCGTGAAGTCTACATTTCACTGTCAGTACAACAAAGCACTGATTATGATGTGGTTAAGGAGTACATCTTGAAAGCTTATGAGTTGGTACCAGAGGCATATCGACAAAGGTTTAGGAATTGTAGAAAAGAAACTGGACAAACTCATGTCGAATTTGCAAGGGATAAAGAACAACTATTTGATAGGTGGTGCTCAGCCAAGAAAGTTGATCAAGGTTATGATAACCTCCGACAGCTCGTATTAATTGAAGAGTTCAAGAGGTGTATCCATAGTGGTGTTAAAACCTATCTTGACGAGCAGAAAGTGGAAACTTTGGAAAATGCTGCTCGTATGGCTGATGATTATTCCTTGACTCACAAAATTTCATTTGGTAATGGGTCGTCCTCTCAGCAGTTTTCTGGTAAAAAACCATTTCAATCTCATTCGAGTACTTCCAAATTTCACAACAGCACAACTGTTAGGAATCAAACATCTGATAAGACTGATCAGAAATCCTTATCTCTTCCTACGTGCACTTATTGTAAAAAGAAAGGGCACGTTATTTCTGATTGCTTCAAGTTGAAAAATAAGCAACAGAGAAAAGACAGAGCTTTTCCAAATGCTCTTATTTCTACGAGGTCAAGGTCACGGTCTTGTATTGAAAGCAATACATTTGTTGGGTCAAACAAACCCCAGTCTGATTTTATTTTGGAGGCTTATGAACCATTCATGTCAGAAGGTTCTATATCACTTATTGGTGATTCTGCCAAACCTATCCCAATTAAAATATTAAGGGACACTGGAGCTTCTCAGAGTCTTTTATTATCAGGTACTTTGCCTTTGTCTGAGGAGTCTTCTTCAAGTGAAAGTGTTCTTGTTCAGGGAGTAGAGTGCGGCTTTGTAAATGTTCCTCTCCATTGTGTAAATTTGGCATCAGACTTAGTTTCTGGACCTGTGACTGTTGGGGCAGTGACTTCTTTACCCATAGAGGGTGTTCATTTATTACTAGGCAATGACCTAGCTGGAGATAAGGTTGTGGTTAATCCACTTGTAACTGACAAGCCTTGTTTGGATCAGAAAGTTGATCCTGTCGAAACTGAAATCCCTGATTTGTACCCTGCTTGTGCAGTTACTAGAGCTATGGCAAAAAGAGCTCTTGAGAGTGATGTTGATCAGGATATTATTCCTTTAGCTGACACATGTATTGGTCAGTTTTTTGATGAGGTCACTTTTTCCTCAGGTATTGATCAATCAAACGGTATTGATCACAGTGATCCTCTTTTGGCAACTCATTCTCTTTGTCCTACTCAGGATGACAAACGACAATCCCTTGTCGTTGAACAGGAGCAAGATCCCGAGATATCTTGTTTGTTTCAGAGGGCTATTAGTGAAACTGAAGCGACACAAGTTCCAGTGTGTTACTTTGTGAAAAATGGGGTCCTTATGAGGAAATGGAGACCACCTGATGTACCTGCTGGTGACGAGTGGTCAGTGAGTTATCAAATTGTTGTTCCTAAGTCATATCGACAGGAAATTCTTAATTTAGCCCATGAAACTCCTTTGGCTGGTCATTTAGGAGTCCGTAAGACTTATCACAAGATCTTGAATCATTTTTATTGGCCGAAACTCAAAAGTGATGTTTCTAAATACTGCAGATCTTGTCACACTTGTCAAATGGTAGGAAAACCCAATCAGAAGATACCTAAGGCTCATCTGCAACCTATTCCTGCATTTGATGAACCATTTAGTAGAATAATGGTAGACTGTGTTGGTCCTTTACCTAAAACCAAGTTAGGCAACCAATACTTGTTGACCATCATGTGTACATCTACAAGACTTCCAGAGGCAATTCCTCTGAGAAATATAAAAACTAAAACTATTGTGAAAGCTTTGGTGAAGTTTTTTACACTTGTTGGCCTTCCCAAATCTGTCCAGTCGGATCAAGGGTCAAATTTTATGTCTGGAATTTTCCAACAAGTTATGCATGAATTAGGCATCCAACAGTTTAAATCTTCTGCCTATCACCCTGAAAGTCAAGGTGCTTTGGAAAGATTTCATCAAACTTTGAAGAATATGATTCGATCATATTGCTTTGATACAGAAAAGGATTGGGATGAGGGTGTTCATTTGTTGTTGTTTGCTGTTAGGGAATCAGTTCAAGAGTCGTTGGGTTTTAGTCCCTTTGAACTAGTTTTTGGTCATACTGTCCGTGGACCATTGAAATTATTGAAAGAGAAACTTCTTTCAAATGAAGACTCAAAGATTAATCTTCTTGATTATGTTTCTGATTTCAAATACAAGTTGTCAAAGGCCTGTGAAGTAGCAAGAACTAATCTTCACAATACTCAGTCAAAAATGAAATTAAGGTATGACAGAAATTCACAGGAAAGGAGTTTTAAACCTGGTGACAAAGTTCTGGCTCTCTTTCCCATACCTCAGAATCCTCTTCAGGCTAACTTTTTTGGTCCTTATACTGTTGAAAAGAAAGTAAATGACTTAAATTATATCATTAACACTCCTGGGAGAACAGAAACAACTTTGTCATATAAATATGTTAAAGGAATATTTTGACAGAGATAGCCCAGCTAATTATTCTGTTAATTTAGTTGTACCTGTCCCACACAGTGAAGATATCAACGATGGAATACGATCAGACTATAGTGACTCTGGTATAACCAATCTTCGGAATTCAGAAATATTGAACAACCTAGACCAGAAACTTTCACATCTACAACAACAGGAAAGAAATGAACTAAAACAGCTATTACATGACTATGAGCACTTGTTTCCTGATGTTCCAACACGAACAAGTAAAATTTATCATGACGTTGACATTGTAGATTCTGCGCCTGTGAAACAGCATCCTTATAGGATGAATCCTCTCAAACAGAACTATCTGAAGAAAGAAATTCAGTATTTACTGGAGAATGATTTCATAGAACCAAGTAAAAGTAACTGGAGTTCACCATGTATTCTTGTTCCCAAGCCAGATAATACATTCCGTATGTGTACTGACTATAGAAAAGTCAACAGTGTCACCAAAACTGATTCATTTCCAATCCCAAGAATGGACGATTGCATTGATAAAATTGGAAATGCGGAATATGTCACCAAGTTTGACCTTTTAAAAGGATTCTGGCAAATTCCACTGACGGAAAGGGCAAAAGAAATTTCAACATTTGTAACTCCAGATGGACTTTATCAATATAAAGTCATGCCGTTTGGAATGAAAAATTCGCCTGCAACGTTTCAACGTCTGATGAACATGATAACATTTGGTCTTGATAATTGTGACGCTTATATCGATGACGTCATTATCTACAACAACACCTGGGAAGATCATTTGGAAACGATTCGAAAATTCTTTTATCCACTCAGTGATGCGAATCTGACAATTAATTTGAGCAAAAGTGAGTTTTGCCATGCTTGTGTCACATTTTTAGGACATATTGTGGGACAAGGTCAAGTTAAACCTATAGAAGCTAAGGTCAGAGCTATCTCTGAATTTCAAGTTCCAATTTGTAAAAAGCAACTGATGCGATTTCTAGGTATGGCTGGATATTATCGGAAATTTTGTTCCAATTTTTCCAAAATTGCTGAACCTTTGACAAGCTTATTGAGTAAGAAAACCAAATTTCATTGGTCTGACAAGTGTCAGGAATCTTTTGACAAGTTAAAGGCCATGCTTAAGAATGCACCAGTTCTTTCTGCACCAAATTTTAGCCAATCATTTAAATTATCTGTTGATGCAAGTGATGTAGGGGTTGGTGGAGTATTGATTCAGGAAGACAAAAGTGGTGTGGATCACCCTGTGTGTTATTTTTCTAAAAAACTAAACAAGCACCAGAAAAATTATTCCACAATTGAGAAGGAATGTTTGGCTTTGATATTGGCTTTACAGCATTTTGAAGTGTATGTTACCTCAGCTCTTTCTTCAATTATTGTGTACAGTGATCACAATCCCCTTACTTTCATCAACAAAATGAAAGATAAAAATCGGAGATTGTTGAGATGGAGTTTGATATTGCAGGAATATAACATTGACATCAAACACATCAGGGGAAAAGACAATGTGATTGCAGATGCACTCTCACGTGCCTAGAAATGTAATATTGCTTGATGTAATTAAGTCTAGTATCATAAAACATGTTCTTATGTAATTTTGGTTATTATAGTATTAGATGTATATTCAAAAGAAAGCTTTATTACATAAATCTTTCTTTTTCTTTATGAGGGGAGGTGTTATGTATGATGTTTATATAATATTATAAATATTTTAGGAAATTATAAATGTTTCTTCACTTTAATATTTGCTTAAATCATAATGTTATCAGGAAAAACATGTTTAACTAGTGTCCTTGAATTTGAATTAGGTTGTTTTGATCAATATGTTTTCTCAATTTGAAGGTCAAGGTTGATTTTTGTTTACAAGTAAAAATTCCATTAAGATGACTCATGTTCTAGAACATTCTGTCATGTGACCAATCTTTATATATACCATGTTTGGTGGACATTTATTCAGTTTTGACATTACCATCAGTCTTGTAAAGAGCTATTACAGTTGTGAAAATTCATTCCAAATTCTAAGAGAGGAATTATTTTAAATATTCATTGGATTATAACAGTGCTCATAAACTTTTGGATTTTGGATTTTTAATTGATGATTTTGGAATTTATGTGAACTTATATTCAGATATTTTGGAATACTTCATTTTGACATCAGCACATCAAAGATTACTAGTACATCGGGACTTTGGAGACCATTAGCACATCATAACATTCAAGGACACAGCCGTGAATTCGGAACATTCTATATTTAGGACTTGTGATTAGAACAATCATTCTTATTGGATTATTAGGATTTCAAAACACATTACTGTAAGTGACTTTTTTGATTTTTCATTTTAATTATCTAGTAATAAATTGCTTGTTGATTTTTACTTGATTTGTTGGTTTCACTTTCTTTCTGTTACATTTTTTTTAAACCATAGAGTCGTAACAATATATATATATATATATATATATATATATATATATATATATATATATATATATATATATATATATATATAATTGTGCTGGTGGTGGAAAGGTGCATTTTACCATATTTCATGCTGGCGTACCGTAATTTTAACTTCAAAACAACAGTAGTTTCATTTGTATGAAGAAATGTTCAAAATACACTTACACGTTATATAATCAAATCCATACAGCGTGTAGTGAAAGTGAAATGTGTTAAATACTAACAAGTCATACTCCAAGTAGAACTAAGACATCTTATTCCGCCTCCCTCCTCCTCATCTCCTCCCCCTCCACTCCTCTGCCGCCGTTTGCAAACTGGGTTAAAATAAAATATGAGATGGATATGGAAGTCAAAATATATCAACATTGCAACACTCGGCAAATTTTCTAAACTTACGAAAGCAAGGAGTAGGACATTATAACAAAAATTACGATAGCAATATTTATCCATCGCAGCTGTAACCTTAACCGTCCTATGACAACGGTAATTCATTCGGCTCAAACTGAGCAGGCTGCTTCAGTTCTGTTATCATCACCTGGTCAAATAGATTATACAGTTCTGCCGATCTAAAGATGGTTAATTGATTTGATTGCCTATAGGTCCAGAGACAAACTCAAAGACATTACTAATTAATTGGTGCTCATGTATGGAAAAAATTCATAGATATATGAAAGTGAAAAAAAATTGAGGGAGTATTAAAGCTGATTTATCCATCTTGAGTTGTGTTTGTCTGCCAATATTAACAACACAAACTGTCTCGCCAAAAAGTTGACCGTGTTATGTCGTCTTCAAATACCTTTTATTCAAGCAAAAGATCTATTAAAAATGTAATACAACATGAACGTTTGCTTTCTTGTCATATTTACTCCTCCAGTTATGCTCTTTAAAGAAGGATTTTTACATTTTTATTCAGATGATTGACATTAAAAAAGCTTTCCTAAATGCATACACTATACATGGATACAACAATTGCATATTTGGTAATAACTGTGAATGCATTAAAAAAATAATACTTCAAATACACTTGCTCAATGCTGTCTTGATTGTTTCCGATTTGGTTGAATATGCATGCTTAGCACAAGTAGGCAATATCAGCTAGTCATGTACACGAATAACGAAAAAATGCAGCTCTGGTGAGAAGAAGCAAAATTATATTAGTGCATTAATATTATTTTCATAAAATATAACATGTGCAAATAAGTGTGTGAGTGTGTGTGTGTATATATATATATATATATATATATATATATATATATATATATATATATGTGTGTGTGTGTGTGTGTGTGTGTGTGTGTGTGTGTGTGTGTGTGTTTCGGGAGATGTTTAATCGCTCGTATGAAAACAAATGATATTGCATACTGAACTGTAACGTGATCAGGTTACCAGTCTATAATTTAGTTCCATGAAATATATACCCATTTTAATTATCGTAACCTACCTTACCCTAATTCAACCCATCTTGGATATTTCAGCGAGACAAAAATATGCCTCTGATGTATGTCGGCGTAGTAATTTGCAGAAAAATAATACAGTTTGTTCACCAGAAATTTCTTGGCAAAAAATATAAGTCACAATCTATTTGGACTACCTCTATATTTTTTTTTTGCATTGATTCGCAAATTTTCTGTCAATCCTTGTTGAGTAAATATCAGAGGTGGTCCGGAAGGCAGCTAGTGGCAGCTATCGGCATACATTAGTCCATCAGTAGGATTGACCGAGAATTTGCGAATGCCCTACGCTTAAATCCTCAGTAAGGGACAGTAAACCCTAAAGCGGCAAGGAAGTCGATAAACAAATTATGCTAAAGAAACTGTTTATTCTCTCTCTCTCTCTCTCTCTCTCTCTCTCTCTCTCTCTATCTCTCTCACACACACACACACACACACACACACACACTAATATGTATGCAGATACATATTATACATATTAGTATTCACCGATATTTTCCAGTAGTTCAGACAACTTACAATGACAATTATAATGACGATGAATCAGAGTATTTTAATTGACCAGTTTTTATATGAAGGTAAAGAAACATTATTGTTATTTTTCTATAAAAGTAACTTCGATCTCTTTATCTAATCTGAAAATAGCAATACTAACTATACTTCATTGTTAGAATAAATCGTTGGTATAAATTCAATCATTTCACCGAATATACATTTCGGCACCTGATGTAAAAGACTTCATCATGAATAAGAAATTGATCGCCATATTGAAGAAACTTTAACTGTTCCTTGAAGTACTCATGTAATAGATATATGTGTCAAAAGCTAACCTAGCCCTGTGTCGTTCCTGAATGAGACCTCATCTCGCACGTACTCGTCTAGGCTGAGCAAGGGTTGGCGAATCTGCGCTTTCTCTTCATCGCTATAGTTAAAGACGAAGCCGACACTATATTTCGCGTCGCTATTAAAGCGATGTACTTGTGGCAATACCATCGCTCTGCTGTAGTGCTTGCACAAGTGCTGACAATGTGTGTTGCATTGACCAAACCTCCTGCTGGGTTCTCGGCTCTAGACTAGGTGAGATGCACTGACTCAAATACGCGCATAGCGCTCCTAAATATTTCACACAAACCAGGATGGTTCAACATTACAGCTGCGCTTGGTAGCAATAGATTTTACGTGTACACCCGTCCAATGGCGGGGGAAATACCAGTCAACTTGTACACCCGTTCGGTGGAGGAAATACTGCTCTGGGCAGGGGTAAGAGCCATCCAGCCGAAGATCACCACAATTTAGGATGGGTATTATAACATACCTACGCTCGAAAAATTTGTACAGGTTACCGTCCCTTGTTTGACTGCGAACTACAGCGCGGCGATAATGCGGGTCAGCATCACACTCCATGCGCACCCCGCCATGAGCTTCCTATCTGCCGGTTTGCTAGTTTGCACCTTTAGGTTTGGCCCAGATGAGACCTTCGCCCTGGGCGCACGTACATAGAACCTATTCTACCAGCGTTCATCAACCTCCCTCGGCTTTATGTCCACCTCGACCAGATAACTGGGAGTATTCTTTATGGGACAAACAGTACCCTACTACAAGTTATTCCTGCCTCTGGTGAGTCCTACGGAGACACGCGTACAGTGTCACATGGAAAACAACATTGGAGCAAATTATGTGAAGGTGGCATCCCTGAACTATCAGTGCACATTTTAGATGAAAAACGACAGCCAATTAATTTGCCGGAGTGCACTATCATCCTTTAAATTAAGTCTACTTGGTCCTGGCTTATTTGGCGGCAGCACTGCGGGCGCTTCTGGTTCATCGCTACCGTTTGCACCAAAGGCTGTAATCCCCAGTCACGAGGTTGTCGCTGTTAGCACGGCCAGCGTTGGCACCAGTTATGCCTTAAAGGTTGTATATTTAACGGCCGGTGTTGACACGTCGGTCATTAGGACTACTGCACCAAATGGGTCCGGTTACTATAGCTAGAATTCAACGTAAAACTTTCAGAACGTTGGTGGTTTTACTCTCAGCAACAAGAACGACAATATCACCGACCAAGGTGCCGGATTTTACTTCATTAACCTCTGTGGACGTCATGGAAACGGATCGCGTAAGTCGCTCTCAATCTATCTAAATGGTGACATTGACATACTAGCACAAAATGACATCAGTGATCAGTCAATCAATGGCGTCTCATACAAACACTTTATAACTAGCTCGTCATTCTTTGACGCTCAAGACATCATCAGATGTGAGGCCCTAGGCGTCGACGCACACGTATCGGGGTTCTCAGCCAATCTGACCAACTTCGACTTCCGCAATTAGAACTCACGTAATTTAAAACAATAGCCACGGGAAACCATTGGGAAGCAACCAGGCAAGGAACACAAATCAGTACAGCCTGTCAATCCTGATATCGACGATGGTGTATTGGCGCAGCTCGCAAAGCAAGTTTACATCGACAAGGAATACAAACCACTAGTGCAAGATTATCTCCGCCAACTTGGGGTTGACACGCCCCTGTTCAGATTGGGGTGGAACGAGGATGCAAAGCAGACATACATCGAGCACTGGGACAACCCCGAGCACTCTAAGCCAACCCGTGGTCAGCAAGGGGTAATTGCGATTTTGCTATTGGAACAACAGTCAAAAATACTGCCCTCGGGGGGGTCGAGATTGATACTATAATCCGGACGTGCTCCGTATTTATAATGTTGTTGTTGTTTGTTTGTTTTTTTTGGTTAGGATTTTTTTTTTTTTTTTTTTTTTTTTTTAGGGGGGGGGGGGTGCACTTACCTTCTTAGCAAGTGTACATTTTCCAAAGTCCTGCTATACAGTTTTATGTTCTTCTGTGCCATTATTAATAAGATATTTAGTTTTTCTATTAATATAGTTCCAATCATGATCAAGAGGAATATTAAAGTTATTACAAACTATATCAAATTGTTTTAGATCTATGTGCTATTTCCTGGATTACAAGTTTACTCGGCGTATAATATTATTGAACACTCAGACAACAGTTTTCGTATTTGAAGGTAAGCGTGATATCTATATATTGATTTTGCTAACTCTGGAATACTTCAATCCGATAAATGTCAATAATATATCATGCATCCTAATGATGCAATCCATACTACCTACTTTAAATGATATTGCAAAACTTGCATATCACAATGCGTTCTGTATCTGTTCACCGAATCATCATTGTAAAATTTTAATGTATAGTAGCCAAAACTGTATCTTTTTACATGTTTGTGCATTGTCTTATTAACTGGAGCGATAAACTGAGTTGGAGGACAAGTATAAGATGCAGTACTTAAGGGGTTTTCTTTTTTTTTAAATCTGAAGTCCTATATATGTATTTATCTAAAGGTTTGTTTATTTTATCACAGCTATATGCACTGATATAACTGATTATATCAAATAGTTTATCTGAATGAAATTCAAAACTTATAAAGTGAAAAGCGAGAGCCGTGACTCAGCTGATCTCGCTGCGGTCGCACGGCGGTTCGAATAAGACTTTATCTTTATATGTGCATAATTTCATTTGTTAATGATTAACAATTGTTATTTAGTTTCTGCAGTAACAAAAATCAACCTTTGGAAAATATCATATTTTTAAACTGATATAAATATTTAAAATGGAGGTCATAAATACAAACAAAATGCTTCGGTATGTGATACGTCTAATACGGGTGGCTAGTGTTATGTTGGCCTAGGATTTTTCACACAAAAACAAATATGATGACCTAGGACCTTTTAAAACTTCTTGAGGAGGGTATGGTGTTCACGTGAATTCTCCATTTAATATGAGCTATAATTTTCTATGGGGGGGGGGTAGTGTTTTAAGTTTTGAAAAATAAAAATATGTTGTGGCCCAGGACGCATCCCATCTATACTACTAGAGAGAGCTGACGTAATCGCACTTGCAATATTAGAATTCACACCTCTATTAAATCAATTGATGTATCTGTCTAAACTGTATTTTAATGACGTTTGGGGAATTTTCGTTGAAGTACTTAAAATGTCTTCACAGCATATACATATACCTATAACCCACAATATTGCAATGGAGAAAACAAAACGAGTAGTTGTTCTTGTGAACGGCCATTTTCCAGAAACAAACTCCCATGTATTTAGTCAAATTTAACCATATTAGTAGAGAGGTATGATAACAATATTGGCTCTCTGCACTCATGTTTTGGTAACTGGTCCCAATAATAAACAACAAATTTGCAGAAGTCATTCTAGCAAGCGGGCAAATTTATCGGAACAATCCCAACTTTGACCAGGAAAAGATTACGGGATCATTTCCAAGTATAATGTTTTGGATCTATCCCTAGTTTACCTGAAAGAGCTTATTGTGAATCTATTACAAAATTTTCCTGCTAAGAGACTTTTTTACTTATACAAAATTCGCTTATAAAGAGGTATTTGGGATCGATCCCAAGCTTGTCTGAAAGTGATTTCTGGGACTGATCCCAAGTTTGGTATGTAAGACATCCTTGGGATTCATCCCAAAATGTCCTAGTAAGCCTGATAAAAACAATTTTGGATCGTACCCTTGTTCATCTGGAAAGATATTTTGAGGATTGATCACCAGTTTGCCTAGTAGATAACTTTTACGATCAATCCGAAATTTTCCAAGTAAGGGATTTTGGGGATTGATCGAAACTTTGACTGGAAAGAGATATTTATATATCCATCCCAAGTTTGCCTGACAAGACATTTTAGGATCCTAGCATGGCATCGAAAAGAACTTTGGGATTGATTCCAAAACTACCCGCTAAGAAACTTTTGGGATCGATCCCCAGTTTGCCAGGCAAGAAATTGCTATGATCCATCCAATGTATCTTTGATAATGTTTTCTTGTGGGGGGGGGGGGGTGAAGATTGGAATGGGGAGGGACGGGAGTAGTCCATCCCAAGTGTGCTTAATGTAAAAAGTGCGTGGTTAGGTTAGTCCTACAAAATGAAACTGAGTTCAGTTAAACGTAGTGTCTCGCTTGTGGACGGAATTATAATAATATGGTTTTCTGCTTATGCAGGTGTGAAAGAAGCCTTAGAATACCAGGGTACAAACATTAGGCATATAGGCATACAGTAATATTATACCGAAGTTTAGTTGCATTAATCAGCTTGTGTGTAAGAGCTACAAGCTTTACCACAAACTCTTAATGTTAGTGCTGCCGATTCCGGCAAGACGCAAAACAGTATCATTTCAGCATAAAACCTTAAGGCATACTATAGGAATACAGAAAGGAACAATACTTTATAGTACAGCAGCTAAAAGCCCAAGCATCAAGACTTGCTAACAACATTCTTTACAGTTTTGTTCAAATTTATATAGTTCAAGAACGTTTATTAATAAACAGTTCAATACATTTACATGTATTCTCATTTTGTAGTGATATATAACTACCACTGAAAAATGAATCTTTGATATATTCAATTAATCTCTTTTAGGAGGTTATAAACTATATGGACTAATACATTTTGAAAGGTCCATATTCGTATTATTTCATTATCAGGAACTGCACTAAGCTTACCACATGTTAAGAACGTTTTGTAATTTCTATACATCTTTATTCTTTTAGCAAAGATTTGCCGAGGGATAAACTGTTGAAAATGCTAACTATTATCATATGCTTCAGTCCGATTATTACAAAATTAATCATTTATGCAGCCAGTATTAAAAATAAACATCAGTTACTAAAGAGTTATATTATGTCTTTGGCTGTGGGAAATTACTTATGTCTACTATTTGGTATTCTAAAGTTTCAGTTGAATAGGGCAACTGAGGTATATGATTTTCAAGAAACTCTCACATAAATTCTTAATGTTAACACTGTCCCTGCCGGAAAAAGAGATAACTATTCCTAGGCAAGACGAAAAAAAATAGTCTCTCAGTTTGACACATTTTGAAATCGAGTATGAGTTTTCCCATGACGGACATATTTAAAAAAAATTCAAAACTGACTGTTGACAGATGTAGTCATTTATTTATCTTATAAACGTTTTTTGTATTTATTTTTAGCTCAGCTAGCTGTAAGACCCAGTGAACTTATGGTACCCATCTGTCTTGCACTGTGTGTCAATTGTTAGTCCAAAATTGTGTTACCACTCAGTAAGCCATATATATCCAAAATCTGTATCATATTTGAAATATGGGCTTATATCACCAAGCGCTTGGATGGGTTGGATGGTTAAGATTGTGAGCAAGATGCGTGCATGTTAATGAGGTGGTCTTGCATCGGATTGGCTGACCTTGTTACCACTCTGGGAGCCATATTTCTGATCTGATTAAGATCAAACTTGGAATATATGCTTATAGTATCAAGATATCAGACAATTTCAATAATAAGTGAGATCCATGCATATTAATAAGGTGTTTTTGCATCTGATTGACTGAACTTGGTACTACTCCGAAGGCCATAATTCTGATCCAATTTGATAAAACTTTGTATATGGGTTTACATTTTAAAGATCTTTGATGATTTTCAGAATGATCAAGGTCAATGCATATTAATGCAGTGACCTTACATCTGATTAGCTCAACTTCTAACCGTTATGGAAACCAAATTTTGTTATCTAATGCATATTAATGAGGTGATCTTGCATGTTATTGTTTGAGCTTGTTACGACTCTAGAGACTATTTCTGATTGTGATCAAACTTGATAAATGAGACTATACCATCAATATCTTTAATTAGTACAACTATGAGTAGAATTCATGCATATTAATAAGGTAATTTTGCACCAGATTGCCTGAGCTTATCAACACTTTTACCAAATCTGGTAAATATGCTTCCATCATCAAGATATATAATATATTTTATTATGATCAAGATTTGCGCATATTAATAAGGTGACCTTGCATATGATTGGCTTATCTTATTGCCTCAAGGAATATTTCTGATCCGATTTGAAACAAATTGTAAAAACGCAAACATCATAAAGTTGTTGGAAGATTTGTATTATGAGTGAGACTTATGTATATTTATTAGATGATCGTGAATCTGAATGACTGGTTTTTTTTACCATATGCTCATGTCATCAAGATCTTGGTTGAGTATAATTATGATTGAAATCCACACATAGTAATGATTTGACCTTGCATCTGATTGGCTGAGTTTGTCAAAACTCTAGCAACGATATCTCTCATCCGATTTTAATTAAACTTGTTGAATAGTTTTACAGTATCAAGATGTTAGATGAGTTTGATCATGAGCAAGACCTATGCATATTATTAAGGTAATATTGGATCTGATTGGCTAAGTGAGATCTGCACATATTAATCAGACGCTTTGCATCTGATTGGCTGAGCTTGTTACCACTAGTATATAGAGTCTATATTTCTCATCCAGTTTCTATAAAACTTGGATAAATGGATTTATATCACAAGGATCATGGATGACTTCAATTATGGGCAAGATACTACACATATTAATTTATATCTTTATCTTCGGAAAGAATTATTATCAGGGTATAGTAAAATTGGTTAAATCAACATGATATAAAATTTGGGAGATCGTTTTCATATGTTGTGTTCTTACAATGTTACAAAAATCTTTTTAGTGAAAAGTCAACTGTTTAGTTACATAAGCCAAGTGCGCAATATCATTCTCACTTCAGGCATCTTGTTGTCAAAACCCTGTCTACTTATTCTAACACTATGGGTTAATTTAATTTGTTCATAGTTTTCTTGCTTGTTTTTTTTTTTCTTTTTTCTTTTTTTCTGTTTTGTGCTCGGTAATCTGTTTGCGATTCAAAGATTTGATTAGAGTCTACATTCACTCCCACAGAAATGTATGTAGATCATTTAATGCAAGTGTGCAGTAATTGGTATGGTATATTGCGCAAATTCTCCAAAATTAGTGTAGACACAGATTTGATACCATGACAGATGCCTGGGATTATGTTGTTCATTATTAAAAATGACCTTAGAAAAAGTAGATCCAAGGGTTCCATACACCTTGAAAATTCTTCAAGTAAGAACCATATCCACTGAAAGGTCTCATTTATATGAGGTTCAGCCACAAAAAAATGAAATTTTGTTTTTATCTTTTAATTTTTATATGTGATAAAACTACAATGTGATGATATATGACGAGAGAAAATTAGTTTGGGGTAAAATTTTAACACCTGATTCTCCATCCTTTTTCATAAATTTGATCAACATACAAAATATTTACACATGAAATAATGTTAATGCCCTTTCTTGCATAGCAGAACATTTTTTTTTTTAAAAACAGCAAATAACTGTACAAATATTTTGAACTTAACTAGACTAACTTAATACTTCGCAACTTAATCAGCTCGATATGTCCAAACAAAACCACACCTTGGTAACATTACAGTTACACAAGTAAGAAGAGTCGCAAATGCACAAGTGAGGAGGAATATTTCCAGTTCTTGCGGCGATTCCAGCGCTTGTAGCGGCTGCGGCTCCCGCGGTTGCAAAAGCGGCTGCGTTTGGGGCCATCGGAACTGCATCCGGAATGGCTCTGAACAAGGCAGTTGTTAGACGCATAGCCGTTCGTGGGTCTACAAAAAAGGAAAAGGTCTTCGGTTATCCGGACGACTCGAAGGGAAAGATATCTTCAACTACCCTGGACGACTCGCAAAATACGGGCTTGCACCGCCAGGTGAAATCGTTAATTATTTACATAGACTTTCTCGGATAACAGAGCGGTCTCGCGTTAGTGCTGGATGACAGAGTCGTCTATCTCTATTTTATGGAACACTGCCGTTGCAAACCTTAACCGACGGCCCAATATGTGGACATCGTGTCATTGAAGTACTGCGCGCACTCCAGCGTTCACCGACACCACAAGGGCTTGTCGACGGTGTGTTTTCACTTAGAATCTACGCTTGAAATATACAAAATGACAGTTAACATTTACAAATGCGCGAGAGCGGCGTTAGTGTGGATCTGACCAGGTTTGCCACCAAAGCCGATTTGACCGAATTGACCACGCGGGTGGTTGTTTACGATGACCCAAACGAGCTTGTGATTTTTCAAGACAAAACCGGAAAACTGCAACCGTCCAAAGTGGACATGAACGACGTTGTTTTGAAGCCGCGTGGAGCCGTCGCGAAAACCCTGGCTGAAATCACCGAAAACCAGGGAATCAGAGACGAAGGAGTGTTGGTTGTCTCTATCAAAGAGTACGTCGATGTAAATACGAAATCGAAAGTTAAAAAGCCTGGGATGAAATGAGCGGGGATCTTATCATGAACGGAAACCAAATTCAACGGATGAAAGAGCCCATCGACGATTCTGATGCTGCGACAAAACAATATATGGATGTAAAAATCAGCGAGCGATTACCTGATATGAACGTTCCGGCTGCCAACACCAGATTTTCAGAAAAACTTATTAAGTTTGCTTATGGTACATATTGGTATACACAAAGAAGAGGAGGAGCAGTAACCGTTGAAGTATTTGGTTTAGGACATGTAAATATTGATAGGTTTCATCAACAGGGCGAATTTAGACTTGTTGCTGATAAAATTTGTTAGTTGGAATCAGCCTGATGTACCAATACCAACTCGAGGTCAGCTTGGAATCATCGCATTAGCACGCGAAAACGTTGGGTTGCTGACTACACCGTCGGACGTGAAAACATAAAGGCAATGTTTCTACAACGATGCAGTGGAATTCACCGACAAATTTACGCGATAAAATTCCACGTCAATTGTATCGAACCAGCAACATTAACTTAACTCGACCGGCAAAAGAAAAACCCAGACTGATATTCACCAAAGACGTACTTGTCCGCGTAACAGTTCTTGGAGAAGAAAGTTTCTATAATTGCATGGCAGTTGTATAAGTAGAGACAAATACTTGGTTGGAAGTGCGTCTGCATGTCGCAGCTAAACAAGGCCAGCCTGTTGAGCAATTACACTTCGCCACCACATTATTAACATAAGAAATATGATGGACTCTGACAGTTAGAAAATAATTGAAGTGCAACAACAGCTGCGATATTAAATCACGAGAAAGGCAGTTGTACTCGCGAAATATAAACGCTCGTGTGTTGTTGTGGATGCTATTTGCGGAATCGCTGCCGCGACAACTGTTTTGCCGTCGGGGTTATATCTATAGCAACCGGGGTGCCTGGAGGCGCTGGCAAACTAATTTCATTACGTCTGCACAAACGAATACGTGTCTATTCGGAAATTCTCGTGTTGGCATAAAGTAGTCTCGGTACAATTACCAAGCTGTACTCGGTGGCCATCGAAGATAAAATAATTACTACAACCGAGTCTGAGACGGAGCTAGACAAAATGGAACACTTCCGACTACTCCTTGGTCAAATAGCTATCAACGGAGCAGGACCAAAATAGGGATCATCTCGCGATAATCTTGACAAAAGGATAGGTCGCGACTTCACCAGACCCCCGTTTGTCACCCATGGGGTATATTCGTTATGCACTCGCGTTTGCAAAATAGGCAAAGTCATGGGGTGTAGAAGGTGTTAACCCTAATCGGTAACAGAAATCTAGCATACCCATTATCACACTACTCAAGTGGAACACTGTTAAAAGTGCCGTCCTGCAAGAATATATGACAATCTAGAACAATATATTTTATGGATATCATTGAGCCCAGATAACTATATGAACACACATAAAGGTAATAAAAACTTTTATTTTGTGCATTGAAAATTGTCGTACTTGATTTATACATGCACACTCAGATCCACTTAACAGTCCCTGGAACTAGAAGAAAGGCAATATATCAATGCACACTTGCTATCTGTTACAAAAATTGATACTATACTGAAGTGGTACTGAAATATAATCATATACGTGAAATATTTATAAACTGAGTTTAACCCAAACTAAAAGACAATTGCAGTAACCCTCTTGCACCTAGTCGCAACATTTGCAGATATATATATATATATATATATATATATATATATATATATATATATATATATATATAGCGAGAGAGAGAGAGAGAGAGAGAGAGAGAGAGAGAGAGAGAGAGAGAGAAGCATATTTCGGACCTTCGCTTTAAGCTTTAGAAAAGAAAAAGTGCAAATCGACCAACTGTACAAGTCACATTGACAGCGAGACCATTCATAACATACATTACTACGAGATTCCCAACTTCAAGAATTCATGCACTGTTTATTGTCGTTGCCTGTACACTGGTATTGTGAACGCACTATATAGCTGGCATTTATTCTTCTCAAGGCCATTCCATCTTTCTCAACCAAAATCCGAAACAGTTTGGTTCGGTTTGGTGTTGTGTCCTCATAATAATCATAACAAAATTTTTTATTAATGGTTAATTGATTTGATTGCCTAATAATCATAGGTCCAGAGAAAAGCTTAGAGACATTACTAATTAAATGGGACTCATTGATATATGGAGAAATTTCATCGGTATGAAGAATAAAATTTTAATCCTAGGAGGTCGTGGTTTATTCAGAAATTTATTTGCCTATGTGGGTAAAAATATTTTAAAATCACCCAACGGCTCACAAAATAGGATCAATTACCGTAACCTTACAAATATCCTTACAAAACGTGGGTCTCTCGGGAATCCTTTCATACAGTTAATTGACAAATTATACAGTTTTACGGCCTGGATACGACTGAAAACAATCTTCTTTGCTGAACTATTAACATGTTTCGTATGACGGTAACTTTCACACGTAACAAAGGCCTTTGTTGAGTAAATCTGACATTTTAGGTGAAACAACTTTAGGATCGTTGTGCTGTTGTTTCGGACTGCAGCATATATGTATATGACTACAACACTGATCACCACTGATTTCGTACAAAAGGTTTTATTTTTAAGACAACGTACCTTACTATATATGTTGTGTGAAGAGACCGGTAGGTTTCCTACGAGCATTTTTATCAAACTTAAAGTTGTAATATTTTGGGCTATACTTTTCACTGGAAATATTTGATAAATTTCAAAAATATTATATAATATTACGTTACACTGCTGCTGATATATACAATATTAAATGGCCTTTAGACAATTTTGTGCGATTTAGGACAGAATAATTTATGGTTATCTCAGTCATTCACCTTCTGTTGATTGCATTAAAAATACATATGTACACACTTGGCATTCTAGTGTTTTTAATTCTTCTAAAGGTAGATTGTATCGGATATTTAAAAAATATTTTCATTTTGGACCATTTTTAACACATATGCCGCAATAGTAATGACCGATTTAACAAAGTTCCCTATAATGAATCATTGGTTTCCAGATGAAACCGGAAAGTGGCTACATTTGGATATATCTGAAAGAAAATGTAAATTGTGTGCCTCGCAAGACATAGCTTGTAAATTGTAGTATCGTTTCGATGTCGATATGTTGCTAAAATAGGAAAACAATATGTAAGTAAGAAGTATCTAAAAATTTAAATACATACAAATTTTGCGAGTTGCTAAATAACACAATTGTTAAAGTACATATTAGATTAAGTAAATTTATAGAAGTTATATTGAAATCATTCTGTTCCCATGGAACTCAGAATAGTTATGTCCATTACCGTTTCAATAATAAACTTGCCTGTATTATTTCTCAACATGTATCAGTTATTTAAGACAAGGTACGCTGAATTATCAAAAAAAAATTTCTGTAAGTTCGCAAATTTATATACCTTAAAAATATAAGAAATGATTGGTTATGTTTGCTGATTCAACGTCTGTGTTTTCAATATCTCTAAGTTTTCTCTTAAATAAGAAACTTAAATCATCTTTCTTACTTTTAATACCACGTCACAATTTTTTACTTCACATATCAATGAATTTTCTCCATACATCGATGATCACCAGTTAATTAGTAATGTCTGTAAGCTTCTTTCTATACCTAGGAGTATTAGGCAATCAAATCAATTACCATTAATAATAAAATCATTATAAATTCCCCATCTCTCTCTCTCTCTCTCTCTCTCTCTCTCTCTCTCTCTCTCTCTCTCTCTCTCTCTCTCTCTCTCTCTCTGTTTGTGAATGCCTGAAATTTGTTAGCAAGCAGAGCCTTTCTATTGTCATGTGTGGAGGTATATGGTTAGAATACTGATGGAGAAAAATATTTAGATTAGCAGAACTATGTAATCTATTTGACAAGGTGATGATAACAGAAGCTCATGCAGCCTGCTCAGTTTGAGTCGACTGAACTATCTTTGTCATAGGAATGTGTAGTTTCAATGAAATGAGTAATAAGCTGGCACACGAATCTAAGGGCGTGAATGAAGTTGTCTCTTTTTTTAACCAAAATGTATTTCAATAAAGGATTAAATTGACATGCAAAATTATATGAACAACAATGGAAGATTTGACATGAATTCTTACTTCAGATGAAATTTATATGACATTTTGAATGATTAAAGACTCTCAAAAGATTTAAACTATTCAACGTATTTCATAAGTTTCAGTTGAAATAATCTCAAATGTAAGACTATGTTGTATATATCACATGACAAAAAATACCCATGTTACTCAATAAGAACCGCAAAAATAGTATCAAGAACTGACTTGAAATTACATTCGGATGCCACGGTCATTACGCATTTCCCCTTAGATGTCGCCTTTCCGTCGTTAGTTATGCCATTGGGTGTTATTAAACATGTATAATGCTGGAAAATATGATATGGGTATATAAATCTAAATAGTAACCGCTGTGGCTCAGACCAAAATCCTACCACCGGATCAGCCCGAGTGGGCCACTTTGGTGTGTTCTTGGGCAAGGCAGGAAGTTCTGTATTGCACATTTCGATCAACCCGTGTAATGTGCAATACAGAACTTCCTACTTTTCAAAAATTAGTGTTTCGTCCACTGTGATATCAATATTTGGCAAATTTGGCTATCCATCAAAAAATGTATTGCTTTAAAATATCATAACAGTTCCGAAATGTTATTTCATTATATAGCAAAAGTCCTCATGTATACACGGTATTTATATGTATATATATAATCTACCCGAATGGATAAATCGAGTCTTAGGTTTGTATGGTCAGTCCCTTGACTTTTTGAGTACTGTCTATATATGGATGCTAAAAAATTTGATGTACCACCCTTAATGCCACCTTTTTAAAGACATTCAGGATTTCATTCCCATCAGCATAAAATATTAAATTATGTCTCATAAAGCTGTATCACCCATTGCGAACGACGATTTACTGAAAATAAGCAATGTTTGACGCAATCCTAATATCACAGCAACAGCAGGCCACTTACGGATTGTAAACGATTTTCTTTCTTTGGAAATGCAGCCATGATTGATTCTTAATATGTTAAATGACATTTGTAACTCGCATTTATGTAGGTTTAGAAGGGTGTAAATATTAATAATGCCCCACGAATCTTATTTTTCTTAATTTATTAATTTAAGTTAAAAGGCAAGCACACCACACGCACCCGCAAAAAAATTGTGTGTTTTTTAAAAAAATAGACAAAAAGTTACAGTGTATAGTGATTGTTTCATTCGGTCTATATATCCGGCTTACATTGAGCGCATATATCTTGGTCAACAGCCAGCGCCTCGATATTTATAATAATGTCTTTTTGTTCATATTAATTTTGGTCCAAAGAACTTGCTGTTCCCTTTACTATTAAAGAAGTCCACTTCCAAATACTCCATAGTTGTCCATAATAATGTAACTTCATTGTGGGTATCAGATTCCGTGTATTTGCCAAAAAAATTACTTTTTCGTCCCTGTGTGAATTCGTGCATTTGCCTCTGATTGTGTTGGGGTGCTGTTATCTTCATAGATAGATAATTGTTCGTTTGGTCTTTATATTCGCGGTTTGAAGCAACTGCGAAACCCATGAAAACTGGTACGACATGAATAATAGTCAATTCAGTACAAGTTTTCCCGGACAGGTTTTAGGGGAAAACTCTTAGCACTTGCTCAAGGCTTTGTAGTTGTGCTGAAAAATTAACTTACAGCCCTGCAGTTCATGGACTAATATTAGAAGAGAGTATGATAGAGAGAGAGATAGATAGAGAGAGAGAGAGAGAGATCTGTGTTATGACGAATTCGCGAAATACGTACAAATCTTCTGAGATGAACATAAATGACACTTCATAATTATCCCCCATACAGTTATGTTAGTCTGGTAAAATCACCACGCAATCGAGGTGAAAAGATGTCGGTGAAACGAAGCATTACGCCCCGTGCAATATAGAAACAACACCAGGCAACTTTGAAAGATAAGATTGTTGGCCATTGTGACAGGGCATAAAATACATAAAACAATAAAGAACATTCCTTTCTTTGATTAAAAGCAGAGGAACTATAATGAGTTGCTAAAAAAAACTAAAGAATATTTTGTATCTGTAGGTTGTTCGTGACTTATTCCCACAGATTAAAAACAAGCAATACCCTTCCACAAAGTAGGACACATAACAAATCCCATATTATTATTGTAGTTATAGTAATAGTAGCAGTAGTCAGGAATCGTATAGGTGTATTCTCTGCTATATTATTCATATTAGGCACCTTATGTGTATCCCTGTACGGAATGTTTTTAATATTAACATAATTCATGCTTGAAAGGTAAAAAAAGAGTTTTGGGGTTTATAAGGAATGCATAGACTGAAGAACACCATGAAGAAACTAAACTACCGAGAATTTGTATACTCCCTTCAGAGATTTTCACTCGGGGTTATTTTAATTGGATTTTTATTGTTCACCCTCATCGAAATCCCCTTGCAGGTTCTAAAAATACGGTATTAGGGAAAATTGCGTGCCTCTGACGTTGGTACGAAAGTCTACATTAGAGAACAGAAAGTTATTGTTAGAGTAGATATTTTTCTCAAAAGTCTTTCAATCTTCAAAGTTGTTTCAACCTTCTTAGCAGCTAAATCCCAAAATGAAACAACACTGTTATGAAAATCGACCTGTATCGCCGACATTTTGAACAGAGGCAAGTGATTGTGTGAAACTGGGTATAGCCTGTGGACACTGTTGTGATAATGAATGATGTTGTTACTAAAGGGATTACTTTTTTCCAGGCAGCAGTTGTTACGAGTCGTGTGGTTGGACGGACAGACTGACATGCAGGCAAGGATAATACTAAGTGATAAAAGAAATTACAAATATCATCAATAATGCACTGGAAGCAATAAATATTGGTATTTGGTGTGGAAGCAAATAACTTCTTAAAAACACGCATATACAACAGGAAAATGAAAGAAAATATATGTTCATATTATCTGGAACATTTATTGCTGCGAATGCAATCAAATGTACAGTCGAACATAAATAAAAGCATCATAGCTGGGATCGTTTAAAATTGCATTGTTTACATATAAATGGTAAAGTAAGTTTTTGAACACAAGGAAAAGTATCAGGTCATAGAGAATGTTTTTCTTATAATATGATAACTTAAACAGCTTGTTGTTTATTCGTCTGCATGTTTCTACTGACACCTGTATTTATAACATACGTAAACCAACCGGGAACAATTTGCATCAATAAAATCAAAGTATTTTATGTTGACATTTACCCGGTGTGAATTGGTGTTAATATTTTAGTGTCTACAGAAAAGTTTATGAAAAATGGTTGAAAAATGTTTATGTTATGACGATTTGAATTTGTACATGCTATATAGTGGCAGTCAAATAGGTGATGGCGATTAGGCCTCGAAGTCCGTCAAGCCGCCAATGTGCTTGTGGATCACGTGATGCTCAGATCTTTGTCAGCGACTGTTTTTCTCTCCAGTTTCGTACTTTAAACAGGGTTTGATTTCAATCGGATCATCCTCGGCCTTTTCCATCGCACGCAAGAAAAAATATCGGTTGTAAATAATGGCCATTTTGAAGTGCCCTCAAGTCCGTGGTCGCTACTATGTCAAAATAACCTCAAAACGTCACAATGAATAGATGACGTCTCTTCACTAACATCACCAAGACCTACCATGTTCTAAGACTCTATTCTCCGCACATCTAACTGGAAATTCGTCCGCCAAAAACTGACCAATTCATGAAGTATCACTACGATTACCTCTGAGTCTCTTTCAGGGAGTCGAAGTTATTCGACTGGCATCGGAAAGAGACAAGAATAATCCAAACGGGTTTGATTTTTAAAGGAAAAAATCTAAGTTTTTCCTAACTGCTTATCCTGGTAATTATGTTGTTAAAATTACTTTTAATTTCTTTTCGTTTGGTGTATGATTAATGGATTTAATTTGGGTTATAGAGTATACAGCTTGGCCTTACTTCAGATGTGCATCTCTCAAAATACTGCTAACTCCGTTTGGTCAGTTTCACTTCCTAGACTTCAGAGGTAAATTGGAAGAAGAAAAAAAAACAGCCGATAACGTTTTAAAACTTTTGTTCTTTATATTTTATAATTCATTAATTGGACTCTGACAAGTTAGTATTGTCAATTCTGGCCAAATTTAGTTTCCCTATTTAAATCGCTGCTAAAGTTAGTTTACTTTGGACAAACTCAAGTTCATTTCTGGAGCGCATGGAAGCAGCCATTTCGATCAGCTGTCTGCTTTAGGCAGCGCGTTGTTTCTATAATACCACATATAAAGACATTTCAGTCACAGTATATGAAAGTAGCACAGATGTAAGTAATATTCTCTCCATTGTGATTGTTGCAATTGCACACAACTTCACTTCATACCGGTCCCTCTTTCAGAAGTACTTAATATCTGTAGATCGGAACCGACAGTACTGGTCGGTGATCCATATGAATCGGCACGTGTTAGGGGTAGAGTGACATATGGCGATACGTTAAAATTTGAGTGCTCAAAAAATAACATAAGCAACTGGTTATAGACTTGACAAAACGAAGTAGGGTGACAGCTGGTTGGGCAGGAGCAGGCGGACAGACAACTGGAAGGACAAGAGGAGGCGCAGCAGACAGCCTGGGCGCCCTGCGGCCCATAGCTTGCTTTGGATGCATTTTCAAATATTTCAACCAAATTAATTCGTACGCAAAAGCGCACAACTTAATGAGTTGTAAATATCTTGTAGACGATACACGACTATAATTCAAAGAATGAATCTGAGTGCACTAACCTTCTGAGTCTAAATTGTTCATGCACGGCCTCATAATTTGTTTATTCATTTTCATGTTGCAAGTTAATGGGAGTCCCTATTGTCCTTGTGTATCAGTGTCCACAGTCTTCATGATATTGTCAATTATTGCATTGCATGAAAAGTGGCATTTATGTAAAATTAAATAAAGCAAACATCTTTAAATTTCAAGTATGAAGTTCTTCAGCATTTATTTAGAGAGTAAAGGTATAAATTAACATAAATTTGTATTTTAATAAATCCCACATTTACTGAAATTAAAATGTCGGGTATTTATGACATTTAAAACATATGCAAATGAAGTAACTGAAATGTGGCCAATAACATGAAGTTTACGTTGTAATTTTATGTCGAGTTATCATGTAATTTAACAATATCGAACTAGAAGCTTTCCTCGGTTGATTGCCAAATGATATATATTGTGGAGAGAGAGAGAGAGAGAGAAAGTCATTGCATCGCTGAATCCGTTGAGCGATACCAATTACCGGTAAAAATTTGCAGTTATACATTTTGGTATGTCTGCGCTAGCCATATTTACTTGCAAACACTGTTACAGATCGACAAGTCTATTATGCAGTGGCATATTATCATCTATGCTATTGACTTTGCTTACGATTACCAGTGAAAAAGACAGTCCCTAATTGAAAAGCACTCATGACTCTCCAGATGGTTTGAACCAGTTACAGCAAAATTGTTAATTATTCTACATTCAATTAAGTATTTTTGAGTTTCAGATAAAAACATGTACTTTGCATTATGTGTTATATTTCTCCTCCGCTAGTTCACATTATTGTGCATAGGGTCATGAATAATGAATGATCGTGCGATAACTGGTTCCATGCGGCAACTGGTGCGAGCACACTAGATGTATTGTGTTACATCATTGGCTGCCTTGATATTGATTAATCAATTTGAACATTAGCATGTTTCCACTATCAGTATCATGTTATCATCATCGTCATTATCAATGAATTCTCATTGTACTTATTGATTTAGTAGGTAGAATGTCCCCTAATCAAGACACCTAATGTATTAAAGAGAACATCTGGGCTAAAGTATAATATGTATTCAATCCATAGAGTTCATTTTATTTATTACTTCTGTGACATTTGAGAACATTAGACACGCCAGTTTAGGACAAATCAGTCTTTAATGTCTCAATCTTTTTCACACTACAGATTCGAAATTAATCTGGCCCCAAGATCAGAAACAATTTTCATTTTCACATTTTATTCAAAAACTCAATATCTAATTGGTCAAATTAATATTGCTGACCAAACAAATGTCAGAATATTGGTTGGAGTCTGTTTTTGAGTGCTTGAATTATCTGTATTCTTTGGGACTGGTGTTATTACACAGAAGGGATTGTCTTCTTTGATTACTGTAGAGCAACTGTATTGCTCTTCAACATTTTGATTTGAATCATTTTTGAGAAAATACAATTTGAAGAGAGTGAGAGTGAAGGAAGGTGAGGTGGGGATGGAGAGCCAGACAACTGCAAACAATAATCATGCTGACTTAATTTGATTAGCCTAAGACTTTTGCACAATTAAATCAAGAGCGAAATCACATATAAAAATGTAACTTTATTTTTGGTAATCATAACTTTTACAGAACAAGTTCTACCAAGTTTGAAACAAAACAGTCATTTTTTAGTAAATTTTAGCTATAATTTCTACAGCATACAATTTAAGGCATATTTTACCTTTCAGACTATGTGTGTATGACTTTTCACATAATTTGGGTAACAATTAAACATTTTTAAAATGTTCTACTGTTGTGTATTAACATTCTGTACACCCCAGCAATACATATATGCAAACCAATAAAGGCAATGAAAAAAAAAACCAAGAGTACCATCGAGAGCATATTACACGCACACACTCATTGCCTAGCAAACAGTCCTTTCCGTAGGAGCTATTAGGGAATGATTGACTCGAGAGATTATTGACTAATGGGTCTCAATGACTTGGACTTTTGGTCAAGGTACGTGGTCTTTAACTAAACTTAAAGTGCAGAAAGCATTATTCTCTTGTCAGACTTGTCATTATTATAATCTCTGACTTTTAGACCACAAAATATATAGGTTTCTTTTACCCTAAGTGAATACCATCCACACAGATTGATCAAGGATCTTACTCTAGAATAAACGTTTGTCTGCAAAACTCATTTTGTTTCAGTCATAATGACTTTGACCATTGACATGAAATCAATAGGCCTCTTTTAAGTGCAAGTTCTCAGAAAATATTAGTCATGGTATGTGGTTCAGAACTAAAGTTCTTAAGCAAAAAACAATTTTTGTCTTACAGTTACATTGACCTTGGCCTCTGGACCCCCAATTCAATAAGCTTCTTTCTTATCCCAAGTGTAAGGACTTTTAAACAAAACATTTTTGAGGAGGGTAGGATGTTCTTGTGAATTCTCCATCTAATATGAGTTATAATTTTGTATGGTAGTGGTGGCCCGGTGGGGGTGGTGTTTGGGTTTTGAAAAAAAAGGACGTATACTGTCTATACTACTAGAGCGAGCTGACTTAATCGCACGTGCAATATTAGCATACACACCTCTATTAAATCAACTCCTGTATCTGTTTAAAGACATTTGGGGAATTCTTGTGGAAGTACTCCACAGCATACCACAACACCGATTGTCTTTATATTCTATATTTATATAAGCTTGTTCCTTCTGAACCCATGCAGAAAATCTATAAATGAGTTTCCTGTGTTGTTTATACCTATCTATCTGCAGTATCAAAAGTTCAATCCAGGCAAACATCCATCTTGTATTTTCGCTTATTTCCTGCAGAAATGTGGTATGCAAAATGTCATTAAAAAAAACGTTCAATGACATTATCAATTTCACCTCTGTTCATCATGTTCATAGGCCTTGTTCTATGATACAATTATCTGTACTCAGGGTTTTTCTACTTCTTGAGTATGCCGCCGTCTGATTGTTAAATCTAGCTGTACTTTTACAGAACCAAATTATCTAACTTTCCGAATGATGATTTTATTTCCATACAGTTCAATGTCTTTGAAAACCTCATACAAATGGTTATTGTTATCGATAAAAAAAATATGTACTGATATAAATTTGTTTTAGATGAAGCTCAAAGTATTTTTGTTATTAATTGTTTAAATTTTAATTATTCATACGTCTTTTCTCGTTTGGACACATACTAATGGGGCTGCTACATTACTTTGGTCACTTGATTTGAAATTGGTTGATCTATTTTAGAAGTCTTCGTGATTTGTTTTCAAAAGAACAATATTTTAATATATATTTTACTATCAACATGTTCAGATATGTGAAAATAATTAATATATTTTATTACAAATATTTTAGATGCGTGGCATTTAAAATAATGTTTGAAAATATTTAACTTTTGTCATAAATTTTAGCAATAGCCCACACTGGCCACCGGGGTGCTAGCCTTTCTGAATATTTTAGTTTCCCAGCTATCATGGAACACAAACGGAATCACAGCCTGCAGTTTAGCGCACCAGTCACTAGTGTAAACGGATTCAGTGGCGGGCTAAAACGAGACCGTGTCAACTCACTGTGACCATTATGGCAATGACCACAATGAAAATTAGGCCAAACTCCATAACAAATTGCAGATTCTCCAGAATCCGTGCCCATCAATCAGAATGGGTGGCCGCCAAAGCAGATCGCCAGACATTCCAAAAGCTGTAATCTATATATTCTTCATTCATATAAAAACAATTGCCTATGATGAACATCATGATGATTGTGTAAGTAAATTTTCATATATTGCACTGATACTATATAACAGCTGTCCTAAAGGGAACTAACTCGAAATATTTGTTTACTAAGAGAGAACACTCGGTCTTCGCCCCGCTGAGCGTATGTTACTGACTGTCTGTCTGTCTATATCATTGGTTTGTACTCTTTCTGTGCTTAAAGAAATCCATGTATTGTTGGTAGATAAATAGAAAGGTTGAGTATGATACAGTCTGTATGGCACGGTTACAATGTATTAGTTGATATTTTTTGTTTATCATTTATTGCGTTTGGGCGAAACCTGTTAGAAAATACAGTCGTAAGGAAATCACTCTATACAACTCGCTCAAACAGCAATAAGTAATTTAATTAAGTGTTATTGATATTTCGTAAGTGTTTCACACAGCAATAAGTATTTTCCCGTTCCTTCATTTATTTATTTTCTACTGGAGTTCACGTGACCGGGAATAAATCAAGATACCGTGATGTTTTGATTTCTCTGTTGGACCGTTATCATAGTGTGCTTGTACGACCTAGAACAGACCATTTTGTATTGTGTTTGGAAGATCGTACTAATTTACATTGTATAAGTCGGACAACATAGCAAGTAGTATGTACATAATAGTGCGGTAATTTATTAATGAGATATTATGTGTGGGTCTTTTTTTTAAAAAAATGTTTATTTGTCTTTGTTGTTTATACTTAATTGTTCGTGAACAATACGCAAAACAAATCGAACTCATTTACAATTTACAAGTATGCTTTCGCTCTCATTACCTTACGGGAGGCGCAAGCGGGCTACAAAGCAAGTAGTCTGTACATCCGATTGCGGTATATAGAATGTATCAGTGATATTTAGTAGTAGTAGTAATAGTAGTAGTGGTAGTAATAGTATCATCATCAGCAGCAGCATCTATTGTGCATCTACGAAGCCCACACACAAAGAGATCGAACTATTTAAAATTTACAAGTGTGCTCGTACACTCATACACACACTCCTGTCTTGTCTGCTAGACCGTCTCTTTATAGTTTGGATGCTCACATTTGTTCATTCTTTGAACCAACCACTTGGAGAGAGAGAGAGAGAGAGAGAGAGAGAGAGAGAGAGAGAGAGAGAGAGAGAGAGAGACGTATGTATACATTTTGACCGAAATTATAAAGATATGTATTTACCATTGAAAGGGTCATCGCAGTACCCAAATCAAAAAGACGCATTTTCAATTTCCTAATCGCATTGATTTAGCTCAAGGACATCGATAACAAGCTTCGATCGGTTCAAGACTTGAACAAATCTGCATCAAGTATTTCAGATAGTTTATTCAGATGTACAGTCAATGCCGAAGGTTTTTCTTAACTAAACATATTAATTTTCGTTCTCTACTAGCAGACTAAATGTAACGCAGTCAGTTACTATGCCTGTTTATAACCACCCATTCTAACTTTTAAGATTTCCGATAGAATCATGCAGAGAGTATGTACATATGAATGTATGAATGTGTGTGCGTGTGAATAGAGAGAGAGAAAAAATGGAGTATTGCCAATGTCGTGGCACTAGGAAACAACTAAATTACAACTGCACAAGTTCGCAAATAAGCATGAATAATGTTCGTACATCAGAACTATTCAAATATTCGACAACTCAGAAATGTCTGCATCAATGGTATTTTCAAGTTTCACTTTACTATTAATTGGACTGAGCCTCTACACAGGCCTCTTTTTTTCTTAAACACTGTCAATTCTACTATTGTACACATTTTAGTCTCGATACCCTAGTCATTTGTTAGCTAACACGTTTTTGAGCGCCAACTGAAAGGCAATTCATTTTCTTTTAAAAGTAAAAATTAGATGAGTGGATTAAATACGTGAAATTAAAGATTTATTCGTTGTATCAATCAATGTGTTATATCCATGTTAGCAGTTAACATACAGTACCATTCAACTGCAAAGTATTGCGTAGGTAAAATTATACTATTTTGAACCATGGTAATTTACCTTCTTTTTTTTTCTTTTTTTTTTTTTTCTTCTTCTTCTTATTCGGACTTAGTGAAAGTAACACCTGTAAATTAAAGACCAAATACTTGTTGTGCCATACACTGAACTCCAAGGTCGAATCGTGCATGCTGCCTGTTTATACGATTAGTATACAAGAATGAATAAAACGAAATATGCAAGCACTATTAGACACAAGTTTTCTAATCTACTTAATTTACATTATTACTACCATCTATCTATCAAAGAAGATTCACATTCAGGTTGTATCTTACAAAACGATATCTGGACTCCAAAGGTGGCTAATTCTTAAAAGTCTAAATCTAGCTCTATTTAATACCCAAGTAGTTACGTAACATTAAAACTGTAATTGAATTACATGGGTAGTAACCATACATTACACTGGTTTTATTCACCCTGGTGACCTGTCTTTTGTAAATGTTATTCAGTGATAAATGCCTTATTTCCAAGAAAAAAGCCCTCCTTACACTAAAGAAACGTAAGTAAAAAAAAAGGAAGAGGCTCAAGTGTGCGTAAAATTGTTCACCTGTTAACAGTGGTCTGAAAAGGCAGATGTAATAGTAATAAAGCAGGTGCCTTGAGTTTAAGAAAAAAACTCCGATGTCAAGATAATTTCCGGCGATTAACTTGAAGCTGGTAGTGTCTGACATGTAGTTCAGACGTGTTTCAACTTTAAGTATCTTCAGCTAGACTATGGTGTATTGGTAGATGAACTAAATGGTTAATTAACAGATAGATTAGATGGTGTTTTGACAGATTTACTAGATGTTGTATTGGAACATGGACTAGATGATGTACTTCCAGATGCGCTTGATGGTGTATTGGTTTATGGACTATATGGTGAATTGACAGATATACAAGATGGTGTATTGACAGATGGGCTTGATGGTGTATTGATACATGGACTACTTGATGAATTGGCAGATTGACTAAATGCTGTATTGACAGATAAACTAGATGCTGTGTTGACAGATGGGCTACATGGTGTATTGGCAGATGGACTACATGGTGCATATGCATATTTGCTATGAATGTGAAAGGTGTTCATGCTAGGACTCTACCTATCATTCTGGTCTGATATGGTAAGGCAGTTTTGGAGAGAAAGTCGTTATATGGTATTATCTTTATATATTAGTAACAATAGCCATATTTAACGGGACATCTGCGTCAAATGTACGTTTTCCACCTGGTTGCTATGGAATCCACACGATTGCTAGGGGAGCAACACTACAAAATCTCTGTAATTTGTACATTATTTACATGTGATTTCTCTATTCTTTTGCCTTGTTTGCAGGTATGAATCTGAACATATCCTAATAGAGGAATCGATAAATGAATAAGGCGAAAATTTCACAATGGGTGGAATAGAAGGCAGGGAAAGGGAAATTTAATGTTCAAAATGTCCACAGGTTTAACATTGTGTTACTATGGAGGGAAAATGGGAATTTAACAGTTGGGCCACAATGGGGATCTAACAAATTGAATGGTAATCCAACATACATTCGTACTGACATGGTGATATAGAGTCACTAGGGCGCCCATACGCTTAACATGGAAAGTTCACGTAACATGGTGAAATTCAAACCAAAGCAAATTGTATGCAGCTTTTTTATGGCACGACGGCTTATTTTACAAATAAACTGGTATCGATTCAAGAATATAGAAAGTGACTGCCATCTTTTACTCAAATATGTATAGCAGAGTCATCCTTTCTACAAGAATTTCTCGAAGAGTTCCTGTTTTAAAAGGAATACGTCAAGTTGGGATAATATACCATTGGCTTTACATTGTGTTTATAAATGAACGTCTTGACGTTTTATCAACGTTTTGTATTGTTTTTATAACCCTTGCCTGTGTCCTACTGTAACAGATGATATCCTTCTTTTAAGTATTTCGAAGTCGGGCATGTATGAGTTATTGTTTAAATGTAATGAGTACTCCATAAAGTGGGAATTTGGATATAATTCCAAGAAGAGTAATGTTATAGCATTCAACGGAAGTTCATCTGACTACATAAGACAGCATAGGCAATGGTTCTGGGGTTTAGAGAGTATTCAAAAAACAAAGGCATGTAGACATTTAATGTGTCAAAGAATAGCAGAGTAGATAACAAGTTGAAAGAGGCTAAAGATAAACTTGTAAATGCGTTATTCGGTTTTATTGATATTTGAATAAATAAGGATGGATTTAATCCGCTCACAGCTAAGATTTTGTATGAAGCTATTGCAATACCCCGAGCGTTGTATGGCTGTGAAACTTGATTTAACCCAAGCCCTCAGAATATATTTATACTAAAGAGAGGCCATCGATTCTTGCGCTAAGTATATTAAAGGTATCTCTAGATATACACGAACTGACGTTGTGTTAAGTCTATTGTGTATTTTACCAATTGAAGCTTACATTGATATAAAAAGTAATTTTCTTTCAGCAACTTTTCAGGCTGTCTGCAGTTCATTTTGCAAAGCAAGTATTTCTACTCCGCCGTTGTAGAGCTCAGATCACAAGATAGCAAGTGAAAGAAACTGACTTTATTCCAGCAATTTATAAACTGCTGGGTGAATTTAATCTAATTGACATTATATAATCGTATATTCTTTAAGATCGATTAGCGGTTTTAAAAACAAATACTTGAATGGAAAAAGTATTGTTAAATTTCAAGTCAGTTTGTTAAATGAAAATGCTTTGAAATATAGACTTTATGAAAATATTTCTCTTAGTCGATTCTAAAAGTCATTGCGTGATGGCAGTTTGATTCTCTTTGTAATATGGGAAGTAGAACAACATTTCCAGGATCTCTTGGTTGTGTCGGCACGCTGCCAATATCGTAACTAAACTATTTTCATCTATGAAAAAAGCTGCGTGCACTCGATATTAATCGGTCTGCACATCAGTCGTTGATCATTTTCTGTCTGTAGGTAGTTTCTTGCACAAGACTATCAAGGGTTTTGGTGTCATATTATTGACGAATTTGTTGTGCATCTTTGCATGTACTGATATTCAATGTCCAATATTGATTTTGTGAATACTCTCTTGAGAATGATGACCCGTGTTATATGAACTCTTTAAGCAATGAACAACTTATGTATTTCCATCTCATATATATTTTAACTTATGCTTCTATGTGGAGAAAATATACAACACACTTGTGACTGTATCGATGCTGATGATGAACGTATTCTTAGTTAAAAATGAATATGCAGTCGTATACTTTACTTTATTAACATCATATATTATGTGTGGTTCATCAATGGTAGTATCTACATCACCGTAATACATAATTGCCCCAATACTTTTACATGAAGGAAGCAATGACTGCATTTTATAAAGAATTTTGGAATAACTATATTGTGTTTAACTTCTAATACTAATGAGATTTGTTGTTACTAGCTTGTGTGTTGCGAACCGTTTAAGGTTTAGCAATGCTGTTCATTTAATTATTTTTTGAAATTGTATTTCCATTTCTTTGTAGAAGAAACTCTTAAGAGCCACCTTGCATCCGTGCCAGTTGTGTTCACTTAAATGGCAATCCTTCTGATATAATGCGTAGAAATAAATGTTGAAAAGTAATTATGACCTGGCTATATATCAAATTATTTTTTCTTAGTTCTCATGGCGAATGTTCACTACATGTGCTTTTATTTCTGTATGATTATCTGTAAATGTGTGGTTTTTGTCTCCTTTAATCACTGTTAACTTTCATTTTCCAGTATTCTTTATGTTATTGATTGTACTCATCGTAATACACGGAGGAAACAACGACATGAAACTATCGTGGCTGGGTTAATATTTGCTGACGCAAAATCAAAGCAGGTATCACAAATATGTGCGCACAAAGATATATCTGTTTGTTGCTTAAGTCTTTATTTACATCAATTATACAATACACTTACATAAATTCAGTAATGTCTGCAAGTAATTGTCAGAAGGTAAGTATAAAGCTTTAAGTATAAAAAGCAACATAGTTATAAGGTAAATAGACTTAAAGTATTCCGTGCATGTGTTACTTTCAACCCTATTCAGATCTTTATTACTTTATTGGTGTACTAAAATGTCCTTATGACTTTGCTATTGCTATAAAAGATCTCTTGGCAAATCGGACCAAACATATGGTGAGATGTCAATCAGGTCTTCAAACATAGTGAGAAATGCTTGATTGGGACAACGATTACTTTTCCAACTGCACTGCTACAAATGCCACATGATTCATTGTAACTGACAGTTCGTAAAAAAGGTCAGAAACATAATAACGTTTATTATAGTTTAATAAACATCAATACTATACAAATTACTACATGTATTGAAATTACTTTTTAGAGGTTAATACCTCTCAAAGAAAATGATACAATTGGAGAAAGAATAACGTGCCTTTGAATGATAATGATAAATAATACATAGTGCTTTGTAACATAAGACAGTGATAAATAATACATAGAGCTTTGTGACATAAGACAAGACATTTGTGCTTCTTAATATTGTATGGTCTGTATCAATTATTACCCATGCTAAAAGAAATGTTCAGTAAAAAAAGGTTTTATTTGACCCAAAATATTTCCGACTGTTCACACATACATACATACATACATACATACATGCACACAAATATACATATATATATATATATATATATATATATATATATATATATATATATATATATATATATATATATATATATATATACATATATATACAGATATATACACGTACATACATAAAGACAGACATACACACATGCATATATACAAACACACACATGCATACATATATGCATACTATGTTTTTCATTTGGATTTGGAAATTGTCCTGCCTTAACGCTTTCGATCAGTAACCCCCACGACAGCAATACAGACCTTACTAACCAAAATATCTTAGTCACCGCGGCAGCAATGCCTTTTAGCAAGATTGATTCAGCCCCAGAGATGGATGTAATGTTAGAGACGTATAAAGAAACAGAACACAGACATTCCGAAGATTTGACATTTTATATTAGAAACAAAAAAGGAACATTATTGATACCACCTTCTTCCCTTCTCCCAATCAACATCAATCAAGACATGTTGATTAGAATAAGAGGAATGGGTGTTATCAATAGTTTTCCCACTTTTACAGATAGAATCGAGTTCCTGTCTAAGACTTTTGGCGTGTATCATCTGAACTGGGGGCATATTTGAATTCAATTGCAATAATGCAATAATCTATGACTACAAGAATGTGGTTGGTACTTTAGAAAAGTACAAAGAAAGGACGCCAGCTGGAATTGCATAAAACAGAGATGTGACTCTATGTTTCCCGTCCATAAAATCAATCCCAATTAAAGATTTTCACTTCTTTAACACTCATAGTTGAAACAAATTGAAGGTCTGTGCTAAGAATGAAACAACAGTATTTTATGCTATGTCTCGCCTGCTTCACCCGTATATTGTCGAACAAACTTTAGCCAGAACAATAGGTAATTGCAACCGTAGTTTACATTCTATGGGTGCTAACGTAAGTGTCAAAGAATACTTACACCAAGTTCCATGCTTCAGGCAACAATGTCTAAGAAACTGTGTTATGATGAACACAAGAGCACAGGAATTAAATCTCATGCAAACCTCTTCGCGACCGACATGCACAATAGTCTTCCGGATTAATTCTATTTACGAAGATGTAGCTTTTAGCCCTACAGTTTCTACAGTTTCTCCTGCTTCCTTTTGCTCCACACGCTACTGCTTTCAGATATAAAGCTGAAAGTGCAAACTGAACCGTGACTTTAACACACCTGAGGATCTATTTTTTCATGTATTTTCTGATGGCTGCACGTTTCTTAAGTTCAATTTACTTTTGACATTCTTTTCTTTTTTCATATACGATGGAACAGTAGTAATGTACTTGGTAATGATTTTGCTATTGAAACTCTGACAATTATGTTAAAACTGACCGTCTTGGCAGATCTCATTGAGTGTATAAACATCAACTGAAATATCAATACAAACTGATTGTTCATCTATGGTATACATCACACGGTATTATTATTTAGTGCTGTCCAAGCAGATCAAGCTTTGCCTCTACAGTTTTTCCTGTTCTTTTCTCTTTGGCCTCCACTTTCAACTCGGTACTTCCGAAAGCAAAGTTGACGATGAAACGCCTATCCGCTAAGGGTACCGACCGATCCGTTATTGGAATTTTTACAGTGCCGATTTTTGTGCAAGACTCATCGTCGACAAACTTGGGATCCTTAGAGGTCGATGTGTATACCGTACAGGTGATGCAGGTGTCCCTCTCTTTCCCGGCACGATAATTTCTTACTGCCGTCCGTTCATTCAGCTTAACGCTTTGGCCGATTACGACATGTTTATCAAACACATCTCTACAAAGTTCGTTGCCATCTACAATGACTTTCTTGCTGTCGGGATGTCGACCTGCTATGAAACGAGCAAACATCGCCACACCATACGTCCTCTTGCATATTCTCTGACTAATGAGAGAGGAATCATGACCGTAGATAACCGCCCCATTTAAAACCGACAGACCGGCATCCGCCGGAATGATCACTCCCATTAAGGGAAATTGGGATCTGATCGCATCTTGGAGTAATTGGCAGTCCGAAAAGCCTCCAACCATAACGATGGATGTCAGATTCCCAACATCACTGTTTTCAAGCAGGTGTGATATGTAATGAACTATATGTCGGATCGAATAATTGAAAAAGCTCAGCATCACTGATGATTTTAATTTCATTTTGTCCCTAATCAGAGAAGCCGGGCCTTCGTGTTCTTTGAGACTTAGTTTTGAGTCAAAGTCTTTGCCAGTTACTTTTGTATATAACTGTGTCAAAGAATCAGGAAGAGATAACTGCACCCCAAAAGATCTCGAAATGCTCCTCAGTTCCATCTGCATCTGAAAGCTTTCCAAGAGTCTTTGATGGTCTTCTGGTTGCTCCACACAGAATTTATCATAAGCCAATACACCAACTAATTCCTCCAGAAACTGTCTGAAATATACACGTGGGTTTTTTTCTAGCTGAACCTCCAATTCTTCCCTGAACATCTTTTCATAAACTGAGCTGCTTACTAGGGTGGTCTTATGATTGCTGGTGACAAGGTAAATATTCAGATCCTGATCGGAGAACCAGCCTTTGATTGTACCGCCGAACTTAAGGCTTGAAAGAAATGCAGGAAGAGTAATGTCTTTCATTTCCTCAAAGATTTCTCTCAGTGTCATTGGAATCTTCAGCATCACGGAATCCTCCATCTTTCCTCTCTTTTTTACCTCAAATGTTCGGAAGAAGTCAATGTAGTCATCAGCACAATCATTCTTGAAACATTGACAGACATCTGGTCCAAGCAGGCCAATGAGGAAAAGTTCCAAAGCTCTATCAACAGATGTCCCACCCCAAGCGCCTCCAGTAGCCTTGCATAGCTCTTTCAGGTGCCCTGTTGGAGTTACCTCGTGAATCGTAATGTCGATTGTACCACCTGGAATATTCCAACACCAAGATATCAAGATATACCAAAACAATGCAAATCTCTACACGAAATATGGAGTATAAAAGCAATGAAATACAAATTTAGTTCGCCTGGATCTCGAGCTGAAGACTGACTGTGGATTCTGTGCTCTTTTTGTGCTATACCAACCTGCTATAATTCCAGACCAATAAAGCGTCATAACTAACACATATCCTTCTTTCTAAAGTGTATAATATTGTGCTCTTGTTTCTTCACACATGTGAGAAGAAAAGCTTACTTTTGTACACTACAAGGTCTACAGCATGAATCTAAATAGACCAATCTGGTTACAAAGCATTATGACACGGGCTCATTATATACAGGCAGAATACAATTGTAAATACTATTCAAAGTGACCTGAAGTTCTCTCCGTTTGTCAGAAACATCTTCTTGTAATATAGGAATACAGCTGCCACACAATCGTACATTACATTTCAATTAATGGCGTGTCACTCTATTGTTCTCCAATCTGCAATTTATTTGCAAGTAATATCTAAAAACAATGGAAAGTTAGCAGTAAATGTTTCAGAAATAGATTCCTTTTCTCTTTCTTTCTTGTTTTAGTTCTTCATGCACTGAGTTTCCATGTTATAGAAACAGAAAGAACGAGACAGTAAGATATATATACCTCCAGCGTCGAGGATCATATATCGAGACCCTGGTCGGAATGTAGCCAATATGGCGGCGGAATCCGCACCATACATCGTCTGCACCGGAAGCAAACTACACAGGATCGAGGCCGCTTCCGGTTCAAGTGCCAATAGTAGATTTTCACTCTTAATTTCAGCCTACAACATATTTTTAATATATTTCGTGACTATCTGGATGGTTATCACAAAATGTTACGGTTGAAATGCACATGATCGACAACTTAAACTCCATATGAAAGTTGATTGAAGTTATTTGTTACGTTTTGTTTTTATATTAAAACTTGTAATAATTTGTTCATTTTAAATAAATTGATTTGATGAACATAATTTCAAAAAATGTTAATTCAAGCACAAATACGGTTTATTCTTGCTCTAATCGCAGAGCAGAGAGACATATAAGATAATACGCGTTATCATTAACAGTTTTGTCTCAGTTTTAATCAATGGACTCTCATTGAGCAATGTATTTCATTTGCAGATCTATCTACACTCATTTTCTAATAATTTCGTACATATACCTTCCGTCATAAATATAAATACCTATTTTTCTTTATTATTAATGTTAGTATTATTATTATTATTATTATTATATATATATATTTATATATATATATATATATATATAGAGAGAGAGAGAGAGAGAGAGAGAGAGAGAGAGAGAGAGAGAGACAGACAGAGAGAGAGAGAGAGAGAGAGAGAGAATAATCATACAGAATAAAGAACTGTAATTCGTTCTCTACTGAGAATCAAAGATAGGTCTGTGTGTTACGGCACCCATCGTCTTCGCTGTATGCACCAGCCCCCATATCCTTTTTTCCTTGTTTCAAATATGTACCAGCTTCAGCGGGAACTTTTAAATAAGATAGTTTGGCGTCCCTCTGAGGCTAATCATACACTTTCTGTTGTCCATTACCATACTTCATAAGCATCTGTGTCATAAATTCAAGAGAACTCTGCCAACAAAAAAGGTGAGTCCATACCTGCAATGCTGCAATACGCATGAATTGTTTAGCCCCGTCATCCCAAATGGCTGGCACCGTCAAAACCCATAATATGTCCTTGGCTGTTATCGCCCCGATCGTTGTCTTTTTCAATGTGTTTAGAAGATCATCCTTCAAGTAACGGATAGCAGCAGAGAAGACCGCCAATGCAGGAAGATATTTATTACATTCATCTTGTAACATAGTGTTGATGTCCAGGTCCTGCAAATAAGACGTAGTACCATTTTAGGAATAGATGGCGGTGGAACCTTAAAGTTAGTTATAAATGGGACATGGGTTTGGGACAAAAGTTATGAGCGGGCGGAATTTTGAAAACACTAAAATACAAAATGATCTATTTTAGTTCCAATAAATCATGCGGTATAAAAATGTAGTCCCGGTTTTGTCTGTGTCTTGTTTTTGAGTTTCATGGTACATTGTTATCTTATCAAAGATACTGGTGTGACATTTTTCCCATCAAAATCACACATGAATCTCAGCGACTGATTTATTCCACATAGCTCTAAAAATTTTATTGAGAACGAATCGAATAAATAGGTAAGATGATCATTTATTACATAGATTTTTCAGTTTAGGGTTAGTTTTTGGTCCGTGAAACATCTGTCGAGAACTAACAATATGTACATAGCAAAAGAGTCAGATTTTTTATTGCAACTCATAATTGCCACTCTTTCCTTACAAGAACTGGCCATGATATTATATTTAGTGGACAAACTGTTGTGTTTGTGTTCTGTGTGTGTGTGTGTGTGTGTGTGTGTGTGTGTGTGTGTGTGTGTGTGTGTGTGTGTGTGTGTGTCCCACTGAAAAATGTAGGGTACAAGTTATATGTAAGGCGCAATGTAATCTATGATCGTACGGTACATGATAGAGTGCAATATTTTTTTGTGTATGAGGGTCAAGGAAGGGTCGACGTTCTGTTCAATTCTATAAGAAATAACTTCCCACGCTGACCAGCATCCAAGTTGATATTTACCGCTTCCTGAATAGGAAAAATGCAAATCATAAAAATTAGTATGCACAATCAGTTAATATCGAGCTATTACAAATATATCTTTGTCACTGAGATTCGTTTGCTGGCGTACGACATCTAGGAGATATACTTTAGTTCCAGTAAGGTTTACCTTCAATGGGACACAAAACAAAAAAGAAAATCTTTGTGAGTTATGTCCCTTGACTAATCTGTTAGGTAGAGTCCTTTAAGAGTTTTGTCCCCTGAAACTGTAACTGACAGGAACTGAATTGTATTATTTATCATAAGGTATGGTCAAAGAAATATAATTTGTTCTGAGTATTTATATATATAACCAAACCTGGACACTTGATGTAAATTCATCAAGCGCTAAGGTAGTAGTACTTTCCAACTCAAGAAGGAATACAGTTTTAAATTTGACCTACAATGGTGAAAAGCTTCAACTTGTAACTGATTTAAAATATCTAAGTCTTACCTTTTCAAGTAAATGTAATTTGAACAAAGCGAAGGTCAATACTGTTCAACAAGCCAGGAAAGTTATGTCCTTTTTTTAAAAAAAGCTACAAAACTGAGTTTACCAGTAGGTCTCCAGTGGCATTTTTATTTTTGATACCATGATTTTGGTGATATTACTTTATGGAACAGAGATCTGAGAATTTTAAAAATATAATAGTGTGAATAAGAAAAACTCATAGTCAGTATCGCTATTTAGGTTAGAGTGTTTGGCTTATGGCAGAAAACTGTTTGCAATAAGAACGATAACATTTCACACAATCTCTATGATATCTTGTACCAGTTGCATGGTAGAGATATATTTCATTCCAAACGACTTTCTTCTGTTATGAACATACTTACTGATTCTGGACTAATGGAAGTATGATATCAATAAATATGTAGATATAAATTGAACTCTGTCACAGAAGGTCACAGAAACTTTACAGAGTAGTTTTATGCAAGCATAAAATGATGAAAGTTCAATACATCTAAGTATATCAGTAAGAGAATGTTTAAAATGAATTTGGTTTTCAGAAATATATTACTGCACTCCCACTAGATGTGGTACCATATTTTGTCGTTCTCGTTGCAGTAGTCACATATTTTTCGACAGAAGTTGGTACAGTTATTATATTTATAAATCTGACAGGCTCTGTCCTCTCTGTAACAAACAAGAAATGGGCGATGATTTTCACCATAGTTTAATTGTACTTATTTCAAGAGAGAAATAGGTAATTTTCACCTAAACATCTGTTCAGTAAACCAAACACTATTAACTTTGACACCATCATGAAAAACACAGATATTTTTGTACTAATTGGATTGGCAACATTTGATACATTTGCATTGCCAAACTTTAAACGATGCTGTTACCTTCCACTAGTTTTGTTCACACTGAATATGGTTCAGTCATTAGATTTGTAAACATTCATTAGTACTATCATATCCCATGTTTGGCACTTAGTTGTCCCCTTTAGTGTACAATCATACCCCATGTGGGGCCTTCAGTGGACTATGATACTCTATGTGGGGCGTTTAGTGCACTATCATACCCTATGTGGGACCTTTAGTGTATTATCATACTAAATGTGGGGCCTTTATTGGACTATGATACTCCATGTGGGACGTTTAGTGTATTATCATGTTCTGTGTGGGACCTTTAGTGTAGTATCATGCTAAATGTGGGACCTTGAGTGTACAATCATAACCCATGTGGGACTTTTATTATACTATCAAACTCCATGTGTGGCCCTTAGTGACATAAAATGTCTCAATAAATGGCACTGTTCCACTAAATAAGTCCCCAAAGTTCCTACATGATTAGGTTAGTTGTTCAAATAAAAAGAGTACTGGGGACTGATTTATTGGACAACTACTTTCCTGTAATCATACAAATGAGATTTAAAATCATTAAAATACCTCATTCTCGTGCATCGTCATCTTAAATCTTCTAAAGTAGAACCAATTTCTGTGCTTTCCTTCCTGGAACAGATCAACATATTTTGATTCAGCATCATATCCAAATGCCTCCATAGTGAACCCATCTGGCTGGAACAGTATGGTGGTCGGCGCCTATAGGTACAAGTACATACAAATTAATGTTCAGAGACTGCACAAAGCAATCAAACGTGGATAGTGAACCACATACTCTTCCACATAGCTAAACCTGAATCAAACCGAAGGACAAAGAGGTACAAAACGAGAGACAGACAGACAAACAGAGAGAGAGAGAGAGTAAAAGATGCATTATCGTTTGCATCTGTGCAGGCAAAAGTAGAATCAAGAAACTATGGAATCACTGCAACAATGTTTATAATTCTATTTGCATATTTGGAATGTGTCAGTAGTGGGGAAAACCTTCATGCAAGGCTATTTACCTGATTTGTTACACTTTGTTCGCTTGTTTTTGTCGATTGTTGAAAATATTGGCCTAACAGCCGTTATTAAGTACTTTTCGAAAAAAATTAATTCATACCTAAAATCCTATCTTTTTACCCTATTTACCAAAACTTAATAATAGATTTTTTAATGTCACAAAAAAACACATTTTAAAGCATTTATACCAAGTTTCCAACATTTAGTGTCTAAATCGAAAGTATTTAACTAAATTTTGAGTGTTAGTGGCCCTGTTCTCTTATGAACATAGTTGTTAAAACAACAAAAGACTAAGGCGGCTGATAGTCAAAATTTTACACACAAAAACAAACTGAGGCCACTGATCATTATTTTTATTTTAAACTGGGCAGCTGGTCGTCACAATAATGATTACAACAACAAAATCCTGAGGCTATTGGTTGTCAGAATAGTTGTTATAATATCAAAACCCTGAGGCCACTGGTCACCAAAATAGTTGTTATAACAACAAACACATGAGGTCACTGATCGCCAAAATATTACGACTCGTTAGACACTTAACCTCTGATCTAGGTCTTGGGCCACTTAACCTCTGATCTTCGTGAGAGGCCACTGGTCTTTAAAATTGTAGGACACCTCTGGTCTCAAAAACCCACTGGTCTAGGCTACCGGCCATTTTTGTAATAGCGCCACCCTACGAAGCAGTCGTTCAAAGCAGTCCTGACATCTCAAGACCGGCACCTTCCCAGCGCCATTTTGGCTCACCTAGGATGCTTCATTCGTACACATGGTTGCTCTTTTAGCCATTGTTTCTTTGTTTGTTCACCATTGTGTCATAAGGCTTCAATGGCATATTGTTTGGATCAGACCAGCACCTACCAGAGCTATTCTGGCTGACCATGAACGCTTGATTTTAGGCATCCAATTAACCTTTTCTGTAATGTTTCATCGTCGGAGCAAATTATGTGTATCCTAGATGTCTGTGTGGAGTTTGTTTTCTACCATTCTGGTTGTTGTGTCCAGAAAACATGGTTGAGTTGGAGACTTCTGCCGTGAATTTTGATGAAGGATGGAAGTTGTTTGCTTTTTGGTATAAAGTCATCCAGATTTTCTCTTCCATGTTGCCACTTCATTTCTATATCATTAATTAAGCGTACCCACTGGTATGGTGTAACTTCTACCAATGGTAAAAGTTGACCCTACAGTCTTCCTATACAAATATTAGCATACGAGGGGGCCATTTTTGTACCCATTGCTGTTCCACTGATTTGGAGGTAGTTTTCTTCATTGAATTCAAAGTTATTGAGTTCTAATACTAGCTCCAGAAGTTTAAGTAGGAAATGAGTGGACGGATAGTCTACATATCTTGTTTCCCATGCTTCCTTACACGCATGTATTCCTTCACTGTGAGGTAAATTAGTATACAGGGATGTGACGTCTAAGGCAACAAGCATCATATCTGACGGCAATGGTTCGCTTGCTTTGCTTTTTATCAGGTAATCTGTCGTGTTCTCAAGATAGAATGGTAATTTGTGGACATGTAGTCCCAGAGAATGATCCAGATATTTTGATATCCTTTCATGAAGGATTCCCGTTACCAGAGATTATAGGTCTGCCCGGGTTTCCTTGTTTGTGGATGGTCTTCCTGCTCTAGGGTTCTCTGGGCTTAAGTAGTTTTTGGTTTGCTGGTCTATGTGTCCAACTTGGAACGGTTCATCAATAATATTTCTAATGGTTTTTGTATAGTAAAGTGTTGGGTCTTGGTCTCGATAGAACCGTGAGTCGTTTAATTGTCTATTTGCTTCATTTATGTAGTCTTTTCTAGTCATAACGACCACAGCGGAGCCCTTATATGCAGGCTTGATTATGATGTCGTTTCGGTTTTTCAATGAATGTAGAGCATCTTTCTCTTCTTTGCTCAAGTTTGAATATCTGCTAGCATGGTTGATGTGTTTTGAAGTGTCGTTTTCAACCGAGGTGACGAGGGCTTCAAGATTTGCAATTGAGCTTTTTAGTGCGGTCCGGCTACTTTTCTTTTGAAAGATAGGTAGGTCGTGGCTGATATCTCCCTCTGATTCATTCTTTGACTGCAGGTCAAAATGGGCCTTGAATCTCAGTCGGGGGCTAAAGTTTTCAGTGTCATTTTGCAGCTTACCTCTGTCGTGAGTCTTTGCGCGGGACAGAAACTCAAAGTTTTCGATAACAGTTGTAATTCTGCCTCTGTAAGTTGTGCTTCTTTTTAGGTTTTCTTTCTCCAACTTTGCTTAGCTTTACGCGGAGTCTGTGTTGATCCTTATTTACTTTAGAGTAAAACGTTCTTAATTGTTCCTGTGTGGAAACTGAAGCTAACTCCAGTTTTAGTTGTTCGATGGTTGCCGATTTGACAACATATTGATGTATTACATTTTCCGTAAGCAGGGCTGTGAGTTTCATGGACTCGTCGTAGGTTATTTTGCTCCATCTTTAATTTAATTTGTTAGAGATCTTGCCAATAATTTGGGGCTTGACATGAATTTTAAGACCTTTAGAGACTCTGTTTGTTCCTTGGAAATGGTGTAAGAGAGTGCGATGGTGCTTTAGACGAAGTAAGGCGTTGGTTTCGTTGCGTAAGATTATGAGTGTTTTCTTTTATGCTTGAGACAGCGGCTCCATACCACTGATTCAGCAATCAGATGAACATAAGATGAAAGAAACCCGAACGTATACGCAAATGAGACGTAAAATACAGGACAGAGCTCACATCAAATGAAATATCTGAGATATAATTTAAGATAACATCACTTTACATTAACAAACAGATGGCGCTGTAGATCCTCCATTTGTAGGTCAATATCAACTAGTTTACCATATCATCAGTCAAGTTGAAGCCTATTAGGCGAAATATCAAACATTTTCAAGCTTTAATTCCAGTAGAAATAGTCACGTAAACTTTTGTAATTTCAACGCTTTTTTGTGTTTATTGTTTGTCTTGTCTTTTTGTGTTTGCCTTTGACAAAGACTCATTGAGAGTTTGCTGGATTCATCTTGATCAATCCCTGATATACGCGATCCCCTGCTGGATCCAGTGCACTTGCAAGGACTGTTATCCAGTGCACTTGAAAGGACTGTTAGTCGCCATATGATTTGTATTCTTTATATATATATTGATAGATAGAGAGAGAGAGAGAGAGAGAGAGAGAGAGAGAGAGAGAGAATTTTCTTTCCTTTTTTATAAGTAAGAGAGAATTTGTATGTGGCTAGCTTTAGGCGGTAGCGTGGGACTCAATTATATATGCAAAATATTTTAGAAGAAAACCAGGGTACGAACCAGCAACCTTTGGTTTACAAATATGACGATCAGAGCGATACGCCAATCTCATTCAGTAATAAATACTTTAATTTCTATCATTAATGAGGATTGAACACACTTCCCGTCTGCTCAGATAAATGGCCTTTCATATTTGTAATATCTACAGATAATAAATTATCACGGCTTAAAGCCTCTATGAAAAAACAAAATAAATTAAAGTGGGCAGGCCTATTAAAACAATTCTTATACCAATGTTCTAGATGTTAAATAGCTTCATACATTTATTTAGCTTAATTATCAGCTAGAAAATAATATTTACTATATTCTAAATAAATTAAGGTGGATCTACGAAACAAGCAAATCAGTCCATTTTTTTTTTTTTAGCAAAAAATCAAAGTTTATAGGTACTTTCATTACTAGCTCACGTTAACTAGGCCAGATCATTTGCACACAGCTATAAATAGTTCTATCGAGCGAATCACTCCTGTATACATGTATAGCGCCTAGTAAACAAGTCACGTGTGTATTCGCCGATCAATCAGCTGGACGTATACTACTGTATATAATGGGACACACGCGCACTGGCAATTTTTAGTATGGTAGCCCTGTTACAGCAAGGTCAAAACAATTATATTAATAAATGACATACACTAACAAAGAACGGTATTTAAGAGATCTATACTACGATACTAAAAGTCCAATTGCTTTTGAAAATATCAGTCAGTTGTGGGGGTAAATTAAACATGATCGCGAAGCTACCTTTAAGTCGGATAAGAAACAATCTGCTTACACATTACATAAGCAGACGAGAAAAAGATTTCCCTATAGAAGGGTTTATGTTACTCGCGCAGATTATCAGATTCCGGCAAATGTAGTTAATTTACTACGATATCAAATTTAATAATGATTATACGTTTATTTTGACAGTGAGAGATGCCTTTTCAAAATGTGCATGGGATACGAAATTTAAAAAAAAATAAATGGAGATCACATACAATACGCCTTTTTGAAAATATTTGAAGAGAGAAAGCAAGAAAAAAAATTAATTATTAGAGAAAGCAAATACTGAGTATTTTTTCAACGCACTCAGACAAAAAATGCGTCTGTAGTGGAAAGAGTTAATCGAATTCTTAGGACCAAAGTTTGGAAGAATTTTAATGAAAATAAAACCACAAACTTGGAAGAAATATTATAAAACCTTTTGATCGATATAATAAATCATATCACCGATCTACAGACATGTCGCTAATTGAAGCGAGCAAAGTATAAAGTAGATCTAAAAGGTGAATTGGCTTATTCGGCTATCTCGCAACAGGTGCCTATGGAACACACAAATATAAAATAGGTGAGAAAGTCAGGATCTCAAAATATTAGTCTAAAGGCTAATTTCACGGAAAGGATTTTTATAATTATAACACTGGTCTACAATTTTTTCGAAGTCGTCTACTAGAGATAAAATGTGCTATTTATTAGGGATTTTGATGTGCTGAATTCATATATGACAATTAAAACAACTGATTGGCTACTGTTTCCAAGATATTTAAGTTTTTACATTTTACGTCTATGTATATTGTGTACATAGTAGAGTTTTAATCATAAATTGTAAACCTAGGTCTTTTCATGTGTTTATGGTTGCTTTACATGATAATATGTCACCTGTCCTGTTTATGTAACACTTTAAAAAACAGCAAAAGGGTTATATAAAAAAATATATTGAAACAAAAGTCAAAAAACTATTATGTATATATAAGGACATAGTTTAGTCCTTATTCAGTGTCTACTCGCGCTTCTTGACTTGTCTCTTGTATTCATTAAATGGAGCATCTCTTGTTACTGTCCAGCAATAGTCTGCAAGCATTGATGGGCTCCATTTGCCCTGATAGCATTTCTTCATTGTTGCAATGTCCTGGTGAAATCGCTCGCCGTGCTCGTCGCTCACTGCTCCGCAGTTCGGTGGAAATAAATCTAGATGAGAGTGCAAAAAATGTATCTTTAGTGAAATGTTGCAACCAAGGCTTTTGTATGCCTTGAGGACGTTTTCCACCAACTCCCTGTAGTTGTCTGCCTTGTTGTTTCCGAAAATATTTGTTGCCACTAACTGGAAGGCTTTCCATGCCGTCTTTTCCTTGCCACACAATGCACGGTGAAATGCAACATTTCGAAGAAGTTAACGAATCTGAGGACCAACAAAGACACCTTCCTTTATCTTAGCTTCACTTAACCTTGGAAATTTTCCACGGAGGTACTTGAAAGCTGCTTGTGTTTTGTCCATGGCCTTGACAAAGTTCTTCATCAGACCCAGCTTGATGTGCAAGGGTGGTAACAAAATCTTCCTTGATTCAACAAGTGGAGGATGCTGAACACTTTTCATCCCAGGCTCCAATGACTGTCGGAGTGGCCAATCTATCTTGATGTAGTGGGAATCTCTTGCACGACTATCCCATTCGCAGAGAAAACAGCAGTACTTTGTATATCCAGTCTGCAAACCAAGCAAGAGAGCAAGAACCTTGAAATCGCCACAAAGCTGCCACTGATGTTGGTCATAGTTTATGCACCTCAAAAGTTGTTTCATGTTTTCATAGGTTTCCTTCATATGGACTGCATGACCAGCTGGAATTGATGGCAAAACACTGCAATTATGCAGCAAAACAGCTTTGAGACTCGTCTTCGATGAATCAATGAACAGTCTCCACTCATCTGGATCATGAACGATGTTGAGGGCTGCCATCACACCATCGATGTTGTTGCAGGCTACAAGATCACCTTCCATGAAGAAGAATGGCACAAGATCCTTTTGACGGTCACGAAACATGAAAACCCTAGCATCACCTGCCAGGAGATTCCACTGCTGTAGTCTGGAGCCCAACAGCTCTGCCTTACTCTTGGGTAGTTCCAAATCCCTGACAAGGTCATTCAGTTCACCTTGTGCTATGAGGTGTGGTTCAGAGGAGGATGGGAGAAAATATGGGTCATGTGACATTGATAGTTCAGGACTAGAAGTTTCATCCTCTTCCTCTTCCTTGTCTGACTTAAGTGAGAATGATTCTGGTGCATCAGGAACCGGCAGTCCTTCTCCGTGGGGTACTGGGCGTATAGCTGACGGAATGCTTTGATAATGCACAGACCACTTTTTCTTCTTTGACACACCTTTCCCAACTGGAGGCACCATGCAGAAGTAACAATTGCTGATATGATCTGTTGGCTTTCTCCAAATCATTGGCACTGCAAAAGGCATGATTCCTTTTCCTGTTCAACCACTGGCGAAAATTTGTTGCACAAGTCTTGCAGCATATGTGTGGGGCCCACATCTTGCAGCCAAAATAAAGGTGATAGGCTTTCTTAACCATAGTGGTTATACTGCGCTTTTGTGATGCAAAAGTCACTTCACCACAAACATGGTAGAAGTTATCTGCATTGTTCACACAAGTACGAGGCATCTGTGCTCACTTTGGCTAAACAGAAATGTGTCTCTTTGCAAAATCAAACACTGAAAAATAAGAGAGCACGACACTGTATGATTTGTAGAGCTGATATATGGCAATATCTTCAGCAGAGTGATGTAAGCTTAGTTATGATTGCATCATCCATGACTTATAGGAATAACATGATGCAATTCATATCATGCATGACGCAATACCAGCTTCAGATTGCATCATTCATAGTTTTGCCTAAAAAGCAAGTACTGTCCAAACCCAGTCATCGATTTATTCATAGATCCAGTCAAAGATGTATTTTAGTCATTTCTGGTTTAAATTGAGATCCCTTCCCTTTATAACTCACTTATCCTCCGCCATTCCCAAGTCAAGGGTCGTATATACTTTAAAACTAGAGTCAATCAACAATTTTAAGCATCATTTTAGTTCTCAGTGACCCAGAATTAGTAAAGTTTGGCAACATTTATTGCGGAAGCATTTTGGCTGTAGACCAGTGTAATAAGAGAAGCAATTTTAGGAGACCCTGTAGTTTATAGATTAGAAAACTTAAAGAAAGAGAATATTTAGTGAATATTTTACGAGAAAGAGTTATATTTATACGACAAGTAAGATGATGTATTCAAGACTGAATCAATTTTAAAAAGTAAAAAATCAATGGCAAGAAATATGTGCTGCTAAAATCGAAAGGGTATAACGCATCTTGTAATAGCTGTTGTATCCAGTCGTTTAAGTCGGTACTATTTTATATGATTATAATACTTATGTTGTTGTATGTAAATTATTTACACTATATAAAAAGAACTAATTATATGTTATGTGTGTTATCAAATTAAGTTTACTGATGAAATGGAACATCGAAATACTTACTCCACACGATGTAAAGATTGTGAAAATATAATGAAATCTCAGTGGTATCATATTTAAGGACGTAAGAACATCAGAGAATACAACCAAACAAAAATTACCTGAAAATGTGGAAAAGTATTTTATAACATGCTCAATATTCTATCATAAAACTAGATCTCACACTAATTTTATAATTGGAGACACCATAAACAAAGACTAAACATTTTTCACAGAAATTGTAATAAATGTTGTCTCAGCTAAGCAGTCATGACTTTCAAGTAGGTTCTATTTTATATCGCTCTAAACATTGTAGTAGTTATATGTAACTGATTTACACTATACGAATGGACCCACATATATGTTATGCGTGTTATAAGATTAAGTCTATTGATGAAATGGACAGTTAAAACCCTACGTACACACGATATATAGAGAAAGAAAATGAAATCTCAGTTGTATTATAGTGGAGGAAATAATAAATTCAGATAAAACAACTGCCAAACATTACACATGAATGCGAAAAAGGTAACAAAAGGCTCAATTTTCAGTCATACAAAGTAGATTTCACATTAATTTTATGATTGGAATAACCCTACAAAACACTAAAACTTTTCACAGAAATTTTGATTTAAATAAAATACTACTATACTCAATTCAAAACACTTGTTTGATACAAAAATCTGAAAAAAGGAAATTACAGCCACCTCGAATTCGTCTTCCAACTAGAAGAGAAATAAATAAAATTCTTAAAAAATCTATTACAATAAAATGGGGCAAAGAAGCTTAAGACTTGCCGACAAAATATTAAATTAATACAGATTTTAAGCTAAAGAAGAAACTAGGTAGAGTTTGTATTTATTTGTTAAAGAACTTGAGCCATACTTATGGAAAATAATAACTGTAAATATTAGGAATTTAGGTACAGTAAACGTCCAGCTACATTTATCGATTGTAAGAACGGAAACAGATGAAGATGGAGTATATCCTCATCTTTATGCAGATTGGTCTCATAGAACACAAGCAAAAGACATAATGAACAAAAATGAAATTGAAATTAAAGTTTAAGAACTGTTTGATATACTTGAGACAAAATGTGATCAGGAAAGAAACTGTTTAATCTTTGGTTAACTTTACACGTTGATAAAATTAGGCCAATAGCAAGAAAGTAATTTATAGATTCGCCATATTGGATAAAAAAAATATTCAAACCTGTGTTAATATACAAAATTAAGACAATAGATTATAATTAAATGCAATCAAATCGGTTTTAAACCCACTTCGTTCAATAAATGTCAAACTAATATACATGATATAACAACATTTTAAAGATAACTTAATATATCAGTTAATGTATATGAACCGGTAGAAAAACATACTATTTAATATAACGGAAAGAAAAGAGACAAACATGTAGACATTGTAATCACATCTGGAAGTGATAATGATAATTCTTTCCATTTGGATTAATGTAGAATAAACAATTTATCAAAATTGGTTTCATATAAAATAAACAAAATACACGATAAAATACACTTTTGCAAGAAGTGCGGGATTTTTTAGTCTGAATTAAAATTACTAGAATGCAAAAGATTATGCAACCAAACATCAAACACAATAGATATAGTGCCAAAATATGGTTCTATCGTTAACCTACCAAAGGCAACTAAATACTTCTTTGTTCTTTATTGTGACTTTGAAAGTATCATTGAGACAATAAGTCCTGCGGCTGCAAAGAATCATGCAAATATGATTCCGGACGCAGATACGTCATGGAAAATACAGTAACATGCGAAAACTAACCATGATATGTATAAAGAAACAACAAAATATTTCCAGGAAATCGAGAGCGAATACTGCGAAACCTACTCACCGGACGTCATGACTGCTTCGCACAAGTTCTCTATGAGTAATGATATTATTCGTACGAATGTATAGATCAATTTGAAAGATTTAATGAAACTGAACCACCACCAATAGAGAAATTGTATTCAAAACTCTATCGATCATGGATAATCTCATAGCATTGCCAATGTGTAAAATATGTTGTGAAACATTTCAAATTAAATTCTCTTGGCGATCGTCACGACAACTACTTTGTTTAGCTTAATACATCTTTGAGACAAAAAGCAGCCAGTAAGTTTCAAAAAAACTTTTAATTTCATGAATAATGCTGTCTTTTGAAAACAAATGGAAAATTTAGGAAAGAGAACTAATGTAACAATATGTAATAACAAACAAAAAATTATATTTAGCTACAGAAGGATACATAATTTGCAAGAAGAGCAATAATATATATAACAATATTAGTTAGTTTAAAGAACAAGAAAAGAAAATTAGCTAAACCAATGTATGGTGGCTTGACAGTGCTAGAAGTAAGTTGCTGGTGTATGACGTTTACTATAGCAAACTAAATAACCAATATAGTGACACAATGAAATTATTAATAACCGATACAGATTCTCGGTGCATAAGTGTTGAAATAGTAGACAACTTCTACAATGATATCAAACAAACTATAGAGTTTTACGACACAAGCGATTACAAAAATGATAACATATATAGGTTAATATTAGCCACCAAGAAAGTTGTTGGATTGTTTCAAGGTAAGATGAGTGATGTGCCAATACAATAATGTTGTGGCCTTAAAAGTAATATGTATGGTTTTAAAACTGATATTATAAAATAAATCTATGCAAGGGCGTTAAGAATATATTGTTAAATAGAATCTAAATTTTGCTATGTACAAAGATTGTTCATTTAACCAAACTATAAATCATCAAGAGATGAATTTAATTAGATCATACCATCACGATATACGCAATATCACGATAAATAAGGTTGACCTTCAACATGTAATAACAAACGCTATTCAGATTATAACATGACTATTTAAACTTATGGCTATAAAATTAACTAATAGATTAATCTAATCTCCCTCTACTTTGTAATAAAACGAACATTCCAACCTCATCAAAAGTTTCTTGATTTTGTTTCTTTTAACTGTTCAACCATTTCATCTATAATAACTGATGGCGCTACATCATTTTCATTAAAAATGTTTTCTATAGACTTTTTATCTTTTCATTGCAATCATTTACACTAGCACAATCGTCTATAAAAAAAAACAAAGTATTAGTTTCCTGGTATACATTAATAAGTAATTCTAGTCATTTATCTAATGTATCACCAGAATCTATTAGAATTACATTGTTGTCTCTAAACACCTATTGTCTGTTGTAAGTCCTGGCCTTACGTGTTGAACAGATAATTACAATAAAATCAACATAAAAAGTTGTTATATTCTGTTTCAATCAAACCTAGTACAAACATTGTCTTTCTAGAATTTGTAACACCACATATCATCATATTATGAGGTTATTTTAGATACATTTTGTAGTGAGTAATCAGGAGGGAACACTGAAACAAAATAGAGTGTATTTGGTTGTTGTGAATATTTACCTGCGTATCAAAAACAAACAAATATATATATATTTTGTGTGCATCTTCGTTTCCTTTTCTGTTTATCCGTCTGTGCTTTCTTTGTGGCACATTTGCTAATCTATATATGTGCAATGCATTATCATGTGTGCTTCTTAAGTTCAAGCATAATCAATCTTGATCACCATAAAAGTTACTTTTCATTTATATTACCTTGGGGATCATTTTTCTTGTTCATCCGCAGAACAATTTACATACTTCTCTAAACTGCTGATCCAGTATATCCCTCCCGTGAATACAAGATGTTAGGTAATATCTTTCACTATAATCATTATTTTTTCTATGCTGGATTGAAATACTTCTCGCGATCAGTTTCTCTGTCAATTTTGTACAGTATAAAGACTACTTTTAGACTCATTCTTAGTGAATTAAGTATTACATTTGTTAATGTTGTATTAGCAGCAACATCAATAATTATGTCTTGCTACTTGATCATAGATAAAAGCAATTCCATTTCTGTAGTTATCTAATACATAACTAGCACATGGCTCATAAGTAACCGTATCATACTGAATGCACACATTCTCCAGTTCATAATCTTGGTTAGCACCTTCAGTTATTTCATATGCTTTTCCCAATGCAATCATAAATCTTAAATTCAGAGGAACAGAATAAAGATATATCCGTTAATAACCTGTACACAAAAACCTGAACAGCTTTTGTACCAGTGTTTTGTGCATTAGCTGATCCTGATTTTAACTTTCTTAGTGGTGTTTAGTTTATTTATTTATATTTTTTTTTCATAATACATTGGTCTATTTATTTAGCTCTCACAGACATTGATAACCACAAGTCTGTATACGCCATGAAAATCTTGTAATCATTCAGCTTGAAAAATATCATTACTACTGTAAGAGAAGGTTATTTCCTTACTCATAATTCTTCCACGATTGTGTAGAACAGAATTATTTACATTTCCTTTAGCTGTTAGATCGGACCGATAGGAAAAGCTTCGTGCTTCATCTTTTTCATATTTTTCTATGAATTTAAACCTAAAATCACTAGCACCTCTTAAGTTATTTCTGATATTTATATAACGCGAATAGGCAACAATAATGTGCCTGAGATATTCGAAAGATATATGTAATTTGCATACCATTAAAATATATTACTTTAGAGTCTTCATCTTTAATGCTATTATGAAATTTGTTATAGTGCCTCTATGCAATTTCATATATGGGCTATGAACATCGCATGATATAAAATCACAGTGAAATGCATTTCATTGTAATAGGTGGGCACTCTAAAAGAGTAGCGTACGAGCCGTAATAATAATTACTTGCATTGTTTAGTTGATCACAGAAAATATGAGATTTTAGGCTTCGAAAATCTACAAACTGTATCAGATTTGGAAGATGCATTTATAGATCTCAAACTATTACATCCTAGTATTTCAGAGTTGTGGTTTCTTACATACACTGTGCATTTATTTCTTAGAGTAATTAAGACTTCCGAGTTATGTGTCTGGAATTCAATATCTATGCTTTAGTCATTGCCGCCATTAGCAGTCATTCATTCTTTAACTTTGTTCATGTACATTTCAAGATTACAGAAACTGTTAGGTATTAGTATTGGTATTGTCTTGGCTTCATTCTTATTGGTTATATAGTAGCATGTATCCTTGGCTTCATTCTTATTGGCTATATAGTAGCATGTATCCTTGGCTTCATTCTTATTGGTTATATAGTAGCATGTATCCTTGGTTTTATTCTTATTGGTTATATAGTAGCATGTATCCTTGACTTCATTCTTATTGGTTATATAGTAGCATGTATCCTTGGCTTCATTCTTTTTGGTTATATAGTAGCATGTATCCTTGGTTTCATTCTTATTGGTTATATAGTAGCATGTATCCTTGACTTCATTCTTATTGGTTATATAGTAGCATGTATCCTGGGTGACTTCATTCTTATTGGTTATATAGTAGCATGTATCCTGGGTGGCTTCATTCTTATTGGTTATATAGTAGCATGTATCCTGGGGCGTTTTTGTGATCATTTCAAATATTGCAATAACCCACTACAAAAATATATTGTCTGTAACGAAATGTATAATTTATCATCTCAATTATCTATAGGATCTGAACAATATATTTCTCTCTCAGGCTGTCCTTCCACAGTGATATAACTATTCTTTGCTGTTGGTTTTGGCGTTAAGCAGGATTTCATTTAGGTAACGAGAATTATTTAATTTGACTTTACGTCCTTGCACCAATTTGTTGTATTCAGTAACTGTCATATTAAATTCATCATGACTTATTTCATTATCGCTTATTGCTTTACTAAACATTTTATCAATAGTATTTTACTTAGTTATAGCAGAATTTACAACCTTATCGTGTTTTAAAGCTGCATTCTACACCAGCTTGTCTTTTAAAGCACTTGCCATACCAAATTCTACCAAATTTTAAAACCTACATGCTGTTTCATACTTTTTTTCTTACACCTCTATAATATTCTATATCTTTAACTAATTCATTCTTAATTTCATTAATTTTCGTCAGCATAAAGTTAATGCTTTGGACGTTAGGTAATTTCATTTAATTAAATAATTAATTAATTAATTAATTTGGTCAAATTATTTCGTTTCGAATTAAGAGGTCGTGCATTTACAGTGGACGTAATTAATTCAAAAATTAAATAAAGTATAACAGACCTTGAATTGCTTGACAAAGAGATGGCAGATATAACAAATTACATTACTACAGAAAAAGACCCAGCTAAGGAAGCTTAATTGGAAGACCTTAAAGGGAAAAAATAAAATCATAAGAGCAAAAGTAGTTACGCATGTAATAGATATGGTAAGTAACTTTGGTAAAAATATTGGGGGAATAAATATAAATGATGTAAAAAAAAATATCATTAAATGAAAGGTTAAAATGGCTGTTTAAAAAAAGGTGTCACAATTGCTGGTGTTTTTGCAGCAATTGATATTATGGTAACAACTCTTGGTCTAACCATAGCAAACTTTTCAAAAGACTAATATGAGGCGAAGCAGCCAGGGGTGGGGGTGGCGACATGGGTGGCAGCAGGGACAACAAGTTTGTTGACAAATTTAAAACAGTATGAAAAATATTGTCAAATATTTGCTTAACTTAGTTATAAAAACCAGCACCATCATTGTTTGGTATTATTGGTAGTGTCATAAGCTGGCTTTTTACATCGGCCGGGAAAAAAAATATTTCTTTAATAGCTGATAATACCATTTTGCTTATTCTTTCATTGATTAGCTTGTTTATTGCACTGTTTTAAACAGGTTTATTTTTAAAAGGTTTAAAAATTGGAGATTAACTATTATTTATTAATGGTGTTTATTATTTATTAACAAAAGGTAAATTTTGCATTATCCCGCAACCATAAACATGAAAATAAATCCTGTGTATTTGTTTCGTGTTTTATATCAGTTGCTGGTAGTGTAGTCTTATCAGTTGTTGGTATTGAACTCTTGTCTACGTGATTCTTATTATCAATGTTGTCTGACCTTTGATGAATTATTACAGGAGGTTTTTCATTTTTGTTTATTTTGGTGGTATTTGCGGTAGCATTACTTCCTAGTTTAAACTAATCTGGCGCTTTGAATAAATTATTATTATAACTTTCTATACTATCCATTTTCATCACTTGTAATTAAAAACTCCTTCGCCACTAGCTACATAGTTTACCCTGACTTTTAATTATGTGATATATTTTTGAAATCCTTCTCAAAGGTTTTCATCTTATTTATATCATTGTTAATCTAAAATTAATTGTTCAAGTAATTTTCTTATGGTATCTGGAATAGTAGAAATGACTGCAATACTCGTTCTTTGTTGTAGTTGACTACCTAAAATAGATATCACATATGATTTAATAATCTGTTTAGACGTGCTATCCCTTAATCTCTTAGTCCGCTGCTAGCTAGTAGAAAGAAATAAGTTCATTCAATTTCCTCTTCTGGTGTTGTTTGCGTGTGATAATGTTGAAGACTATATCGTATCAATCAGATTCTATTCCAACATTTGTCTGAGTCATATTTTTAATGTCCTCTGATCTCATCTTCAGTCATGTACCTCTCCTCTTATAATAGGTTATAGTCCACTAACAACAGAGAAAAATCTTCCCTTTTAGATATCTCCAATCATTATTAGTAGAAATATTAAAGATATTACCAATTAAATTAAATTGTTTTAGATCTATTTTGTTGTCTGTTGGTTTCAATGCATAAACATATGGTAATGGTACTGAGCATTCAGGCACTGGGTTTTTTTTTTTAAATCTGAAAGTTGATTTGCAGCTTTTATATAGATGTTATTGACCCATCTCCAAGATATACATTACTATAATTTATTCCACATCCTGCTGTTGCACGCCATACTGCCCCGTTTAACTGATTTTGCCAAACTTTCTTATCGCACTGTTCAGTGAACCGTCAGTATCAAATTTTAAAGTGTCTGTATCAAAAATGTTTGATGGCTTCTATATAAAATGGTATTTTTGCATAATATATCTTTATCTTGTTAAACACATCTGCTATTCCTGTATCAGCTCGTACACTCAAATAAGTTGCAGGACAAGGGTAAGATGAGGTTCTTCTTTTGGGGATTTTTTGCTTGTTAGTTTTTAAATATTTATTTTATGATTCATTTGCACATAATTTAGGGACTGACGTTGACATATTATGCCACTTTATTTCATTTTATTTTATTTTATTTTATTTTCGAGATGTAGGGTGGCGGTGAGGGGTGCGGTGTGGTCCTGTTATAAAAGAGGTCGATGGCGTGGATCAGAGAATTTCGAAGAACTTATAAGTCATACCATTGTAAAGACCAGTGGCCTCGCACGAGGGTCGGAGGTTAGGTGGGCCAGGTTTGGGTTTGGTTTGTGTGGGATTTTCAGCACATGATATGCTATACATAGTGGCTAGTATATTTGGTGGAGGAATAACCCGAGAAGACCCTGTATAACCACCGACCTACGGGAAGCTACTGGTAACCTTTCTCACAGACCCACGTTGGTCGAGCTGAGACTCGAACTCACACGGACAGATGTGAGAGGTGTGAGTTATCCGTAAAGGCGAGCGACTCGGCCATCCGGGGCCCCTAGGAGGCTCATGACCTTGGCCAGAGACTAAGTGTCTAAGGAGTCGTGAAATTTTTGGGGACCAGGTGTCTCAGGTTCTTGTTGTTATATGAATTATTTTGGCGACAGAAGTTTTAGTAATGGTCCAGTAGTCTCACTTTTTGGGGGATTTGCTGCTGTTTTTTTGTTTTTTTTTTTCTTGTAAAATTTTGTGACCAGCGGCCTCAGGAGTTTGTTCTTATGACGACTTTTTGGACGACCAGTAACCCAGGTTTTTTGGTAAATTAAAAAATATAAAAAGCTAAATTATAGTCGACAAGTGCTTTAAAACAGTGTTTTTAAGCAATTTTATATCAAAAATCGACCAGAAAAGCAACTGACCTCACACCAAGGTTTTCCCTACTACTACTTGCGTCATTATTCCGCCTTTTACATAAAATTTTATGTAAATATGGCGCTGATGCACAGTGATTCGTGTGTCATTGAGTTACTCCGTTGTGATTGACTTTTTTATTTTCTGGTGCGGTATGTACATTTCAACTGACTTTTAGAAACCCAAAGAACTTTAAGGAGGAGCTACTGTGCTTTAGGATCAAAAATTACTGCATTCATCTTTATTATAAGTGAATAATGGAAATATTTCAAGCTATCCGAAAAGATTTTGTAAAACGCTGCAACTTACGACAAACGTAAATATTTAGATATTTATTGCATATAATAATTAGTGTGTAAGCGATTGTTCCCATCGTAAACACAACTGTACTTTCAATCACAAAAAGTAAATGGTGATTACTAACGCAGAACATAAATGGTGATTACTAACGCAGAACATAAATGGTGATAACTAACGCAGAACATTGCACACAAGAAGTGTAATACTTGACATCTGCAGCAAAGCAGCACGTCCCCAAACTAAGTTATCCCCTGCTCCATAACTATAGCCTCTGTGCCAAAGTCCTCATTCCCAAAGGAGTGGCAATAAGAAGTCGCTGCTGGAAAGCATCAAATGAACATGCGCTGCGCCATTGGATTAAAAAGAAAGGAGAGAGAGAGATATGTATTCTCTTTAAATTACATTATCTGTTTTATCCTAGGAAATACATTTCATAAGAATACAATTGCTTAAGGTGATAAAAAAATTTAGATTGCATTGATTATTCTTTTTTATATAGATGCAAAAATATAAAATGCATAGACATAAAATATGTAAACAATGCAGCCATTTTTCTGAGATTAAAAAGGTTTGTCTCCTGTATTAATACAGTTCAGGGGTTTTCAATTCTCAAATAATTTTCATCTGTAACATACTACATTTGTTTAGTTAGCCTATAGTCTGAGTGACTGCTTATAGCCTTGCAATCCTTCGAAAGAATGAATGTCATTTGTGGCTGTCGTCTTCGTAGTCGACGGCTAAACATCAGTTAAAACCGTTGCATAAAGGTATACGGTTTGCGTTGTTTGCTTTTAAAAGAAGGAACGAGATAAAAGAAAACAAATCACTGACAGACGGAGGAAAGTAGTCAACAAAAAGGAATTAAATAAATAGAACTAAAATCTTACTGTTGTTTGTTGTTGTTTTTTTGTTTGTTTTTTTTTGGGGGGGGGGGGCTGTTGGTAAATAAACTGTCATTTGTTCACAAATATTCTGATGTTTTTATTATTCGCTTTATTATCTCACTTTCTATCTTCGCTTATTTCGCCAGTGTCAGTCAAACAGTAGAAGTTATGCGGGAATATAAGGGAAAATTTGGAGGGTCAACAATCGGAACGAGTATCACTGCTGACAGTCAGTACCGACAGTAACTAAAAAAGGGCGGAAAACCAAACCTCCGGCCGACCCGACCCGACGGGAAACATTTTAAAATGACGGTAGCTGGCGTGTGTGTGTGTGTGTGTGTGTGTGTGTGTGTGTGTGTGTGTGTGTGTGTGTGTGTGTGTGTGTGTGTGTGTGTGTGTGTGTGTGTGTGACAACTACCTTAATGGAGAGGTGGTCCCCGCCTTGCCAATATCGTGTGTGGGTCTTAAGGGGACTGTTTTTGAATTCCTCCTTGGTAGAATACGCCCAACCAGAGTAAGTCGTGCCAAAATCTATTGCCGCCACGAGTGGATAGGACAAGACGCTCTGGAGATATAAAGAAATAATAATAATAATATCATCATCATCACCATCCAATTCATCTATCCATACCTACCTACCTACAGTCATACATACCTACCCACATGCATACGTACATATAAACATAGTCATTATTTTCAAAAGGATAATCAAATTGATCAAATACAAGAGTCAAAACAAACACAACTTGTTAGTGTTATAACATTTATTTTTTTAAAGAATGGTGGAGGGGCTGGTGAAAATGTTAACACTTCATTAAAAGGAATCCTTTTGCTTAATCTTTACAGCCTCATGAAAACTGAATAAAGGATAGTGAGGTTCAAACAAACGGACTTAATACATTTTATATAATGTTTCTAAGCTTCAGTGGACCACACTATTTCAGAGTCGGACAAGCTTACAAACCCAGGTGATTTCGATTGAACCCGGCCTAAACTGGCAAGCCAACATCATAGGCATGTAAGTATTAAAATTTGTGTCTTCCGATTAGTCAAGGACAGACCATTTCATTTTCATGGAATGTGTGTGGTGGTAGTGGGGGGTGGGATGGGGGTGGGGCTTTTCTTTCGAGTTGGAATATTTCTTTCTTCTATGAATCAGGGCAAAACTAGTATTTTCAAGCTATCAGAGGACCGGTAATATTTTATAAAAGAAATCTTAGGCCCACCTCCACCCACCTACCCCCTTCCACCACCTCAGTCATCTAGCGGAGTGCATAGGAGGGAGCATACGAAACAGGAAACCAGACTAATGGGCGCGGTGCATCATGGAAAAGAAAGTACGAAGAGTCCGTACTTTCACTAACATCAAGGATGCTATTATATGCCGCCTCACGAGCACCTACGGTATGCCACAGTTGTTAGCGAACCCTGGTGTGATTCGATAATAATAGTCCCTTTTTGGTTAACATTACGGTTGGGAATCCCTCTCATAGATATCACGTCAAACGAGTACACATAGTGGGCATATGGTCCGTTATGACTGCAGGATCTAACAAATTGTGTGTACATGATTGAAAATGTTTTTCTAAACATGTTCTACCAATATGCGGATATACGTACATGCTCAGCAGATGGCGTTTTAACCATTGTGTGTGGCGGGGGATTATTTTTTTATTTGACTAACTAATATTCTATATTTCGTCTATTGAAAGGTTTGTATATAGGCCTACATCACTTGCATGACACATTATTTTCTAAAATTATGTAATTTATGTCGAAAGATTCCTCTGTCTTTCTGAGCATTATAAGAGGAGTCTCTTAACTAAACCTATCGATTCAATTCTGTCACATATTCAGTCAGTCGATATGCTTTTGTTTTCTTAGTATTCAATATCTCTCAAAGTAAGAAATATGTATGTATGTATGTATGTATGTATGTATGTATGTATGTATGTATGTATGTATGTATGTATGTATGTATGTATGTATGTATGTATGTATGTATGTATGTATGTATGTAAGCAGGTATTTATCTATCGAACATATTTCAAACAACTATTTTCATGCCGATATAAAAATTCGGGATATTCAATTCAAATGAGTACTTTGTTGCATTCTAAAATACATCAATTATTTATAAGTCACAAAACTGCTACTATTAATGACCTTGAAAAGTGCCATTTCATTGACTATTTTGTCAATTGATTTAAGTTTGGGAAGAGGTTTTTGCTTATTTTTGCTTCGCAGCGCACAATTCCATATTTAGAGAAACAAATTCTGAATAAATTGCGAGTGCCTATATTCATATCGACATATTGTGTATTTCTCAATTTGAAAATAATATTTCATTCCATCATATTTCTAAAACTGAATCATCCAAAGTTAAAAATGGGATGGCGTAAAATTTAAAAAAAAAATCACCCCATCCATCATTTCATGAATCGAGATCAACGGAGGATGTGCACGTAAAGTGTTTGGTGCTTAATATGCAAGGTTTATCAACCAAACATAATAATAAACTTGAATTACATGATTTTCAATCATTTTTTTAAAGCTATGATCTTTTTATATTTTGTGAATACTAAACATCTTTGCTATTGATTTTGAAAAGTACTTCATTTTGAATATATTTCTTTGCACTGGACAGAGAGAAATCCAGCTGCCAGACGGGACTCTGTTGCCCTTGTTATTTGTTTCTTCTTGTGAATATTTGAATGATATTAGCATATCATATAGGCTATATAATAATAGCGTACATATTGAGAGTCGTAATCCAAATAATAATATTATACTTATTGGCGATTATAATAGCCTTGAAAATCATAATTTTGTGTGTAATGATACACATTCGGTTTATATCCAATTACCAAATGAGTATTGGGTTGATGTCATAGAGTCACATGTTTCTAAAAATAAGGCGGGGCTTAATGTCAAAGCAGTCGCTTAATATTAGTATGCAAGGGCACAGCATCCAGACTTTGAATGGTATATGTGGGTCAGACAAGGACACGGGTAAGTTGACGTACATAAATAGCCCAGAGTCTAGTGTGGTGGAATATGTTCCGGCTAGTGAATATAATTTTGGGTAGATTAATGAATTTACTATTTCATGAACCTAATGCATATTCAGACTATTGTTGCATTTCATTTAGTAATAATAATGTTGTTGATTTTACAAGGACTTTGGGTGAACGCTTGCAATGTAGTAATAATAGCAGTAATTAGTTTGAGACAGACCAATCAGATATTGATAAATATATGTGTGGGACACACACCAATCGGATATTGATAAAATATGTGTGGGACACAAACCGATCAGATATTGGTATAATACTATGTGTGGGACACCAACTGATCACATATTGATAAAAAATATGAATGCGACACAGACTGTTAAGACATTGATACAAAATAGATGTGGGACATCGACCGATCAGATATTGATTTTACGTGTGGGATAAATCATTAGAAAGTCTATATTTATCTAGATTTCGCGATGAGTGCATTACAGAAAAAAAATTTAGATAATAAAAAACATATCAAAGTAAATTTTAGTTGTATAAAAGATGAATTTACAAGTGATATTAAAAGTGAATTTAATAAAGTTGGGTGCGACGTTATTGATCACTGTTCGCCAAAACATTCCCAAACAGAGAAGTTTGCCTGAAGGATTAAAAGTCATCAAACAGCCTTGGTACAGTGATGAACGCGAGAGCAACGTAGACGATATTTTTTTTCGTTTTCGTTATTGGACCAAGACAATTTGATTAACAGACAATATTAAATCAGTGTCAGAAGGGATTTTAAGGTAAGTGTTGGACGATATAGACAGGAAAATAATCAGTAGCAATCTGGCCGATTAATTAGTGCAAGGCTTAATAACGCTAAGGAGTATTTGAAATTATTGAAAGATTTAAAATAGTTTTCCAGATCAAAGGTTAAACAGGTAAATTTGCTAGATATTTTAAATGTATAAATAACGCTAATAACCATTTTTTCATCGCTGATCAGGTTACTGTAAATTTCATAGCAAATATTATTTTTACAATATGTTGCGAATAATGTTTCAGTAGCTAAATATACCAACTACTCATAACGAAACATTGTAGATAAATTGATAAATGAATTTTTCATCTCGGGAAAAGATATATTGCTCCCATTCTTACTTCCACTTTTTAACGCTAATTTTATAAGGGTATATTCCCCAGAGAATGGTATAAATGGTATATAGTCCTGATATGTCAAAAGGGGAATATACATGAGGTACAAAACTATAATGGAATAATACTTTTAAGCACATTAAGTAAATTATTTATAAGACTTCTTAATAACAAGCTCAATTTTGTGGGCTGTATCTTGTGATGTATATACATTGAAGCACAGTGTGGGTTTAGATCTGGTATGTGTACGTACGGATATTGTTTTTATTTTGTACAACTTGATTACACAGTTAATTAAACAAGGGTCAAAAATTGTACTGTGGATTCGTTGACTTTATCAAGGCTTTTGATTATGTCTTCAAATAAAATGTAAATCTATGATATACATGTACTTGAAGTTTTTCGAATCCCTTTACATGTACTACTGTTGTGAGACAGGGAGAATGTGTGTTACCCTTTTTGTTTTAGATGGAGTTTATGTCTAAAGGTGTAAATATAATTAATATGCACACATCAAGAACTTTCATGATATTATACTCACATGATATTGTCATAATAGATAATATCCACTCAGAAGTATGTTGTTTATGAGAAACTTGTTCCAATAGCATTGACATATATAAGGAACTTTCGGATAATTAAATAAATTAAATATTGTCTCAACATTTTAAAATCCGATCGGAATAAACTGATCTATATTTTACATGAATTGATGTTATTGGATCTGCATACTTATCCACAAAAAAAGAATTGGACGACTTTGCTCATAGATCTTTTCGATAAGTTCCGATTTTCAGAAGCTTGGATATATCATGGAAAAAGGTGTTCTAAATATAAATATCACACAGTTATAAAACGCTGAATCTTTAGGGGTGAAACCAGATTGCAAATGAGTCACTGGGTTTTTCATTGCAGGATAGTTATACAAATGGTTGAAGACACATTTTTCAAATACTTTAATCACACAGCTTAGAAGAGAATCGAATTTATAATTACAGGCAATATATATGTCCCTTTTTTTGTTAATTGGAGTGCATCTTCTACATCATTTTTACTAATGTGAATAATATTAAGGGTATTGTCAGGAAGATGTATAGATGGCAGGGTAGTGGAAATGTCGTGTATACAAGGACCATTCTGAGAGGTATCTATGAAATAAATTTGCTTTGGTTTAAACATGCTTTATATCATAAACTTGTAGCTGGGGATTACAAGATGTTCAATAAAGAAGGTAAACGATTATAAATAAAGCCAATAGTTTATGATGTTATATTCCTTTGACGATACAAGAATAATTGTAAATATGTGTGAACGTATGGCGGATGATATTGAATTGTAATGAAAAAAATTGAAACTTTTTGAGTAGTCATGGTGAAGAATCTCTTACTTAAAACATGAGCATTTAGCCAAGGTGTGTCAAGGACAAAGAAGGAGGTGATACAAGATGAGAGTAACGAAATGAAAGAAGATACAAGTAGAACTACTAATAAATATTTGTAGTAGATTGTGTGTTAAGTTGAGAAAATAAGGAGGAAAGAAAGAGGAAAAACAAAAGAAAAGAAGCAAAAAGCGAGACTAAAAGTAAACAGTGTTTTCTTCAAGAGCGAGTCGTTCCAGAAGCAATGGCCAATGATTTTGAAAAAAGTAATTGCGGTTTACAACTGGTAATGACCTGTAGAGGTGCACGCGTGTTAGCAAGAGGTGTCCTTAATTAAATCTTTTGAACCTTCGATACATTTTTAAACGATGTCACAAATACGAATGTTTACTTGATATCGAAGCGTTACATCACCGTACAAAAAAATATTTGAAGTTAAATTACCATATTGCGCAATTTTTTTAAAACAGTTCGATGCGATGTTCTTGGATAATAACGGAAAAAGAAACAGAAGTGTTGTGTACTTTCTACTAGTCCAAATCTACAAAATGTGTGATCCAATAATATTCTTTAGAAATAAATGTTGATCAAGGGAGCTGCAAGCATGAAGAATTTGAAATTTCTTTCTCCCCCAATAAAATTTGTTTGGGAACATGAGTGTCACAATTATGTAATCCACTTTTGAGGTTGTTAATGGAGTCGCTTTGACGCGTCTCGATAGATAATGGCTTAAGGAAGACACGAGTTGTAACAAAATCTTGTTCTATACTGCATTCATTGGAAGTTGTATACATTTATATATGTTATCGCGAGTAATATCACAAACAGCTGCTGGAATCAGAGATGGGGGATTACATGGTAAAAAGGTACAAATATGAGGAAAAGGTTAGCTCCATCTTAAGCAAACATTTATGTAGCTGCATAGAAGAGAGAAATATTTCTTAAGGAGCAAAAGCTACCATTTTTCTATGTTAGATTTATTGATGATATTTTCTTCATTTCAACCCATTTGGAAGAAGAATTAAAAGAGTTTCTTAACTGGATAAATAACCAACTTTCATCAATTAAAATTAAAACTAGCATTAGTAAGGAAAATGTACTTATTAGACGAAACAATATACAAGATAACTAACTTCGCAACTGGAGATAATCCGGATACTAGGGTACATTTCAATAAAACTGACACTCATCAATTGCTGCATAAAAATAGTTTTCATCCACGGCATACGTTCAGGAGCATTGTTAGATCACAAAAGGGTTCCGCCAGATATGCAACAGTGAACAAGGCTTTCGTGACGCTTGTTCATTGCTTTCCGCAGGACTACGAGAAAGAGGTTACAAAATCAGAAAACTTAGGAAAATGAAATCTGAGTCATTAAAAAGGATAAATAGTTGCAACAAAACACAAGAAATAATTCCGTTCATTGCTCGATTTAATAGTTGCGCAGCCTCTTCATCAAAGTATGCTACAGAAAATGCTAGTTATTTCCAACAAACAGTTCATGAACCATTTGAGCATGCACTTTGCTAACAGCTTTTAAACGAAATACAAACAACAGGGATATTTTAGTGACGTCCAAACTACCAAGTATCGACAAACCTGGATGTTTTTAAGTGCGAATTCAATGGTTGTAAGCTGTGTGATTTTTTCATTAATTCAGACAGAGCACAAATCTTGAAAACAGGTAGAAATTTTAAAATGTGATACTCAAAATATGATATATGTGGTGTATTATTTAAAGTGTAAAAAAAGCAGTATGATGGGAAAACTTGTCCGAGGCATTTTTCAGACATACGACTGTGAAGACAAATAAAACATCTGTGTAAACATTTTAGTACAAACTGTAGTAAAGATCATTTGAGAGTGATTGACACTGAGTACAACATCTGCTGGTCAAAAGAGGCTAAGAGAAAACAAAACTGGTTTTAGGAGCTGAGATTCATTTTGAGAGTTCCACCGAATGTAACCTCGATCTTTGTTTTGTGCAGTTTTAATTTAAATTTTATCTTGTTTTTTTTTTTGTTTTTTTTTTCAAACATTTTTTTTTTTACTAAACGATCATTTATATAGATAAATTCAGTCGGATGTATATATCCATCCATATATCTATCTGCCTACCTACCTATCTATCTTTACATCTATTTATCTGTCTGGCTGTAGTATTGTGTGCTCACGCTTGGTAATCGTTTGGATCTACCACTTGGGGAGAGAGAGAGACTCATTCACATAGTGACTGAAATTATCGCAATCTTTATTGACTTTGAAAAGGGTCATTGTAGTACCCTAATCAAAAGCCACGTTTCCGATTACATAATCACGTTGAATTACATCAGAAAAATCGATAATAAGACTGGATCGGTTCAATACTTGAACAAATTTGAGTAAGGTATTCAAAAGTTTGTCTTAAGTTGTTTACATAACGCAGCGGTTTTTTCTGAACTATATAAATTTTCGTTCTCTGCTAATAGAGTAAATGTTGCGTGGACAAATAATCCGCTTATTTAGACCCACCAAATGTATCTTTCTAATGAAAAAGCTTTTATAATTCCCGTCTGAATATGTATATATGTATGTATGACTGACTGGGAGAGAGCGACGGGGGGGGGGGGGTCATGGACGTAGGAAATAATTAACTTACAACTGCAAAATTATGCAAAATTAGAACGCATAATTTCCCGAAATGGGAACTATACTAAAATTCGAGGACACGGAAATATCTCCATCGATGGCATTTTCAAATTTCATTTTACTATTGACTAAACTGGGACTCTCTACGGGCCATTTTTATTTTTTTCCCTATAAAAACACTGTCAAAGGTTTACTGCTACTCCCATTGTTGTCTTGATACCCTACTCGAGATTATCTCCTTGAGGAAACACGGTCTTCTGTTTCTTTTTGTTCTCAATCAAAAATAGATATGTAGATAAGATATGTTAACTATTGATTTATCCGTTGTATCAATCACTCTCTCTCTCTCTCTCTCTCTCTCTCTCTCTCCCATAGTGTACAATTAACACAGAGAAGTATAAAATTGCACAGAATAGCGTATGTAATAGAAAATATGTATCAGACATAGGTGATATACGTTCTTTCTGTACGTATATTCGAGCATAAAGGCGGAGAGTGATATATGTTTTTTCCTCTCTCTCTCTCTCTCTCTCTCTCTCTCTCTCTCTCTCTCTATATATATATATATATATATATATATATATATATATATATATATATATATATATATATATATATATATATATATTCCACATTGTCATAGCGCCATGTGTTATACCATCTTCCTCTCTTCTCGCCATAAAATCGCCCAGAACGGATTTTCCGTCCATATAATTTACGCGTTGTACCACCATTCGCCACCCTAAAAGTTAGACAAAAATGTTATTTTCTTTAATAATTATCTTCGTTTTAACGCATGTTGATTCCGCAATGCTTTCAAGTTTCTTCGATCTTCTAACAAGTCTTTCAAACAGTCAGTCGTTTTTCTCCATGACACTGACAAGACATTTAATATGTGGAAATTTGACATTATCTCAAATCCCTTGAGAAATGTGAGAATCTATAGCAAGAGGACTGGCTTCCTTTGCCCTTTGTACAATTAATTCCCATAATGTTCAGAGATTTCATCTGAGATTTCGCATATCATAAGAAACTCAACAGTTTGACTTATGACAAAATCTAGAATTAACAAAAGGTTATGCCATTTTTTAATTCTCAGTGAAGCGACATAGGCTTCTATGATAGTCTTAAACTGGCTGCTTGTAATCTAATGGAAACTGATCGAATGACACAGGATATAAGTTTTACATATTTTACAATTATCAGTGATCAAATTTAACTGATTTTATTTTGTTAAATATTTTGTTTGATTATATGTTTATAATTATTGACATTAAATATCTATCTCTCTATTGGACTATGTTTGCTTTAATAATCGGTGACGTCAGAACGCCTTATGCCACTCTTCTCGTTATCACGCCGAATTTGTCTTTGAGAAAATGTTGGCGTCATAACGAGTGTGTGTGTGTGTCTGTGTGTGTGTGTGTTGCAAATATATAGCAAACAGCAAACAGAGTATAATGTACTATTACCTTGACTTTTTAGGTCAGAAGAATCCGGTGTGAGTGTCTTTAGAGAAGAGTTAGTTGGTGAGTAGCCGTGTGAGTTTATTTGCGACGCATGAATGCCTATATTCTCGACTAACTTCCTTTTGTTTGAGGAGACGCGCGCTTAATCGAGAGGGTAAGGGGGTTCGTGCGTTCAGGCAAGGCGATGGGTACCTTAACTCGCTCAACTCCTAGAAAGGCACACATTATAACTCCCTTCCCTGTATTGCAATATTGTCGCAGACCCGTGTTCGACTTCCACCAGGGCAAGAATTACGTATTATAACTCATTAACTTGTATAACAATAGTCTCTCTCTCTCTCTCTCTCTCTCTCTCTCTCTCTCTCTCTCTCTCTCTCTCTCTCTCTCTCTATATATATATATATATATATATATATATATATATATATATATATATATATATATATATATATACACACACACATGTTTGTTGTCTCTAAGCATATCGCCATTGCTTTCTCGAATGACTCACTCTGTTATCAATACGCGTGTGTTTATGTAGCTGTACTACCAGTTCATTTTATCACAGAGGTAAAATAATCTTCACAATTAGCCATGTAGGTTGACTGTTCGACGATTAGCATACAGTCATGATTAAGACAAAATATGCAAGCATTATTAAATTAAAAAACTAGTTTTCAAATTTTACAAAGTACAGTATTCTTCGTATTTATCTATCAAAGAAGATTCATACTCACCATGTTTTGCGACCCGAGTCGTATCTTATAAACGATCTCCACCTGCCAGGTTGTATAATACTTGGAAATCTAAATGTAGCTCTCTGTTCGAGTGTAAAGCAGTCACATGACGTTAAACCTATTACTGTCTTGCATGGGTACTACCAACAACGTTGTTTTTCTTCGCACCTTGTGGTCAGTCGTTTGCAAATGCGTTTCAGTGTTAAATGTCTTATTTCCAGGAAGAAAGCCCTAGCTATACATAAGTAACGAAAGTGAATAAAAGCAAGAGGTACCAAGGGGACCTGATATTGTACACCTAGCATATATTAGTCTAAAAGGCAAATGTAGTATTAATATGGCAGGTACCTTGGTTTGAAAGACACTCATGTCAGGATAATTTCCAGTTTTTTTGTAGAAATTCGCGGTATTTAAAGAGTTGGTTAACTGTGCTTCTACTTGGAGTAACTTAAGATGGACTAGATGGTGAAATGGCATCTTTTGTATGAATGTGAAAGGTGTTCATCCCTGAACTACCTATACTATTTGGCCTTGCAATTTGAACTGTCTTACAATACAATGTCAGACTCTCGGAACAAAGTATAGCCCATTATTAGCGATACAAAATATAAAAAGGATTCTGGATTTGCTGAAAACAAATATTTTTATATCAATATATTTGTATGCGTCTGTCTGTTAACTTTGTAAAATCCGAATCCCATAATTAACAATCGTTAGTATTTCTTTCAAAGCTTGCAAAAATATAGATATATACTTCTGCGTGTGTCTGTGTATTTTGTATTTCCCAATCCTATAATTAACATTCGTTTGTATTTCTTTCAAAACCTGTTATAGTTCTATAGATTCGCAATAACAGCTTTCGTTATATGATTTTATAATGACGGCTGTTGATACCTTAATGTATTTTATGGGAATGACTACTTTATTTTGATTAGATTCACACACACACACACACACACACATACCTTTTACTGATTGTATTAGCGCACAGTGATCCGCAATTTATATACACACAGAGACATACTCAGAGCAGATCTTTTAGCTCTGAGACATGAAGAAAGCTTTCTACTATTCCAGTTTGAGAAATACATAGCTTTTATGTCAAAATTGAAACAATCCGCAAAAAAACAAAACAGTATTTTCAATTTTTATTATCATCTCTTCTTGCCTGAGATAGTTAAAACCAATGACTGTATATGTCTAAATTATGATTTTCTATCTGCATGATCACTTGGTTTATTTAACACAGATTCCACAGCATGACAGAAACATCATCGGTCTTTATTTTATTGTTTTCGTTTTTCAAAGATATTTTTGTTCTTAACCATTCAGGTACATTTATCTTCGAGGTTCCTCTGAGCAGTTGATACATATCTATGTCACTGTTAAATATTCCATCCTGTCAAACATTAAGGTTGTACCTTTACTTTTTTCCTGTCCAAATTTGGAATGTAAAACGTAAAGTAAGTTTTCAATGACATTAGCAATGTCACCTCTGTTTAATATATTTAGAAACCCAGTTCCATAGTAAAACATTATATACTCAGCTTATATTCAAGAGTGGTTTGTTTCCACAAGTCTGATCATAATGTCTAACTGAGATTTCACGGAGCCAAATTGACAGTTTATTCGAAAAATACTATTCTTAAAAAAGCCATACAGACCTTGATTGTTGCCGCAGGAAGGCATATATTCATTTGCATTTCTTTTAAAGGGATCTCTAAATCTTTGAGTGATAATTCGGCTTAAATTATATCTATTGATACATCTTAATCACGAAATCTCTATGGCTCTATTTACATGAGACTTCCTTGTAAGCGTATTGTACGCACATAGTCACTGTGTCATGCAGCTCGTGCATGCACGCCATACAATGCAACTGTATCACTTATGGGAGTGGATGACTGCATCATGCGTCTCAGATTTATAAGCCACACCATGCAAATTTGTCAGTTTTTTATTATTTCGTTTTGATTTTAACGTGTGACTTCTTAATGAGTGTATTGCATGCACATGGTGAGTGTGTCACACACTCTTGTACATAACCCACACAATGCAAATTTGTCACTTGCTTAGTATGTCTCGTATCTTGTTGGAGCACTTTAAACAGTTTCCAGATTGCAGAGCTTAATTATATTTTATTTATATATATTTTGTATCTTGTAGTGCATCGGATCAGCTTTTATGATGTTGTGACCATTACAGATTAGGTTGTCCTCATTTCCATAGAAGAAAAAAATGCTCATCTCTGGCATGAACCGAACTGCAGACCTTTCGATGTGTAAACAGCACTATATGCATAGTCCATTTACTAACACACTGTAAAATAAATTATTTAAGCTTTCGTGTATTCTGACATTCAAACAGAACGATACAAGGTTCCCGTTTCATTCATATCCACTAATATTTTGGAAAAATAATTTCAGAATCATTTCTAAAAGTCAAACATTTTCTCTCTAATGAATTTAGAAATTTAAGACCTAAAGAAATTTCCGTAAAACTTTAATACTTTGGTACGTCAATGCAAATTAAAGTTGACCTAATATTAGAATTGGCCAAGAGCCAACTATTCCAAAAATGCAGTAACTGGCTCTGTGTGGCGGTGAATATTGACTTTTGTAAAATTATACTCTTTAGTCTTAGTGCCAGAAAGCGCTGACTCCTTTATTCTTGTTTTATTATATGCCTATACGAGTGGGATGGTGTGTTATCCTTGTAATGTTACATTGTGCCCTCAGCAGTGATGCAGAAATATCGTAGAAGGAGTATAATTCTGCTACTATGCAAAGATCATACTGTAAAATCTGGGCGCTCGTTGGGTACTCTCCGATTGATATCAATGTTGACATGGATAAAGTTTGCGGATGCAATTCTCTGTCATATCATACAATTATGAGGTCACTTCATCGTTTTAAAGATGGTCGATAATCTATGGAAGATGACCCACGTTTTGGAAGACCGTCGTCTGCGACTGGTGAGTGGCAAGTGGCTGCTGTGTAGGGGACAATTGATAAAGATGCTCGATACACAGTGGAAGATATTTCTATTATCACGGGCATTAATTCGTCCGCTATTTTTTAATATAGTGACGAATCATTTGAAACCCAAAAAGCTTGTGCAAAATGGCTCCCGCAATGGTTGATGGTTGATCCATAACGCTCGGATTGAAATCGCCTAACAGCTACACGCCAAACATGAAAAGAGTGACCAGACAAGTTTGAATGAAATTCTCACAGAGGATGAAACGTGGGTGTTTTTTCTTAACCTGAATCAAGAGAAAATAATAAAGTCTGGATCCTGGAAAACAAGCAGGGACCACACATCGCTCGACATACTCAGACTGTCAAGAGAGTTGTATAAGCATTTTGTTTCGATGCCAAAGGCCCGGTCGTCCTGTGCCGGACCTCTGCTAGTGTTACAGGACATTTTTATGCCTCCAAAGTGTTGCCAAAAGTTGTGGAACACTACGAAACCACCCGTCCGCACACAGGTATCAGTGGTATCCATCTACTCCATAACAACCCACCGTCGCACAAATCCGCCCTCGTGACAGACTTCAAAAAGGTGCACAGCATCCATACTTTGCCACAGTTTTCATACAGCTCTGATTTCGTTTCAAGTTCTTGTTTTTTGGGGGGGTTTTTTGTTACTTTTTTTGTTTTCCCTTATCCTTAGTTACACCAGACAAATCCTCTCGAGCTGTACCTTGACATATTGCCCTCTTATTGTTCGTTGGTTCTACAGTATTATTTCATGGAAGTAAAACCAGAAATTGTCTGTACCTGAGATCTTGGAAGATTGAGTCTTAACTAGAATTCGTCTGGACACGCAAAGTTGTGCTCCGAAGTTTATTCTCGACAGGTGATCTGACCTCTGACCCTAGCGCATTATTTTAATGACTTGATGTCGCTTGGTATCGAACCAATTTACTCTGTACGCTGTTCGCAGATAACATTTGGAGAAGACGCTTCGGGAAAAGAGAATGATTGAAAGCTGTTGTATTCTCCACTGGATATCTTGGTCTATGTAAACGATGGTGCAAGTATTCGACATCATGGCAAGTTGATCATCAGGACGTACGCAGAGAGAACAAAGACTGTCGAGTAATATTATCTTCATAAAACATAAAATATGCAAGTGTGTGTGTGTGTGTGTGTGTGTGTGTGTGTGTGTGTGTGTGTGTGTGTGTGTGTGTGAAGTGGGATGCTTAATCGCTCAAACGAAAACAAATGATATTGCATACTAACGTGTAACGCGATCAGGTTGTCTTGTCTATGATTTACATCCATGAAATATATACCCATTCTTATCATCCTACACTACCCTACGCTCATTCGAACCATCTCGGATATTTCTGCGAGACAAAAATATGCCTCCAATGTATGTCGGCATGGTAATTTGAAGACAAATAATCATTTTGTTCGGCGGAAATTTCTTCGCGAAGAAAGAAACCGCAGTTTATTTGGACGATCTCAGTATTTTCACGATTCGATTGACAGTGGGGCTGACCGACAAGTTGTGAATGAAAAAATAGTTATATGGATTCGCCAATTCTCTGTAAATCCTTGTTTAGTCAATAACAGAGGTGGTTCGAATGGCAGCTATCGGCATACATTTGAGGCACGATCAGTACGATTGACCGAGAATTTGTTAATGCCCTACAGCCCTTCCCTTAAAGTCTCAGTAAGAGACAGTAACTCCTAAAGCGGCAAGGTAGTTGATAAACAAATTATGCTAAAGAAACTGTGTATCCTCTCTCTCTCTCTCTCTCTCTCTCTCTCTCTCTCTCTCTCTCTCACACATACACACACACACATACACACACGTACAAATACACATACTCACACTAGTTTGTATGCAGATACATATTAGTATTCACCCATATTTTCCAGTAGTACAGACAACTTGCAATGACAGTTATTAGGAAGATGAATCAGTGTATTTGAATTGACCAGCTTTTATATGAAGGTAAAGAAACATTCATGTTATTTGTTTATAAAAGTAGCTGGGTTAATAACATCTATATATAAGTTTCACATCAACTTTCAGATAAAAAAAAATGCTGTTTGAATGGTCAGTACCATTATTTTATGCTTATGCATTGAATCCAACACACAACAACATAGGCGAATTTTTTTTTAATTCGTAATAACTTTAATAGTTCTTCTTATAATGATTGGAGATATCTAAAAGAGAATAATTTTACTATTGTTAGTGGACTAGAACCTATTACAAAATGGAGAGGTACATGACTGAAGATGAGATAAGAAGACATAAAAAATATGAAGCAGACAAATTTTGGAATAGAAACTGGTTGATACGATACAGTCCTGAACAATATAGCACATAAACAACATAAGAATAGGAAATTGGATGAACTTATTTCTTTATACTAGTTTGCAGCTGACTAACATATAAAGGAATAGAGCGTCTAAATCAGATTATTAAATCATATGTGATATCTATTTTAGATAGTTAAGTACAAAATAGGACAAGCATTGCAGTCGTTCTACTGTTCAAGACAGCATAAGAAAATTATTTCAAAAATTAATTTTAGATGAACAAAAATATGAATCAGATGAAAACCTTTCAACAGGATTTCAAAAATATATCACATAATCAAAAATTAGTTAAAACTATGCAGCTAGTGGCGAATGAGTTTTTAATCACAAGTGATGAAAATGGATAGTATAGAAAGTTATAATAATAATTTTTTCAAAGTGCCAGATTAGTTTATACTAGGAAGTAATCGTACTCTATATACCACCAAAATAAAAAAAGATGAAAACCACCTGTAATAATTCGTCAAAGGTCAGATAACAATGATGATAAGAATCAAGACTTCAATACCAACAACTGACAAGAGAATTCGTAGCGCCAACCTAACGAATTGCTGATCACGTTTTGATTTGATTATGGGCCGTGTAACTGATAAAGATTCATTGATCTGTAAACAAAAAGCTTGAAAAGTTTAGAACTAAATATCTCAAAAATAGATATGGGGATATGTATGTCAAAACAAAATGGAAATGGACAGGCAAGTAAAATCAATTTTACATATTCGGGCCAAATTAGGTATAGAGGACTAAGTTGTTGTACATCATACACAAGTCTTAGATATGTGGCATGATGCCCTGGGTTTTTGAAAATCCCCAATAAAGACAAGGAATAATCTAGCAATGTTTTTCAGGATTTGTTTTAGAGATTTGTTGTATGTGATTACAAGCTAGCACTATTTCACATCCTACTATTTTTATTCATTTTGGGGATGAGATTCCTACACATCTAAAATAAGATCAGTATTTTGACTTTAAGTACCTCAATATTAGATATTTTGTTTCACAATACTCACTATCTTATAGCAAGCAATAAATCATCCTACAAATCATCACTGATAACCCATATCAACATAGAATCAACACCTCCAACACATCACCATTAGACCAAAAGCCAGAGTAATAGACCATGTGATCAAACTCCAAGATCGAAGGTCCTTACTTCATATGCCTGTACTGGATTTCATTGAATTAAAATTATCTAAGGCATGGTTTTGGGATGCTGAAGATTGTATCCCCACCTGTAGGTTATATGAAAGAGACAGTCCAACTAATGCCCAAATTTGGGATAAGCATACATTTATCCAAAATATGGTTTCTGTCTAAAAGTCGTACATGTACATTATGGAAAGAGACAATTAAGTGGAATCATACAGTTAGCCAGATTTTGGTCTATAAGATCCATGTTAGGTAATATAATACACAGTAGCCACATTTTGGCTAAGCATACATTTCACTAAAATTTGGTTTCTGCCTAAAAGTCATACATGTATGTTATGGAAAAAGACAATGAAGAGGATAACTAAATTTGGCTAATTATACAGTAACTTTGTACATTATTTACATGTGATTTCTCTATTATTTTGCCTTTTGCCATCTATGCTTCTGAACTTATCCTAACAAAGCAATGAATTAATGAATGAATGCATGAATCGATGAATGATGCGAAACTTTCACAATGGGCGGAATGGAAATTTAACATTACTTTAAAGGAGGGAAAGGGGAATTTAATATTGAAAATGTCCACAGGTTTAACATTGTGTGTTCCTGTGGAGGGGAAATGCTAAGTTATCAGTTGGGTCACAATGGGGATCTAACAGACTTAATGGCATTCCAACACAGATCCGTACTGACATGGTGATATAGAGCCACTAGGGCGCCCATATACTTAACATGGAAAGTTCAAGTAACATGGTGAAACTCAGACCAAAGCAACTGGTATGCAGCTTTTCTTGACACATAGAAAGCTTTTGACAACGTATGGCATGATGGCTTATTTTGCAAATAAACTGGCATCGATTCCAGAATATGAAAAGTGGTTGTCAATTTATACTCAAATATGTATTGCAGAGTTACAATTCTACAAGTATTTCCCGAAGATTTCCAGTTTTAAAAGGAGCACGCCAAGGTGGGATAGTATACCATTGGCTTTACATTGTTTACATATTAATGTCTTGATGTTTTATCAATGAGTAAGTATGACATTGTATGTTTTGATAACCCTTGGGCGTGTCCTACTGTAACATATGATATCCTTCTTTTAGGTCTTTCTAAGCTAGGCATGGATGAGTTACTGATTAAATGTAACGAGTTCTCTATAAAGTGCGAATTTGGATATAATTCCAAGAAAAGTAACATTATAGAATTCAAAAAAAATTCATCTGACTACATCATAGGCAATGATTCTGGGGAGTTGAGAGTGTTCTAAAAACAAAGTAATGTAGACATTTAGGTGTTCATGTTTCAAAGAAAAGCAGAAAAGATACCAAGTTTAAAGAGGCTCAAGATAAACTTGTAAGTACGTTATTAAGTTTTATTGATATTGGAATACATAAGAATGGATTTAATCCCCTCACGGCTAAGATTTGTATGAAGCTATTGTAATACTCCGAACGTTCTGTGGTTGTGAAACATGATTTAACTCAAGCCCTCAGAAAATACTTGTACTAGATATAGGCCATCAATTTTTGCCCTCAGTATATTAAAGGTATCTCTAGATATACATGAATTGACGTTGTGTTAAGCCTATTAGGCATTTTAACAATTGCAGCTTACATTGATATTAAAAAAACTAATTTTCTTTCAGCAAATTTTCATCCTGTTCCCATGTCATTTTGCAAAGCAAGTATTTCTACTCCACCTTTTTAGCTCTCAGATCCCGAGATCGCAAGTAAAACAAACTGACTCTATTCCAGACATTTATAAGCTGCTGGGTAAATGTAACCTAATTTACATTATATATTTCGTATATTCTTCAAAATCGATTCTCTTTTTTGAAACATAATACTTAAATAGAAAAAGTATTATTAAATTCCAGGTCCGTTTGTTATATGAAAATGCTTTGAAATGTACACTTTATGAAGATAGTTCTCTTAGTCGATTACAAAAGTCGTTGCGTGATAGCAATTTGATTTCCTTTGTAATATGGGAAGTAGGACACTATTTCCAGGATCTCTTGGGTCGCGTCGTCTCGTTGCCAATATCGCACCTAAACTATTTTCATCTATGAAAGACTCTGCGTGCAATCGCTATCAAACAGTCTGCATTTCAGTGGTTGGTCATTTTCTATTTGTATGTAGTTTTCGTACACTAGACCGAGACAAGTTTTGGTGTTGTATTATTGGCAGATTTGTTGTGCATCTTTGCATGTACTTAAATCAATGTCCAATATTGATTTTGTGAATACCCTCTTGAGAATGATGACCCGTAATATATTAACTCTTTTTTAGCAAATGAACAGTTATGGTTTTCCATCTCGTATGTAGTTTAACTTCTGCTTCTATGTGGAGAAAATATACAACACACTTTTGATTGTATCGTTGCTGATGATGAAGGTATTCTTCAGTGATCATATACTTTATTTTATTAACATCAAATATTATGTGTGGTTCATGATTGGGCGTATCTACATCACCACAATATATAATCTCCCCAATACTTTATATAAAGGAAGCAATGACTGCATTTGAAAAAGAATTTTGGAATAACTATATTGTGTTTTACCTCTAATACTGATGATATTTGCTGTTACTAGCTTGTGTGTTGCTGACCGTTCAAGATTTATTAATGCTGTTCATTTAATTATTTTCTGAAATTGTATTTCCATTTCGCTGTAGCAGAAACTCTTCCAAACCACTTTGCATCCATGCCGTTTATGTTCACTTACATGGTAATCCCATTTTTATAATGTGTTGAAAAAATGTTGAAAACAACTTATAACCATATAAAGTTATTTTCCTCAGTTCTCATCGTGAATGTTCACGATACGCATTTATTTCTGTATGATCATTTGCAAATGTACGGTATTTCTCTCCTTTAATCACTGTTACGTTTCATTTTTGCCGTATTCTTTATGTTATTGATTGTACTCTTATTAATACACGGAGGAAATAAAGACATCAAACTATTGTGGCTGCGTTAATATTTCCTGACGCAAAAATCAAAGCAGGTATCGCAAATATATGTGCACTAAAATATAGCGGTTTGTTGCACAGGTCTTTATTTACATCGACCATACAATGCACTTGGAAATAAATTCAGTAATATCTGCAAGTAATTATTAGAAGGTAAGTATAAAGCTTTTAATATAAAAAGCAACACAGTTGTAAGGCAAAAAGATACTGAATATAATGAGGTTGTTTATTTATAGACTCAAGTATTCGGTGCATATGTCTTCCTTTCAACTAAGGATACTGAAGACAACGAGGCTAGATATTTATAGACTCAAGTATTCGGTGCATGCGTTACTTTCGACTAAAGATACTGAATATAATGAAGTTGTCGATTTATAGATTCAAGTTTTCGGTGCATGTGTTACTTTCAAATTTATTCAGATTTTGATAACTTTATTGGTGTACTAAAAATGTCTTCGTGCCTTTACTATTGCTACAAAAGAACCCTTGGCAAATAAGAAAAAATATATGGTGAGATGTCAATCAAGTTTTAATCTACGCCGTCAAGGAATGAAACGACAAACAGATTGAGAAGTGCTTTATTGGGCCAACGATTACTTTTCCAAATGCGAACGTTAAACCCTATGCCTACTATGCTCATGTTCTAACAAGTAGCATGCATCAAGGTCAACTTGAACAAGTTTACATACGTCTTCTGGTTACACGGGATTAGAGCAACCAAGATCGGAGGCTGACGACACTTTGATTGGCGGTGAAACTCCGAAATGCTTGGATAACGTTCAATATATTGAGCACGAGATCTATTTTTTCGTTCTCAATGTGTATGGATGAGACCACTACGTTGAAGTTATTTTAAGTGTGAATCATTATTTCAATTATCTTCAAAATTTAATATATCCAAAACTTCAATACTCTAAGCTTCCAAAAAATGGATTAAAATAAAACTTTAAATGTGACTTATATATGCAGAAATTAAAAAGGGTGTATTTGTACCACTCACCAGTCAAAAAAATACCACCCTACTGTGAAAACAATGTAACTATTACCAACTGGGTCAGAGTATGCTCGGTATTTGAAATTAATCCACAACCGCATATATCTCCATTTAGAGTTTCAATACAATTATTTCTTGATAATTGTACTGTTTTGTTATGAGTGTACTGTAATAATTGTACTGTTTTGTGATAATCGTCGAGGACCTGGCTCCTAGACTTATCATCATCATCACCATTCCACATACTGAAACCAGTATCATCTACGTCTTCGCGCTATGGGTCTCAAACGTCTCTGCAACATTTTCATACGATTTAGAGGCGATGACCTGGGCCACTTGGTCATGTGATTGAAACATCCAGTGCACATACAAAATAATGAGGTCATTTTCCCACGGTTAATAGACAGCCTGGACTACTTGATCATGTGAAATTGAAACATCCAATGGACGTAAAGAATGATGAAGTGGTTGTTTAATCAGGGCAGTAAGAAAGTATAAAGTGTTGTAATGGTTCATTGTCTTTTACGGGAAGTAAAAACGATATAGATTCAAAATGTTATGCTCATCTAATATCGCAAACAAATGCATTGCTAATTTGTTTATAATTGTTTTATAAATAAATGGACTGTGGATTAAATCAGATAGATCCATTTTTTCTAGCTTTATGGAGAAATAATTGTACAGTTTTTCAAATGTACCTCTATAGCAGACACGCATTGCATCAAGCTTTGGTTATTATTATTATTATTAGTAGTAGTAGTATTCCGTTTTCATTAGATCTTCAAAGCTATCTGTTTTTGTTTGAAGATGTTCTTTTTCAAATGTTTGGAAATACATTTAGGCACTTTGTCTTTACTGTTCGTATTTTCGGTAATCTTCTGATAAACTTTTGTGATGAACACAAGAACATGAGAATTAAATCACATGCAAACTTCTCCACGTTCGAATGCACAGGATTATTGCTATTTTAGAAGTTAGAGCTTTCACCCTTACAGTTTTTCTTGCTTCCTTTCGCTCCACTCGCTATAGCCTTCAGATGTAAAGTTCAATGTGCAAACTAAACCGTGCCTTTCAAACACTTGAGGACCTATTTCTTCTTATGATTTTCTCATGGATGAACTTTTCCCAACTTTAATTTACATTTGGCATTCTTTTCTGTTTCCTTATACGATGAAACACTATTAATGATGATGCTTTTCAACCTCTGACAATTATGTTAAAATTGACCGTCTTGCCACATCTCATTGTGTCTATATACATCAACTGAAATATCAATACAAAATGATGATTTATATGGTATACATCCCACGGTGTTATTATTTAGTGCTGTCCAAGCAGATCAAGCTTTGCCTCTACAGTTTTTCCTGTTCTTATCTCCTTTGCCTCCACTTTCAACTCGGTACATCCGAAAACAAAGTTGACGGTGAAACACCTATCCGCTATGGGTACCGACCGATCCGTTATTGGAATTTCTACAGTGCCGAGTTTTGTGCAAGACTCATCGTCGACAAACTCGGGATATTTACTGGTTGATGTGTATACCGTAAAGGTCATGTAGGTGTCTTCCTCTTTCCCGGCACGATAATTTCTTACTGTCATGCATTCATTCAGGGTAACTGTTTGGCCAATTTCGACATGTTTATCAAACACATCTCTGCAAAGTTCATCGCCATCTACAATAACTTTCTTGCTGACAGGATGCCGACCCGCTATGAAACGTGCAAACATCTCCACACCATACGTTCTTTTGCAGATTCTCTGGCTAATGAGAGAGGAATCGTGTCCGAAGATGACCGCCCCCTTTAGAACCGACAGTCCGGGATCCGCCGGAATGATCACTTTCATTGAGGGAAAGTATAATCTGATCGCATCTTGAAGTAATTGGCAGTCCGAAAATCCTCCAACCATGAGGATGGATTCCAGATTCCCGACATCCCTGCTTTCAAGCAGTTGTGATATGCAATGAACTATATTTCGGATTGAATAATTGAAGAAGCTCTCCATAACTGATGATTTCAATTTAATTTTGTCCTTTACCAGAGAAGCCGGGCCTTCGTGTTCTGGGAGACTTAGTTTTGAGTCAAAGTCTTTGCCAGTTACGTTTTTATATAACTGTATCAAAGAATCAGGAAGCGATAATTGTACCCCAAACGATCTCGAAATGCTCCTCAGTTCCATCTGCATCTGAAAGCTTTCCAAGAGTCCTTGATGGTCTTCTGGTTGCTCAACACAAAATTTATCATAAGCCAACACACCAGCTAATTCCTCTAGGAACATTCTGAAATATACACGTGTGTTTTTTTCTAGTTGAATCTCCAATTCTTCCCTGAACATCTTTTCATACATTGAGCTGCTTCCTAGGGTGGTCTTATGATTGCCTGTGACGAGGTAAACATTCAGATCCTGATCGTTGAACCAGTCTTTGACTGTACCCCCAAACTTAAGGTTGGAAAGAAATGCAGGAAGAGTAATGTCTTTCATCTCTTCAAAGATTTCTCTCAATGTCGCTGGAATCCTGTGGATCACGGAATCCTCCATTTTTCCTCTCTTTTTTACCTCAAATGTTCGGAAGAATTCAAGGTAATCATCAGCACAATCACTCTTGAAAAGTTGAAAGACATCTGGTCCAAGCAAGCCAATCAGGAAAAGTTCCAAAGCTGTATCAACGGACGTCCCACCCCAAGCGCCTCCAGTAGCCTTGCATAGCTCTTTCAAGTTCCCAGTTGGCATTACCTCGTGAATCGTAATGTCGATTGTACCACCTGGAATATTCCAAAACCAAGAGATCAAGATATGACTAGAAAATGCAAATCTTTACACGAAATATGGAGCACAAAAGCAATAACAATTTGTTTTGGTTTGGCTGCATCTCAAACGGAAGCCCCGCTGAGGATTCAGAGCTATCTGTATGCTGTACCAACCCTACTATCACTCCAGACCAAACGACACATCCCACTTTCTTAGGTGTATAGTATTTTTCCCCTATTTCTCACAGATGTGACAAGGTAAACTTACTATTGTACACTGCAAGGTCATGAATCTAAATGGACCAAACTGGTTCCCAAACATTAGAGCACATGCTCATTAAATGCACACATAATATCATTTTAATACAATTGCAAGTGAATTAAAATTATATCCCTTTGTCTGAAGCAACGTCTGGTGACCAGTATACAAAAACACATCTGAAACACAATCGTGCGTTACCTTTCAAGTAATGACGTTTCACTATACTGTACTCCAATCTACAATGTATTAGCAAGTAATATCTAAAAAGAATGAAAGTTAGTAGTAATGTTTCAGAGAGAGAATTTTTGTCTTTCTTTCTATTTTTCGTTGCTCATGCACTGAATTTCCAAGTTATAGAAACGGAGAGAAAGAAATAGAAAGATTCTATATACCTCCTGCGTCGAGGATCATATATCTAGAACCTGGTTTGAACGTAGCCAATATGGCGGCGCAATCCGCACCATACATCGTCTGCACTGGAAGCAAACTACACAGGATCAAGGCTGCTTCCGGTTCAAGTGCCAAAAGTAGATTTTCATTCCTAATTTGAGCCTAAAACATGTGTATGATACCTAACGTTATTTATGGTTATCACAAATTGTTAACATTGAAATCACCTCCATGTGAAGTTGAATGAAATTATTTTTTAAATTCGGTTTTATTATTTAAAAGTTAAAATAACGTGTTCATATAAATAGATTAATTTGATGAAACGTAATTTTTTATTCGTAGAGCAGAGAGAAATATAAGATTACATGCGTTATCCTTAACAGTTTTTTCAAGTTTTAATCAATGGACTCTCATTGAGCAACATATTTCATCTGTAAATGCATTTGCACTCAATTTTTAATAGTTTTGTATCTACACCTTCCATCATAAGTATAAATATCATTTTTATAAGGAGAGAGAATATTATCTTGCATGTTAGAGAAAGTTTAATTCGTCCCCTACTGAGAATTGAACCCGGCTCCGCGGGTTACGGTACCCATCGCCTTGCCTGCACGTAACAAACCCAATACCCCGCCAACCCCCAACCCCCGAAAATCAAGCGCACTCAGCCAAGAGCATGCTTAGTAACCTAGCTGCAAATAAGTATCAGCTTCAGCAGAAACTTTTGGATACCGTTGTTTGTCGTCACATGAGGGCTAATCATACACTTTCTGTCCTCCATTACCACAGATACTTCAATAAGCATCGGTCTTATAAGCTCAAAAGAACTCTCACAAAGACAAAAACAACGTGATACCATACCTGCAATGACGCCACACGCATGAATTGTTTGGCCCGGTCGTCCCAAATAGCTGGTACGGTCAGAACCCATAATATGTCCTCGGCTCTTATCGCTCCTTTCATTGTTTTGTTCAAGTTGTTCAGGAGATCATCCTTTAAGTAACGGATAGCAGCGGAGAAGACCGTCAGTGCAGGTAGAGATTTATTACGTTCATCTTGTAGCATAGTGTTGACGCTCAATCCCTACAGATAAGATGTAGTATCCTTTTAGGAGTAGTTAGTGGTGGAAGCTTAAAGTTTGTCATAAATGGGACATTGGTTTTGGGCAACATTTACGAGCTGGCGAAACTTTAAATGAACTAAAATACAAAATCATCCACTTTGGTTCCAATAAATCATGCGGTAAAAAATGTAGTCCCGCTTTAATCTGTGTCTTGTTTTCTGAAGTTTCACTGTTCATTGTTAACTTGTCAAAGACACTTGTGTAATATTTTTCCCATCAAAATCAAACTTGAATGACAGCGTTCGATTTATTCTACATAGCTCTGAAAGTTCGTATTGAGAACGAACAGAATGAATAGACAAAACAATATTATGTTTCGTTTTTTGGGGGGGTGGGGTGTGGGGGGTGTTTGGTTTGTTTGTGTGTCGTTTTTTGTTGTTGTTGTTGTTTTCTGTTGTTTTTTTGTTTTTTTTGTTGTTGTTGTTTTGTTCTTTTTTTTTCTTTTTTTTTATTTATTTGTTTGTTTGTTTGTTTGATTGTTTTTCATTGATTTTATTGCCCGAGAACCAAAGAAAATCCTACTTCATAATACGATTCTTGGTTACAATTGCTGCTCTTTCCTCACAAGAACAGGCACTAATTCTATATTTACCAGACAAAGTGTGCTTCATTTACATAGGAAATGGAGGATGACCTTTGCCTTTGTCACATACCAGGAGCTTAGGTAGAGGTCGTATAATTTGCGGGTACAGTGTGTTCTTTTGTCCACTCAACAGATGTATGGAACAATTTGTGTGCAAAGCACGATGTATGGTAAAATAGTACGGTACATGATAGAGTATAATGTTTTGTGTACCAGGGTTAAGGAAGGGACAACGTTCTGTGCAATAAGATAAGCAAGTATAGCCTCGCCCCCGGCCTCCAAGTTTATATTTACCTTTTCCTGAATAAGAAACATGCAAATCATAATAATCATTATGCAAAATAATTTAATTTTGAGCGATAACAAATATATCTTAGTCACAGAGATTTGTTGTGCTGTCGTACAACAGCCAAGAGATAGGCTTTATTTCCAGTCAGGTCTACTGCCAATGGCAAAATAAAAATTCTCGCGAGTTATGTCCCTTAACTAATCTTTTATGTAGAATCCTTTTAGATTTTTGTCCCTTGAAATTGTTACTGACATGATTGGAATTTTATTACTTATCATAAGGTATGGTCATAGAAATATAATTTGTCCTGCATATAGACTTATAAAAATTATGTTTTGTTCCAAGCGCCAGGGGCTCATTGAAATCCGACTTTATTTTATTTCATAGAATCAGTTTCTCCCTTACATTTACTATGGAATGACTACCCAAAAGATTGCGGACAGAGATTACAGGGGAAGTAATATTATATAAGCCTACAACGACCAATCAAAAGACCCAAAAAACAAATTATATTTTCGTGGTAGATATATCTTTTTAGTACAGAGAAATTTCGTCCAAGATATTCAATATAAATATTATCATTAATGATATATACAAGTTGTATATCCCCATCTATGAGAGCTTCATCTTACTCATAAAGCTGAGTCCTAATCTAGAGTACATAGAATATAATGGAACCAGAATATATACATCAAATTTAGTAATGTCCCTTGATTAGTCTCATAGGGGTAGACAACAGTAAAAGCCAGAACTCCTATATGATTTTCAGCATCTCAGTCTTACTTTTTCTAGTAAATGTAACTGTAACAAAGCGAACACCAACCATGTTCAGCAAGCCAGGGATGTTATATTATTTTTTTACGAAAAGCTAGAAAGCTGGGTTTAACAATAATTTTCCAGTGGCATCTTTTTGTTACTGTGATTTCGCCAATATTATTTTATGGAACAGAGATTTGGAATTTGAAAAAACTATGATATAATTGTAGCATTTGATATGCAGTTTTGTAAATCTATTAAAGAGGTAAGAAAACTACACCTAAGGTCATTGTTTATGGTGAATTAAGAACAGTCCCAGTCAGTATCTGTATTAAAGTTAGAATGATCGGCTTATATCAGAGAATTGTTTGTAATAAGAAAGTTCGCATTTCATACGTTCTCTATGATATCTTGTACCAGTTGCATTGTATAGATATTTTACAACATTGCAGAGATATTTTAATAATAATTATTATTCATATACCTGTGCCCTGGTTTAGACTGCATAGATAATAATGGAACCAGAAAAGACCCATACAATTTAATCCTCTGTATTTATGTCCCTTAACAAATCTTATAGCACTAGACAATAAAACAAATTTGATTTTACCTACTCGTCTTTAAAAATTCTTTTATCCATTTTATTCTCTATTTTTAATGATCTTGATGACTTTATGTCGCATGCATATGATTGTTTGACTGATATGAGTGATTTAGCTCATATTGTATTAGATAATTCAGATACTGAAGTCTATTTCAAACTGTACTTGTTACTTTATCCTGGTGATGTAGTATTATTTGCTCAGTTTTCTCCCGAACTGCAAGCATATTTAAATGCTATCTATTTGCACCGTCAAACCTGGAAACTTGATCTAAATTCAGCAAAGACAAAAAGGTAGTAGTATATTCCAAGTCAAGAAGTAATGAAGCTTTACATTACAATGGTAAAAAATCTGAACTCCTAGCTGATGTTCAATATTTAAGTCCTACTTTTTAAACTAAATGTAACTGTGACAAGGCGAAAGACCATCTTATTCAGCAAGACAGGAACGTTGTGTTTTTTATTTTAAGAAAGGACATAAGTTCAGTTTACCTATAAATCTCCAGTGGCATCTTTTTAATACTATGATTTTGCCAATATCCCCTTATAGAACAGAGATCTGGGGATTTGAATAATATGATAATATTGATGCATTTCAAATCCAATTTTGTAAAATTATTATAAAGCTTAGAAAATCTACGCCTAATATCATTGCCTATGGTGAATTAGGAAGAGTCTCAGACAGTATCTATATTAAGGTTAGAATGATTGGCTTTTGGGAAAGAATTGATTGTAATAAGAAAGATAACATGTATACATTCTGTATGATATATTGTACCAGTTGCATTGTAGAACTATTTTTCATTCCGAATGGATGACTTTTGTTATGAATATTCGTAATGATTGTGTACTAATGAAAGTATGGGATTATTAATATGTAAATATAAATTTAAATATATCATAGAAGGTCACAGAAACTTTACAGGATAGTTTTGTACAAACATGAAATGATGCAATTTCAATTATATCAAAGTATATCGGTCATACAATGTTTAAAATGAATTTGGTTGTGGAAACTATTTGACTACACTCCTTCAAGACGTGGTGCTCTATGTTCTTGCTTTCGCTGTAATTGTAACAGACGTTTCATAGAAGTTATTAGAATGGGTGATGAGTTTACCTATATTATAATTCTACTTATTTCAAGAGAGAATTATATGATTTTGTACCTAAGCATCTGCTCAGCAAACTAAATACTTTCAAACCCTCATAAGCAACACAGATAATTTTGTTCTAATTTGATTGGCAACATTTTATAAATTTGTACTGTTAAACTTTAAATAATCTTCTACTTGCTCTGATTATACTGTAAATAGTTCATTGATTAAATTTTTTTCGTTTGTACTATCATACTCCATGTCGCGTCTTTCTTGAAAAAGTGTCTCAATTAATATTCAAAATGTCTCCACTCTGTCTAAATAAGACCCAAAAGTTCTTAAATGATTATGTTGGTGGTTCAAATCAAAATATTACTGGAGGTTGATTTACTGGACAACTACTTTTCTGTGATCATGCAAATGAGATTTAAAATCATGAAAATACCTCATTCTCTTATATCTTCATCTTAAATCTTTTGAAGTAGAACCAGTTTTTGTGCTTTTCTTCCTGGGCCAGTTCAACGTATTTTGATTCAGCATCAAACCCAAATGAATCCACGGTGAACCCATCTGGCTGGAACATGATGGTGGTAGGTGCCTAGAGGTAGAAGTACATGGAATTAATTTTAAGAGACCGTGCGAAGCCATCTGCTGTATATTGCCAGACATGTATTCTTCCACATATCTAAAGCGGAGTCAAACCCGGTGACAAAAGGTACAAAACGAGAGAGAAGCAGCTGCTTTATCATTTGGATTAGTGTAGGAAAAAGTAGAACAAAGAAACCTCGGAATCACTGCAACAAATTTTATAAAACTATTTGACTGTATATTTTGAAATGAGCCATTTTTCCACAATTTACAAAGAATGTTGTTTAGCTATGTCGCTGAAGCACATTGATTCATGTGTCAGTGAGTTCGTTCGTTTTGATTGTCATTTATAATTCTCTTATGACGTATATACATCAAATTGAATTTATTTTTAAAACAAACATATGTAGAAGATACAGTGCTTTATGGTATTATTATATTCGTCTTTATTATAACTGAATAATGGGAATATTTCCAGATATCAGAATAGATTTTATAAAACGTTACAATGTACGACAAATTTTTATATTTTGATATTTACTGCATATAATAATTTGTATGTAAAGTGATTGTCCCCATCATAAACACAACTGTACCTTCAATGACAAGAAACTAAGTGGTCTTTACCAAAGCAGAATATTGCGCACAAGAAATTATAATACTTGATATTTGCTAATATTTGCATCGAAGTAGCGTGTCCTGAAACTCAAATTCTCAGTTATCCCCTCCTCCATAACCATATCCTCTGTCCCGTAGTCCTCATCCCCAAGGGTGTGGACATATGAAGTTGCTGCTGGAAAGCAGCAAAGGAACAAATGCTGCTCCAATTGATCAAAGACTGGGGGCGGGAGGAGAGAGATGTATTTTCTTGGAATATATCTTATTCTGACAAAGAATAAGATTGCTAAGGATGAATAAAAAAGTATATTACACTGATGATTTTTTACAGTTGCAAAAAACACATATATATATATATATATATATATATATATATATATATATATCATGCAGCTATTTTTTCCGAAATAAAAAAGTTTGTCTCCTGTAATAATTGAGTCCAGGGATTTTCAATTATCTGATAATTTCCATCTGGATCATAATACATTTATTTATTTATTTATTAAGTTATTTAGTTAACCTTCATGATGAATATTTCTTTATAAGTTTGCTGAAACCTCTACAGTGATTGTTTGTTTTGCTTTAAGAGAAACAAAAACAAAAAAAAAAAGAAAGGATTGACAAATAGTGAAAAGAGTCATAAGAAAAGTACGAAATAAATACAACTAACGGTCATATTTCCCCATAATACACAAGATTGTGCATTCACGTAGATACTATGTCTCTATTCTAATCAAACTTTCCATTATCATGTTTCCATTACCTTATTCTTTATAAGAAGATTGTATCTCCCATGCTTTGTATATATGCCCTGTTTAATGTACCGCATGTTATTATGGGCCAGTGGTCATTATTACAAGTAAAGAGTATTATTATTATCACAAGCTAATTGACGAGTCTTGCGTATATTAAGTGCGTATGGCCGCTGTGTACATACCGCAAGCATACATCGCAAATGCTGTACACAGCCGACAATCTCTCTCTCTCTCTCTCTCTCTCTCTCTCTCTCTCTCTCTCTCTCTCTCTTATTGGTGCCTTATTTGTACTTCACACTGACTTAGTGATTCAAATTTATTGCGGTCGATTCTGCTACTTCGGTCTGTTTCGGTTTATTGCACTCCATGCATTGCTGTCATATCTCAAGCTTCAAAGAGTCTATCTATTAAAATGGATGCACTCCATTAACTCTTTATCTAGATATCGCTATTACGCACTCTCTAACGAAAGCAAGCACCCATTGACACAGATAACCCCAGTTTTCTTTCTTTTACCCAGGGTGGGAATAATAAGTCGACTTCTACCTTATAGGTAAGGTTGCCCACACATTTCCAATGTCGTGTGTGGATCTTAAGGGGACTGTTTTTGAACTCCTCCTTGGTAGAATACGCCCAACCAGAGTAGGTCGTGCCAAAATCTATTGCCGCCACGAGTGGATACGACAAGACACTCTGGAGATATAAAGAAATAATAATGATAACAATACTAATAATAGCATCATCATCATCACCATCAATTCATCCATCCATACATACATACATAAATACATACATACATCTAAAGTCTTTATTTTCACAAGTTTCATCCAATTGATGAATTGCAAGAGTCAAAACAAATTCAACTTGCTAGTATCACAGCATTTAGTTTTTGTTTAAAGAATTATTTTGGGGAGTGAGGGCTGGTAAAAAATTTACCACATAATTAGAATGAATTATTTTGTTTGGTCTTTAAAACTTTTTGAAAACTGAATAAAAGATAGTGAGGTTTTAACAAGCTGACTTAATCCATTTTATATAATCTGCTTAATCATCAGTGGACCATGCTATATCAGCACTAAACAAGCAGAGCACCCCAGGTGTGATCAGACAATAATATATTCTTTTCGGTTAACACGAGGGTTGGAAATCCCCTCAGATGAGGTTCTTACAAACTGACTTAATACATATTATAAAATCTGTATAAATACTTGCGGACCAAGCTATGTCAGAATCAGACATATTTAGAACCCCAGGTGAGTTCGCTGGTATCATATGCCAGTAACTAAATAAAATATGTGTCTCCCGATTCGTTAGTGGTGTAGTGGAGTGCATAGCTAGAAGCATACAAAACAGGAAACCAGACAAATGGGGGCGGTGCATTATGAGGAAAAATGTAAGGGGATTCCATACTTTCACTAAGATGGATGATACTATTCTCTGCTATCTCACGACCACCCGATGTGTGTCGCAGTTTTCAGCAAACTCAGGTGTGATTAGATAACAATAGTCCCTTTCAGGTAAACACGAGGGTTCGGATTCCCTTCATTAATATCATGTGACACGGGTACACTTAGTGGACATATGATGCGTTATGACTGTAGGATCAAACAGATTATGTGTTTGTACATGATTGAAAATGGTTTTTAAAACGTACTACGAGCATGAATCTTTGAAAGCAGATATTTAACATTCTGATTACATGGCATTTAACCATGCACATGGCACTTCATCATTGTGGGGGGTTTTTTGTCTTCTTTTCTGAGCTAAAGACTAATTTCGAAAATTTTAACAATAATTACATAGATGAATATAGGTGCCGTCCACATCACCCTCTCAATGTCGACAAGCTACTATCCTATATAGTAGCCGTTTGAGTCACCCTTTTAATGTCAATTAGCTACTATCCTATATTTCGTCTATTTAAAGGTTTGTATATAATCCTAACATCACTTGTATGATACATTATGTTATTTATGTAGGAAGACTCATATATCTTTCCAAGCATGTATAACATGAGTCCCAAACCAAACCTATCAATTCAAATCTGTCACTAATTCATTCAGTCGATATGCTTTTGTTTCATTAGAATTCATTGTGTCTAAAAATAAGATAGCGATGTATGTACGTATCTATGGATATATGTATGCATGTATGTCCATTCATCTATCTATCTATCAAATGAACATGTTTCAACTAACTATTGTTCGTGCTGATATGAAAATGCGCGATATTCAATTCAAAATGAGCAATTTGTTGCATTCTAAAATATAATAATTATGTACAAGTCACACAACTGGTACTATTAATGACCTTCATAAGCATCATTTCATAAATATCTCTTCTCCTTGAGCAATATTAAATTAATTTGTATTACAACGACCCAACTGATTGATTAGTGGATTGACTGATCGGTTCATTGAATACTTTCTCAATTGATTTAAGTTTGGAATTGGTCTTTGCTTATTTTTGCTTCGCAGTACACATTTCATATTTAAGGAAACAAATACTGAATACATTACTAGTGGCTGTATCCATATGTACATATTATTTATTTCTCAGTCTTGAAATAATATTTCAATCCAGCATGTTACTAAAACTGTAGCATGCAAAGTTAACAAGGGGTCGCGTAAAATTAAAAATAAAAAAATCACCCCATCCAGCATCACATGAATAGATGTCAAGGGATGGGGTGCACTTAGAGTGATTGATCCTTAATGTGTGAAATGTAATCAACCAAACGAAAACATAAACTTGAATTATATGATTTTCAATCATTGTTTCAAAGCTATTATCTTATTCTATTTTGTGAATACTCGACATCTTTGCTATCCAACTTGAAAGAAGATCGTTTTGAATATTTTTCTTTGCACCGGAGAGAGAGAAATCCAGCTGCCCAGACGGGACTCTGTTAACCTTATTATTTGCTATCGATCTTGTATTACGAAAGTTATAGGAATGTGGCATAGATAATGCTATCACGTTATGTGGATAAAATTAAAAGAATAACTTTTCCATTTTGAGAAGAATATTTTCTTGCTCTTTAGTTATGCATTGTCTAATGGTTCTTCTTGTGAGTATTTGCATGATATGATCATATTTGATATGGGCTCTATAATACTAGTGTACATATTGAGAGTTGTTATCCAGATACTAATATTATACTTATTGACAATTTTAATAGCCTTGAAAACCATGATTATTGATATCCGAATAATAATGTTACACTTGGTGATTTTAAGCGCCTTGAAATCACTTATGTTGTGTGGAATGATACAAATTATGTTTATGTCCCATTACCTAATGAATATGGCGTTGATGGAAACTCAGAGCAACGTGTTTCTAAAAATAAGGAGGGGCTTAATGCCAAAGCAGTCACCTAATATAATTATACAAGGGCACGGCGTCCAGACTTTGAATGGTATATGTGGATCAGACAAGGACACGGGTAAGTTGACGCACGTAAAAAGCCCAGAGCCTAGTGTGGTGGAATATGTTCTGGCTAGTGAACAGAATTTTGGGAACATTAATGAATTTACTATTTCATGAACCTAATGCATATTCAGACTATTGTTGCATTTCATTTAGTAATAATAATGTTGTTGATTTTACTATGACTTTAGGTGAACACTTGCAATGTAGTAATAATACCAGTCATTATTGTGATAAACCAATCAGATATTGATAAATATATATATATGGGACACACAACAATCAGATATTGACAAAATATTTGTGTGGGACACAATCCGATCAGATGTTGATAAATATATGTGTGGGACAAAAACCGATCAGATATTGATACAATAATATGAGTGGGACACATACCATTCAGATATTGATACAAAATATGTGTGGGACATACACCGATCAGATATTGATTTAAATAAAACACGTGTGGGATAAATCTTTAGAAACTCAATATTTATCTAGATTTCGCAATGAGTGCAAAATATTAAGAAACCTATCATTTTTTTTTTCTTTTGTCAAACCTTTTTCGTACTAAACGATCATTGATATAAATAAATTCAGTGGGATCCATCCACATATCAACCTGCCTACTTACCTACCTACCTATCTACCTATACATCTATCTATCTATCTGTCTGTAGTACTGTGTGCTCACGCTAGGTAATCGCTTAAATTCACCACTTGGGGAGAGAGAGAGGCTCATACACATAGTGACTGAAATTATCGCAATCTTTATTGACCTTTATTAGTGTCATTGTAGTTCCCTAATCAAAAGGCACGTTTCCAACTACATAATCGCGTTGAGTTACCTCAGAAAAATCAATAATAAGCTTCGATCGGTTCAAGACTTGAACAAATTTGAGTAACGTATTCAAAAGTTTGTCTTAAGCTGTTAACGTAATGCAGTGGGCTTTTCTAAACTAAGCATATTAATTGTCGTTCCTTGCTAATAGAGTAAATGTTTTGTGGACAAATACTCCGCTTAATTAGACCCACCCAATATATCGTTTTAATTTTAAAAAGCGTTTAAAATTCCCTTCTTAGTATGTATCTTTGTATGTATGACTGACTGAGAGAAAGAGAGGGTGTGGGTAGTGCAGACTTCATGGACGTAGATAATAAATAACTTACAACAATTACGCAAAATTAGAACGCATAAATTCCTGAAATGGGAACTATATTAAAATTCGAGGACACAAATTTATCCATCGATGGCATTTTCAGATTTCATTTTACTATTGATTATACTGACACCCTCTACGGACCGTTTTCTTTCTTTCTTTTTATTTCTTATTTTTTATTTTTACTATCACTTTTACTCCTTCTCCCAGTTTTGCCTACTCGAAAGTATATCCTTGAGCAAACACGGCCTTCTGTTAACTATTGATTTCTCCGTTGTTTCTTTCTTATATATATATATATAAGTTCTTTTAATTACTGTGCTCTTTATTTCTGTTTCTATCTCTCAATCTATTTTTCTCTCTCTCTCTCTCTCTCTCTCTCTCTGAGTGTACAATTAACATAGAGAAGTATACAATTGCACTTTTGTACTGATATTGGAGGATTCAGGCAGACACTGACCTATTTGATTTGTGTGGTCCTCTCTCTCTCTCCCTACCTCCCTCTCCCTCTCTCTCTCTCTCTCTCTCTCTCTCTCTCTCTTTCTCACTATTTATATATATATATATATATATATATATATATATATATATATATATATATATATATATATACCACATTTGTTATTTGTCATAGAGCTATGCGTTATACCTTCTTCCCCACTTAGCGCCATAAAATCGCCCAGAACGGATTTCCCGTCTATACAATTTCCGCATCGTATCGCCATTCGCCAGCCTAAAAGCTAGACAAAAATGCCATTTTCTTTAATAATTCTCGTCGTTTTAAAGCATGTTGATTTCACTATGCTTTCAAATTTATGTGACCTTCTAACAAGTCTTTCAAACAGTCAGACGGTTTTCTCCATGAGACCGACAAGACATTTAATATGTCGAAGTTTAACACGCCTTATACCACTCTATGTGGTTTCGTGCGTTTAGACAAGGCGATGAGTACCTTAACTCGCACCCGGGTTGAACTCCTACAAAGGCAAAAATTATAACTCCCTCCCCTGTATTGCAATATTCTAACAGACCCGGGTTCGACTTCCAGCAGGGCACGAATTATGAATTAACTTGTATAACAATAGTCTCTCTCTCTCTCTCTCTCTCTCTCTCTCTCTCTCTCTCTCTCTCTCTCTCTCTCTATATATATATATATATATATATATATATATATATATATATATATATATATATATTATATATATATAAACATGCGTGTTTTCTCAAATCATATCGCCATTGCTTTCTCGAATAACTCGCTAAGTTATCAATACGCGTGTGTTTATGTAGCTGTACTACCAGTACGCCATGTAGGTTGCCTGTTCGGCGATTAGTATACATTCATGATTAAGACGAAATATGCAAGCATTATTAAATTTAAAAACTAGTTTTCTATTTTGAAATAGTACATTATTCCTCGTATTTAACCATCAAAGAAGGTTCATACTCACCATGTTGCATCCCGATCGATGTCCACCTCCAAGATTGTATAGTACTTGGAAGTCGAAATGTAGCTCTCTCTATTCGAGTGTCAAGCAGTCACATGACGTTAAACGTATAACTGTCTTACATGAGTAGTAACAATAACGTTGTTTTTCTTCGCACCTTGTGATCAGTCGTTTGCGAATGCGTTTCAGTGTTTAATGTCTTATTTCCAAGAAGAAAGCCCTAGCTCCACAAAAGAAACAAAAGTAAAATAAAAACAAGAGGCACCAAGTGGGCTTGATATTGTACAGCTAGCATATATCAGTCTAAAAGGCAAATGTAGCAGAAATAAGGCCGGTGCCTTGGTTTGAAAGACACTCGTGTCAAGATAATTTCCAGCTATTTAGTAGAACTTGGTAGTAGTTAAGATGTTGTTTAACTGTATTTCATTTGGAGTAACTTCAGGTGGAATAGATGGTGCATTGGCGTCTTTTGTATATGAAAGGTGTTCATGCTAGGACTGCCTATCACATTTGGTCTGATATAGTAAGGCAATTTAGGAGAGAAAGTTCTTTTATTTATTAGTAATATTAGCCACACTTGATGTGAGATAAGTGTGACTTGTACATTTTCCGCCTGCTTGCAATGGAATCCGTTTCGTTCCTAAGGGAGCCACTCTGAACAAATCAGTGGGATGCCATATTATAATGAACATTCCTACCAAGCTTAGACAGCTGCTTGGAGAAGAAGTCGAAAACATGTTTTCTACCCAGTCGACATAAAAGTCGGTGTTGCTGTGGGAGAAAACACAGAAAACAAATTTGTATAGCATCTCCTTGGAATTGTTCCTACCAAGTTTAATAAAAACTATCTCAGCCGGTCTGGAGAAGAAAATACAAATAGGTTTTCCACCTACTTGCAAAGGAAGCTACACCACTGACAAGGGAGCTACTCTAGACAAAAATCTGGTATAACATGTCCTAAGAATTGTTCCTACCAAGTTCAATCAAACTTGACAGCCGTTATAGAGAAGAAGTTGCTATGGAATCCACACCATTTCAAGCGGAGCCACTACGGACACAACTGAGGTACAGGATGTCCTAAGATTCATCCCTACCAAGAGTAATTAAACGTGGCTCAACTGTACTGAGACAAATTTTAATATTGATTTTCCACATGCTTACAGTGACAGCTACAACATTGCTAGAGGAGCCACCCTGGAAGCACTTTTGTGACAGAACATGTCCTAACAAACATTCGAACCACTTATGATCAAACTTGGCTCAGGCGTTGTTAAGAAGCAGTCAAAAATAGTTTTTCCACCTGCCTTCTATAGAAACCAAACTGTTGCTAGAGGAGCTACTCCTGACACAATTGTGATCAAAGGTGTCTTAGAAAATTCCTATTAAGTTTGACCAAAATCTGCTCAGAGGTTTTCAAGAAGTCGAAATTACCCAGTTGCTGATGAAGTCACACGGTTGCTACGGGAGCCACTCAGAACATATTTTTGATCAAGCATGTCCTAACAAATGTTCTTATCAAGGTTGATTTAAATGGCTCACACGTTTATGAAGATGCTGAAAATAGGTTCTCCTCCCAGTTGGAAAGGAAGCCACACCCTTAGCTAGTGGATCCACCCAAGACGATATTTTGATAGAACATGTCTTATGAAACAATCCTGTGTAAGTTTATCTAAATTGGCTCATTAGTTCTACAGAAGAAGTTGAACATAGGTTATTCATCCTGTTGCTAAGGAAGCCATATTGTTGCTAGTGTATCCAACCCTGATACAATTTTGATCCTTCTATATTTGATCAAAACTGGCTCAGTCATTCTGAAGAAAAAGTCAAAGATAGGTTTTCCACTTGGCTGCTAATGAAGCCACACCCTTGGCAGGTAAGCCACCTCAGACCTGATTTTGATAAAGCATGACATATGCAACATTCCTATATAGTTTTATCCGTACTGGCTCAGCAGTTCTGAAAGAGACGTCGAAAATAGGTTGTCTGTTTTTATTGCTTTTGGAAGCTACTTCGTTGCTTGGAGCCACCTGGGATACAAACTTTTGAAGAACAAAACTCGTGAAAACTCTCTGAAAAGTTGTACCCAGAGGTTTTCTACACCGAACACATGGCCTTATAACTTGGTGAGCTACAAAGTTGAAACCGTTGAGTCACGTCTAAAATGCAAATAGATCAATATTTACTCAATGAAGTTGTATATATTAGGCAGGTGAATTTTATAACCACTGAAAGTCTATCAAAATATTGACTGCAATATTTGTGTCTTAATTCAAAAGTATAATTAATTTTTGAGAACGTGTGTGCAGTCTTTACAGGTTTAAATTAACATCTCATGAACCTTTTACTGTACTTATTTTGCATGGGAGCGGAAAAGGGATATTTTAGAGTATCAACCGGATTCCGTGTCATCATTCCAGAATAGCATTGACAGACACATTAAGGAGATGACATTAAGGCACAGTATCAAGCAAGATTCTACTTTCAGCGATTTATGGACGGTCTTAAAGCAATGTGGAAGGGGAATAAGCTCCATCCAGAAGGCTGAAACTCTGAACAAGCAAGAAATCAACATCTTATATGAGAAGAATATCCTTGGCGCAGGTGATGAAAATTTATTATATGATGCATGAAATCAGAAATAAAACAATTATCCAAATCCTTAAAAGACATGGATGGAAGAACAATTTAAATATATTGTCATATGGTCAAACACGGTACTGCTATGTCTTAAACATTAATGTTTAAGATTTATTATAGCAACATTTTTAAAATATCTTTTTCAGAAAATCCAAAATCCTTGTTGCATTCTGTATTGCTAATAATGGCATTCAATGGTAATACTAATGCAATTTTTCAATATAGTAATCATTATTCAGTATATTTACATTTTGCATTTAACGTTGAATGGTAACTGACGTTTGCTAAAGGTAATATTCATCTATTCTCTATTATTAAGAAACTTATGTATATTTCTGATATAGTATTTAGTTGATATTAATATTTGTTGTCCATAGAATAATTTATCATATGAAATTAATTTTCTCTTGATGTCCTCGTAGAATCAAGTAAGTTGTTTTAGGTGACTCCAAATGCTAATAAGCAATCTGTGACAGCATGATAAGAAATTGTTAATAACGACAAAAAAGTAAGCTCAAGTGAAAATCATCTTGCATAGAACAATCGCTAATACGATTTTCCGAAGGCACACTTGCCAAACATGTTCCTATACTTGGACGTCTAAATGACACTCGGCATTCACGAAATGCGGACAAAGTCTAAGTCAAAAAAGTCAAAGTCAATATTTGTCGTGAAATAAACAACCATGTACACTGACAATAATGGTCACATGAGCTGCTATACCTTACTTTTTGAAATAGTTTACGAACTTCTAATCCTACGTGTTGTTTTGTTAACATCTCCAATCAAAAATATAAATAACAAACCTACTGATGCCAATATAAGTAAAATATTATGTTTCGCTATTATCAAAAGCCGACTTATTACAATGCCAATAATTCCAGGCAATGCTGCTGCTGTCATTTTTGTATTAATCTTTCATATATCGGTAATTTTTTCCTAACTTTTGAATGTATTTTTTCCATGTTTTGTTCCGAAAATTCTCAAACTGTGTTAGGTGTCCAACTAACTGAGCTTTTTCAGTTTCAACACTTTCCAGCTGTTCTTTATTATGGATTTCTTACTTGCCCTGTTTCTCTACAAATCTCGTGTTTTAATCGTCAGTCTGTTTTTCATATTTTTTTCAACAGAATATTTCATAGATTCTATTTTTAAATTGATAACTTCTACAGCATTTATATAACCCCGAATTCGTTTCCTCTTGTGTAGTGAAAGGTATTTTCACTACAGATGGAAGTTGTCCACTTTGAATTCTTCCGTGGGAATCATCTATTCTAGTATCTGCTTCTTTTACCCGTGTTGAACAAACGACTCATTTGTGTCTATTGTTCCCATCTCTATTTTTGTCGGATACTTTTACTGGTTGTCTTTCTACAACAGTAGGTTCTAACGGATATTTATACACAGTCTCCTCAATAGATAACACCAATTTGTCACCTTGTTTTATCCAGCCAATTGTGACCAACAACTCCTTTCCGGTATGGCCTGCTATAGTGTTGGGTGTTAAGACTGTTTTGATGTCGCCTTTCCTTCAGATTTGACCTGTCTTACAATACAATACAATACAATACAATACAATACAATACAATACAATACAATACAATACAATACAATAAAATACAATACAATACAATACAATACAATACAATACAACACAATACAATACAATTCAATACACTCCGTTATGTAAAAACATATTGTTTCGTTTTGTATTTTAATGTTATTTTTCTCCAAATTATTTCGTAAGTCATTTATCCCAAGGCCTTCCTTCATGTCCTCCTTGTACATGTCGATAACACTGCGTAATGTCTAGAATCTCCAACTGATGTGACATCATCAACACACATAATGCTATACTCTGCAAAACCACTAGCAAAGTTGACATTATCATCGATTGCAGGTTTAGTAACTACAATATATTCATCAAAATCAAATAAAGGATTCTCAATTGAATAATCAAAATCATTTCCACGGCCTTCTTCCATTTATCCAGTGATAAAGACTATGCCTAAAGGGTTTCTTTTGTTGTTTCAGCATTTTAGTCTTGGATGTAGCATTTAAAATATTCAAAAGCCACAATATAGTACAAAAAACCCGATCATCAAAAGTCTGTATATGTGTCTTCCTAGTAAGAATGCTGTACACACATAGTGACTATGTGATGCAGCTCTTTCATGCATGCCATGCAATACAAATGTACCACTTTTAGGAGTGCGAGTGACTGCATCATGGGTCTCTTATGTATAAGCCACACAATGCAAATTTGTCAGCTTTTTCTTTTCTTTTGTTTTTCTTTTTTTTAATTTCTTTTTTATTTTAACGGCGACTTCTTAGTGAGTGTATTGCATAAACATGGTGACTGTGTCACACACTCTTGTACATAAGCTGTACAATGCCAATGTGTCACTTGTTTGGCCCACCTTGTATCTTGTGTGAACAATTTAAATCCTTTCCTGATTGCAGAGCTTATATTCATTTTACATATATTTAATTTGCATCATGGAGTGCATCTAATCTGCTTTTATGATATCGTGACCCTTACAGATGAGGTTCTTCGCATTTCTATAGAAAACACATGCTCGTCTCTGGCATAAACCGAACTGCAGACCTTTCCATGTGTAATACTACACTATATGCATAGACCAATGGGTATCAATTACTAACATACTGTAAAATGAATTATTCAAGCTTTCGTGTATACTGACATTCAAACTGGCAGATAGAAGGTTCTTGTTCGATTCATATCAACTAAGATTTTGGAAATAATTTCAGAATCATTTCTAAAAGTCGAGCATTTTCTCTCTAGTGAATTTAGAAATTCAAGACGCTAAGAATTTCCGGTAAAGCTCTAATACTTTGCTACGTCAATCCACATTAAATGTGTCCTAATATTAGGATTGGCCAAGCGCCAACTACTCCAAAACGTGCAGACACTGGCTTTGTGTGGCAATGAATTTTGATTTTTGTAAAATTATACTCTTCTAAGTGCCAGCAAGCCTTGACTCCTTTATTGTTTAGTTATTTATATGCCTATAAGAGTCGGATGGTGAGTAATGCAAGTAATAATACATTGTGCGTTCAGCATATCTTTGATATAACCATTCGCTTTATTGAGGTTGGTCCATTTATTTTGGCAAATATTTCAAGTTATGTCGTAGTAGAGTATAAATGTGCTTGAGTTTTAAAACCCTCTTTCCCCATTTTCGCCCCACTCCCAGCCTTTCCTTCCTCCTCCTCATGAGCTTATCCAACACGCTATTTGTCCAGCCTGCTTAGGACACCACGCAAGGTCGGCTCAAACAGAAAGATTTGATATAGTAATGTCATAGCCAGCTGAAGGAAAACAACTTGCAGCCGCTGCGAAATAATGTTAGTTAAGAAAAAGATGTTGCAGAGTATATACAATGTGTTCATGTGGTTGTTGCTATGAAGAACATATCAATGCGGGGTGCCGTACGCCCTGCATAATAACAATGTGCACCGGCGAAGGCTGAAAAAAGGCCATGTGCTACCAGTGCGTGCCGTTGATGTGGAAAGGGGCTCCGACAGACGTATGACTGTGCCTGGCGTGCGGCAGTGACAAGGTAAGAACCAATCTGCAGAGCAAAGGAAAAAGTACAGTCCCAGCCTGAGGTTGCCGAGCTCAAAAGGCGTGGCCGCTAGAGCGGCACAATTATTTTTGTGCTGAAAAAGTAATTACGTGAAATTTACTCGAGCGTATAGTATGCCGCAGAGTGGGTGAAGAGTACATGACATTGACGGAGGTATGACCCCCTTACCCCAGAAGCCCTAGGAACGACTTGACCGCCAGCGGGTGGTATACAGACTTGTGATGGCAGAGCGGGCAGCAGAGAGTGGGAGAGGCAGGTATTCAGCCGCCTCGTTGCCCTGAAAAAGAAGCGCCGCACCCCGTGCTGTTCCCAAAACCTTGGACCGAGGTTGGAATCGCAGTTTCTCCAGTGGGAAGAGAATTGTCCATCCGCGTTAAGTTCCTCGCCCAAGGCCGGAACTCGGACGAGTGGACTATGGTGGACATGTTCGACCCGGTGAGGGCAGAAGCGTGTAGGGGCGCAAGGGTGGTTACAATCACTCGTGAAACAAGGCCTAGGCATCTCACTGGTATTGGCAGGCCTCACTGCGGAAACTTTTACCTGGTGACAGCAGATATATACTGCTTTTCTGAAACCCAACCCTAACAATCTGGCCCCTCCCAGGGATAGTGACTTCACCTGCGTTGTGCGACGAGTATTGGAACATTTTGAAAACACCACCAGAGGGAACGGCCTGACAGAGGTCTGTCGCAAGAAGCTGGGAGATTTGGAAAGACGAGTTAACGAAAGAGGAGCAACTGCAAACGACGTGACCGATCTAGAGGTTTCCCTCAGCTTAAATTGCACCACTCTTGAGTGTAGGATCCACAACGACAGCCTGAAAAGCGGTTGCAGCTTGGGGCAGTGGCGTATCAAGGAGAAAATCTCCTGGCACCTATCGACAGCCCTGCCTACATGCCCAAGCCAGAATACTGGGACGACTTCATGCGCGCAGTGCCAGTCTCAAAAGCTTCTGGTGCCAGCTACCCCCAGACGACGCATAGCCTTTCGTACCTCAACTGTGGCGTAGGCTCCAGAAAGATCCCTTGTTCATCTGGAAAGATATTTTGGGGATTGCTCCCAAGTTTGCCTAGTAGATAATTTTGGGGATCAATTCCAAGTTTTCGAAACTTTGACTGGAAAGAGAAATTACTAGGTCGATCCAAGGTCTGTCTACTAAGATATTTTTGGGATCAATCTCAAGTTTGCCTGACAAGACATTTTGGGATCCCAGCATAGCATGGTAAAGAACTTTGGGATTGATTCCAAAACTACCCGGTAAGAAACTTTTGAGCACGATCAATACATAGTAATGCAATGACCTTGCACCTGATTAGCTGAACTTTTTACCACTCTGGAAGCCATATGTTTTATCTAATGCATAGTAATGAGATGATATTGCATGTTATTGTTTCAGCTTGTTACGACTCTAGAGACATGAGACTATATCAATATCTTTGATTAGTACAATTATAAGTAAAATCCATGCATGTTAATAAGGTAATTTTGCACCAGATTAGCTGTGCTTATCAACACTTTAGCGACTCTATGTATGATTATATCTTTTACCAAATCTGGTAAATAGGCTTCCATCATCAAGATATATAATGCATATGGTTGGCTTAACTTATTACCTCAATGGGTATTTTTTCTGATCCGATTTGAAACAAATGGTAAAAATGCTAACATCATAAAGTTTTTGGAAGAAATTATACTATGAGTGAGACTTATGTATATTTTTTAGATGACCTTGCATCTGATTGGCTGGGTTTGTTTACCACTCTAGTGACTGTAATTTTGACAGGATTTTGATTGAACTTGGTAATAATGTCAATGTCATCAAGATCTTGGTTGGGTATGATTATGATTGAAATCCACACATATTAATGATGTGACTTTGCATCTGATTGGCTGAGCTTTCAAAACTCTCGCAACTATATCTCTCATCCGATTTTAATTAAACTTGTTGAATAGTTTTATATTATCAAGATGTTGGATGAGTTTGATCATGAGCAAGATCTATGCATATTATTAAGGTAATATTGTATCTGATTGGCTAAGTGTAATAAAACACTTTGCATCTGATTGGCTGAGCTTGTTACTGCTAGTATATAGAGTCTATATTTCTCATCCAGTTTGTATAAAACTTGGATAAATGGGTTTATATCACAAGGACCATGGACGACTTCATTTATGAGGAAGATACTATACATATTAATTATATCTTTATCTTTACAAAGAATTATTATCAGAGTATAATAAAATAGGTTAAATCAACATGATATAAAAAATTTGGGAGATCGTTTAAATAGGTTGTGTTCTTGCAATGTTACATAAACCTTTTTAGTTAAAGGTAAATTGTTGAGGTATGTAAGCCAGGTGAGCAATGTCATGCCCAGTTCAGGCATCTTGTTATCAAATCCTTGTCGACTTATTCTAACACTACATTCACTCCTACAGAAAGTATGCAGATCATTTAAAGTGAATGTGCAGTAATTGGTATGCTATATAGCGCAAATTCTCCAAAATTAGTGCAGACGCTGATATGATACCATGAGAGATGACTGGGATTGTGCTGCTCATGACTAAAAATGGCCTTAAAAAAAGTAGGCCCAGAGTGTAACAGAATTGAAACCGAGTGGGCTTTGGACTAAATGAATACCACAAACACAATTTATGTGAATGACGATATTTATGTATTGTACGATATGATGATGGCACAAAAATAATAAATAAAACAATCTATACAATATCAGACTCTCGCACATACCCTACACACATTCACAAAAGAAACATATATATATATATATATATATATATATATATATATATATATATATATATATATATATATAATGATAATGACGAGGATTGAGATGATGACGACACAGTACTGAAAATACTAATGATAATGATGACGACGGTTCATATAACCGATATGCTATATAAAATGAAAAAAAAAACACAAAATATCACAGTTCCAACCCAAGCCGGGTGCACTCTGGTTTCCCAGTTTCACTCTGGCTTAACTTCCCAGATTCATACTAGCTCAACTTCCCAGCTTCACTCTGATTCAACTACGGCCTCCACCAGTTTCAGTCTGGCTCAACTACACCCTTCACCAGTTTCAGTCTGGCTCAACTACACCCTCCACCAGTTTCAGTCTGGCTCAACTACACCCGCCACCAGTTTCAGTCTGGCTCAACTACACCCTCCACCAGTTTCAGTCTGGCTCAACTATACCCCCCACCAGTTTCAGTCTCGTTCAATTACACCTCCCACCAGTTTCAGTCTGGTTCCACTACACCTCCCACCAGTTTCAGTCTGGTTCCACTACACCTCCCACCAGTTTCAGTCTGGTTCAACTACACCTCCCACCAGTTTCAGTCTGGTTCAGTTTCTCTTCCACCAGTTTCATTTACAAATAGATGAAACTGGTAGCGTATAATACGAAATACGCTATCACACAAAATACTCAAATATATGTATATGAAATAAAGAAATATCCACTCAACAAATGTATAAGGTCCATTATATCAATGTCCCTAATGGTTTATTTAAAAAAAATACATTGAACCCGCACTCTACGTGTGACTTTCTACTCCGAGTCCTACACGTGAAAAGGAATAAATTCTAACAGTGAATTGTCTGTTAAACGTGGTTATTTTATTTATGGAAGCTTTATCAAATTTACGATAATAATAAAATAAGAATGTCACGAACACACTGAAAAGCATAAATGCAGAAGGGAATCAAAATTATTTTAATAGTTACCACTTACCCCTATGGCTGTAGTTTTGTGTTTCCAAACCGACACTCTTTGGCAAGATCCAAGCGATGATGTACCGCTTGTAGTAAAACCCAACTATTTATACTTAATAAAAAATGAAGACGTTCAAGACCCAAGGGTAAAGTACCCGTGCATGTCGAGAAACATGGGCAGCACGCTGCAAACGACCTACAACGAGATGTACTCATTCAGTAACTACATGTCAAGGTAATAAAAACAAGCTACTCTACTTAACGCTGTACGCGTCGACAAAGTCAAATATACATTGTCATCGTTTAATGCAAAACCGAATTATTTTCTTGCCTTATTCCGTGACACAGAGGTTCCATACACCTGTACAATTCTTCAAGTAAGAACCATATCTACAGAAAGATCTCATTTATATGAGGTTCAGCCTAAAAAAATGTAAATTTCTTTTTTGCTTTTATTTTTATACATGATAAAAACTACAATGTGATGATAGAATAAGAGAGAAAATTAGTTTGGGGTAAAATTTTAACACCTGATTTTCCATCTTTTTTTAATAAATTTGATCAACATACATAATATTTACACATGAAATAAGGTTAATGCCCTTTCTTGCATAGCAAAACCAAAAAAAATAAAAGAATAACAAACAACAACAAATAACTGCACAAAGAATTTGAACTTAATGCTTCGAAATTCTTGCGCGTACTGGTGCCCGAATAATCGTTCCGCAAGTGTGCGGTTGAATCATTCCACAATGGCCTGGTAGCGAAATTCTTTATCTGGATCCACTTTCAGAGTCCGCGGCTATGTTAGAGATCCACTTGCGTAAGTGCGTTTGAACTCGTCGGACACACTTGTTGAATCTATAGACATCAGCGGCTCATCTTCTTTGTATCTGCTGACAACATCTATGACGGTTAACGCGTATTTGTATGCACATGTACGTAACCAATCATGTGGGAGAAACAAACGATCAGCCTAGTTAACTTAGTTGGGTGTCCTCACATCCCACCTACGGGAAATCTTCCTTGGCGCGGGTAGGTAAATCTGCCACAACGCTTGTTTGGCCAGCCACGCTCTGGCGACCACGTGAGTAACGTTTTCAGCGCTCTCTAACTTTCCAACGGCAGCTTCTCCATTCCACTAACCGCGGGGACTGTAGTATATTGTGGCCAGTTTCGCGTTCATGTTTGTTATATCGAGACTTTGCCTCCAGTGAATGGATTGTGTCCACCAAGTGCAATCTGGACCTTCATGCCTCCTTTGATGATCCATCTACCGAATCTTCCTCCGAGTGTTGGACTGATCGCGTTAAAGTCATGGATTAGACCCACGTCGGCGGGAACGGATATCAGTTGTTCACATGCCACTCATTGAAGACATCGAAGATGTATATGATGAACGCGCGTGCCCCGACAATTCGTGGGATGAATTTCGGAATATGATTGCGCGGGTCACCCTGGACCCGTATAGTTTCCTCACGGTTGACTTGACAGAAACTTTCAGTTCCATCGGGGGAAAATATCGAGCGGATCTGGACACTAACGTGTCTGACAAAGCAATTTAACGACCACGATAAATATATAAGATGACTAAACATTCCAGCGATGCCATAGCAGAACCTGATGACCGACGCCGCAAGTGCGCCTGCGTACAACTGGAACTTCTCCACGATCACATAGCTGTTCGCGAACGTGGTCAAGATATGCTACAACTGGCTTCGAACAAACGTTTGCGCCGCTGATCAAACACATGCAAAAAGGAACCTGGTCAAAATGTCAAAGCCATTGAACACTTGTCAGAACAGATTGTGAGAGTCCAACAAGAACTAGATGCGGCCAGAGACGACATCGGAGAAACGCAAGAAGGCGTCGAAAAAGCAATGGCGCATCCTCCACAACCACCTAAGTCAAAGTCAAAACCACGGCCAGGAATAATTAACGAAATAGGCCGCCAATAGATTGATGAGGATGTCGTAAAATGAGCCGCTTCTTTGCCTGACGAATGGGATGACTACGTAACGGAACCATACAAGAAACGTTCCGAAAATACAACATCTTCAAATTGGGCTAGGTGGATATATCGGGGAACGTTTAAAACGGCATGGCGCATCAAAGTCAACATACTAAACCGCATCCGAAGGAAATCTTTGGAAGATCGCATCCGGAAGAATTCGTTGGTGAGGGTGCGCAACGTTTGCCCAAACAAAGACACATCGTTCATTGCGCGACCGCAGACCAGCAACATGTTAACAAACTCGTGAACAGGCTGGAATACACTCGTGGGCTCAGTTCGCGCGGACAACAACGCTCCAGAAATCATCAATGAGGTTGTCGATGATGTATATGATGAACGGACCTGCACCGAAGTGCTTCCTATTCTTCTCGAAATCAATGCTGCGATGCAGCGTGTCGTTGCAAATACAACCCTGAGCGTCAACTGGATGATTAGAATCTCGTCAACGAAGCCACGATTACACGTGGTTTTGCGACGCCAATAGCCGCGGAGGAATCTCGCACACTTGAGATCGCACTAGCGTCGTTGTGCGTTTATTACAGTTGGCCTAATATCCGATCGTGAACGTTTGGGGGTCTCCACGGGCGCGTACGACATTGAATCGATCAATGATGAGATCCGACGGAGGATCACATTGGTGACCAAGCGCAATTCCAAAATGTTCATACGCGAACACGAGCCCATACTCAGCTCTGCCATCTCCACAGTATGCTGTTGACATTGCACAGTCGTCGCTGAGAACAGTTCTTGGTTGGCCTGAACATATGAATGATATTCGCGAACACAACCGAATTCTGCGTGCAGGACCCAACGGTATTTTCTCGCGTATGTGGTCTTCTTGGAAATAAATGGGAAACGTGTACGCGCCGACAATAATCCATACAATGCCCACGATAAAATAGGATTTGTTAACAACGGCATCATGGCGTTGTTCAACAGCGCACGCTATTTCATCGACTGAAAGGAAATAGAAGCATGTTTGGGCCACGTCGACTTTGCCACGACGATTCTGTGACTAGCCAGATACAGCGACGATTACGCGAGATCCGCTGGTGTGTCTATATTGCTTCATAACGATGAATCCAATCATGCAGATTATATCCAATATGTCTTACATCAACTTGTGCATGATGCTTTCGCTAGTATTCCTGCCAGACCTGGTTTTGGCGGCGCCTCTACGGTGTTTGATAACAACCCGAATAACAACCTTGGATTTCTACAGCGACGATATACATCTTCATGGATCATCATTATCGTTTTCGTGTGCGATTCCTCTCAGTCATAAATTTGGGTTCTGCAAAGATGTCCGCAAGGTTATTTTCGGAGCCAAAACACACAGTTGTGTTACAACGAAAGGGCAACGATAATGATGCAATTTGGCATTGCGCAGGTGTCGATGATGGTAAAACTGAGTTGACGAAATTCATGTTGTTGATGCCTGTGCTAACCCTTCGCGCACAACATAAACGCGTTTGCGGTCGTTTATGGAATCTGGAGGCACGTCAACGCTGTCGTTTCTCGCGCTCACCACAGACTCGACTTACCCAAGTGTTCAACAGTTTTCATGGCAAATAAGAACCAAACGAGGTATCAGCGTACCAAAATAAGTGTTTGTGGAGTTTCAAGATATAGCTCGGTTGAACAGCGGACAGCGCCGTAGTAAGATGATATTTGACAGTTTATGAGTGTCTGAAGTTTTTCTGCCGTTAAACGGCAATCAAGAACCCTCCGAAGAAATTTTGCTTGATTTCGCAAACATTCATGTCGCACGTACATATCACAAGCTATATTCACACATGCACCGGCATGAAAACGTTGACACGGGTCTGCAGATTTCCCAGCATGACTTCACCACGTTGTACCCGATTTATTACTTTCCATTTAAACACCTAAACATGTACAAGCTTCGTGGTCGACATGCACTTTCATGCACTTGTAACTGATGTTTCCGCCGGCGGTTATAGATGCACTGCTGTGATACTTTCCAACAAGTATCTGTTGTTGGAGGGCTAAGGTGACCGGATGAGGGTCATTGACGCGCCGATGGAAAACCATAGTTTTGTTTTTCACAAATTCGTAATTGAACAGCACAATTAAAAATAATGTCGTATCACTAAGATAAGATTAGCCTTAGTAAAACCCAGCTTGCAAAAATAAAAATCGCAATAAGAAACGAGTGTGGGGTTACACTAAAACTTTCTCCGACAAGGTTAACTGGAGATGTCTCTGTGAGGTTAATCCAAACGCAACTTAATCAGCTTAATGCGTTTAAACAAAAGAACACCTCGGAAACATTAAAGTTATCAAAGTAAGAGGTGGCGCAAATACAAGAATGCAGTGCAATATTTCCATTTCTTGCTGCGATTCCAGCGCTGATAGCGACTGCGGCTCCCGCTGTTGCAAAAGCGGCTGCGTTAAGAGCCATCGGAACTGCATTTGGGATGGCTTTGAACAAGGTGGTCGGTAGACGCATAGCCGTTCGTGGATCTACATAAAAGGAAAAGGTCTTCGGTTATCCGGGATGACTCGCAAAAGACCCTCAGGCCAAGGTCTTCAGTTGTGGCTTCGCCGTTGTTGGTCACGGAAGCGAAGCTTCTCGCGCCGTTGACTAATTTTGATTGTCTCGCAATAACAAAATCAGTCAACCGCCTCCAATGTGTCCTTATGCGAGATGAACTTGCATCGATGATCCCCGCACGTGGGAAACCGGCATCGTCAACTTGGATTCATCAACAGAACCTGGAACTCATCGGGTCGCAGGAACGCCTTGACATCTTTTGTGTTTTGATTGTACGGGCTTCCACCGTGAAGTGAAATTGTTAATTATTTAGATAAACGTTCCCGGACAACAGAGTTGTCTAGCGTTAGTCCTGGACGACAGAGTCGTCTACCGCTATTTTATGCAACACTGCCGTTGCAAACCTGAACCGATAGCTCAATATCATGTGGGCATCTTGTCGTTGAAGTTCTGCTGTCACACGAGCGTTTGCGGACACCACAAGGGCTTGTCGACGGTGTGTTGTCACTTAGAAACTACGCTTGAATTATACAAAATGACAGTTGACATATACGGATGCGCGTGCGCAGAAACCCGATGCAGCGTTGATGTGAATATGACCAAGTTTGCCACCAAAGCCGATTTGACCGAGCTGGCGTCGACCCAAACGAGCTTGTGATTTTTCAAGACAAAACCGGAAAACTGCAACCGTCCAACGTGGACACCAACGACGTTGTTTTGAAGCCGCGTGGAACCGTCGCGAAACACTTGGCCGAAATCACCGAAAACCAGATATTCAGAGACGCTGGAGATTTGGTTGTCTTTATCAAACATTAAATCGATGTAAATACGAAATCGAAAGTTAAAAAGCCTGAAATGAAATGAGAGGGGATCTCATCATGAACGGAAACCAAATTCAACGGATGAAAGAGCCCGTCGACGACGATGATGCTTCGACAAAACAATACATGGATGTAAAAATCACCGAGCGATTATTTGATATCAACGTCGTGGCTGACAACACCAGAGTTTCAGAAAAACGTATTAAGTTTGCTTATGGTACATATTGGTATATACAACGAAGAGAAGGAGCAGTAACCGTTGGAGTATTTGGTCTAAGACATGTAAATATTAATGGGTTTCATTCCCAGGGCCAACTTAGATTTGTTGCTGATAGAAATTGAAAAAAAAAATGTAGTAGAAACTACCGAGACATTCGTGTGGCATAAATGACTGTGCAAATTTGTCCAGAGAACAAATGCATAAACCTTTGAAGGGTTGACTAACAAATTAATACATTCTTTTTCACCCTTCAAATGGTCGATATATATTATAAGTTTGCATCAAAGGAGACGAGAGCATATTTTGTGTTATTACACTTACAAAAAGGTTTACAAGATGTATACATTCAATGAGCACATTTTTCTTCACCAATAATAATCAATCTTTAGTTCCGATCTCCTAAGAGGCCTTGGTTTATTCAGAAATGTATTTGCCTTTGCATGTGAAAAGAATTCAGACTTAGAATAAAGCTCACTAAACATGACCAATTACTGTAATTACAGATAATAATCAATCTTTTTGAGGATATAGTTTGTAATATTTCACTTACATGTAGGCCGTGATTTATTCAGAAATGTATTTGCCTTTGTATGCAAAAATAATTTAAAATCACGCAACAGCTCACAAAATAGCATAAATTACCGTAACCTTACAAATATCCTTACAAAACATCAAGTTAATTGACAAATTATGTAGGTTTACGGCCTGGATACGATTGAAATAAATCTTCTTTGCTGGACTATTAACATGTTTCATATGACGGTAACTTTGACATGTAAGAAAGGCCTTTTTTAAATATATCTGACAATTTAGGTGCAACGACTGTAGGATCATTGTGCTGTCGTTTCGGACTGCAGCATATATGTATATGACTACATCACTGATCACCACTGATTTCGTACGAAAAGATTTATTTTTAAGACAACGTACCCTACTATATATGTTGTGTGAAGAGACCGGTAGGTTTCCTACAAGCATTTTGTTTCAGACTTAAAGTTGTTATATTTTGGGCTATACTTTTCACTGGAAAAATTTTTGAAATTTCATTTAGTCTGCCTATTATTGAAATGTCCTGTTTGACTTTGCATGCAATGTTAGGTTCGTTACATAAAAATAACTATAATAAAAGTAATCAGCTAATCATCGGAAACGTTTCAACTTTGCACACACGCCCCCGGCATCACCCCTTACACAGGTTGATCGAAACGTGCAATGTTTATAAAAAATTTCTACTTTTCAAACATTAGTGTTTCGTCCACTGTGATATCAATATTTGGCAAATATGGTTATCCATCAAAAAATTTATTGTTTCAAAATATTATAACAGTTCCGAACTGTTATCTCATTATATAGCAAACGTCCTCATGTATACATATATATAATAGATCTTGGTCAACAGTAAGCACCTCGATATTTATCATAATATCTTTTGTTAATATTAGTTTTGGTCCAAAATAAGGTGCTGTTCCCTTTACTATTACAGAAGCCCACTTCAAAATACTCCATAGTTGGCCAACTTCATTGTGGGTATCAAATTCCGTGTATTTGCAAAAAAATTACTTTTTCGTCGCTGTATGAATTCGTACATCTGCCTCTGATTGTGTTGGGGTGCTGTTATCTTCGTAGATAGATAGTTGTTCGTTTGGTCTTTATATTCGCAGTTTGAAGCAACTGTGATATCCATGAAAACTAGTACCACATGAATAATAGTCAATTCAGTACAAGTTTTCCCCGACAGGTTTTAGGGGAAAACTCCTAGCACTTCCTCGAGGCTTTGTAGTTGTACTGAAAAAATAACTTACAGTCCTGCTGTTCATGGACTATTATTAGATGTGATTATGAGAGAGAGAGAGCGAGAGAGAGTGAGAGAGAGAGATCTGTGTTATGACGAATTCGCGCGGAATGCCTACAAATCTTCTGAGATGAACATAAATGACACTTCATAATTATCCCCCATGCAGTTATAATAGTCTCAAAGGACCATCATTTTTAGGTAAAATCACAACCGCGCCCAAAGTGATCGTGACCTACAAATTGTTGACAATTGTTACAGGGAATAAAATACATAAAACAATAAAGAACATTCCATTCTTTGCTATAAAAGCAGAGGAACTATAATGAGTTGCTAAAAACTAAAGAATATTTTTTTCTGTAGGTTGTACATGACTTATTCCCACAGATTAGAAACAAAGTAAAAGGAAAAAAAACCGGAAAGAAAATCCCATATTATTGTTGTAGTAGTAGCAGTAGTCAGGACTCGTATAGGTGTATTCTCTGCTATTTTATTCATATTAGACACCGTATGTGTATCCCTGTACGGAATGTTTTTAATATTAACATAATTCATGCTTGAACGGTAAAAAATTTGTTGGGGTTTATAAGGAATGTATAGACTGGGACACCAAGAAAAAATTAAAATACCGAGAATTTTTCTGCTCCCTTCAGAGATTTCGACTCGGGATTTTTTGTATTGGACTTTTATTGTTCAACCTCATCGAAATCCCTTTGCAGGTTCTAAAGAAGGTATTCGGTAAAATTGCGTGACTCAGACCTGGTTAACATCTGAACTAATTTCAACGTTGGTACGAACGTCTACATTAGAGAACAGAAAGTTATTGTTAGAGTAGACATTTTTCTCAAATTTCTTTCAATCTTCAAAGTTGTTTCAACCCTCTTAGCAACTAAATCCCAAAATGAAACATCACTATTATGAAAATCGACCTGAATCACCGACGTTTTGAACAGAGGCAGGTGATCGTGTGAAACTGGGTATAGGCTGTAGACACTGTTATTATAATGAATGATGCTGTACTAAACAGATTACTTTTTTCTAGGCAGCAGGTATTACGAGTCGTATGGATGGACGGACTGACGGACAGGCAGGCAAGGGTAATACTAAGTGATAGAAGAAAATACAAATATAATCAATAATGCACTGGAAGTAAGACATATTGGTATTTGGTGTGGAAGCGAACAACTTTCTAAAAACACGCATATACAAGAGGAAAATGAAAGAAAACATATGCTCATACTATCTGGAACATTTATTGCTGCGAATGCAATCAAATGTACAGTCGAACATAAATAAAAGTATCATTGCTGGGATCTTTTAAAATAGCATTATTTACATATAAAAGGTAAAATGAGTTTTTGAACACAAAATAAAGAAAATTATCAGGTCAAAGAGAATGTTTTTCTTATAATATGAGCACATAAACAGGATGTTGTTTATTCGTCTGCATGTTTCTACTGACACCTGCATCGTTAACATACGTAAACCAACCGGAAAAAATTCTCATCAATAAAATCAAAGTATTTTATGTTGACACTTACCCAGTGTGAATTGGTGTTAATATTTTAGTGTTTACATTAAATATTATGAAAATGGTTGAAAACTGTTTAAGTTAAGACGATTTGAATTTGTACATGTTATATAGAGGCAGTCGGATAGATGATGGAGATTAGGCCTTGAAGTCCGTCAAGCCGCCAATGTGCTTGTGAATCAGGTGATGCTCAGATCTTTGCTAGCGACGGTTTCGCTCTACAGTTTTGTACTTTGCACAGGGTTTGATTTCAATCGGATCATCCTCAGCCTTTTCCATCGCACGCTAGAAAAAATATCGGTTGTAAATAATGGTCATTTTGAAGTGCCCTCAAGTCCGTGGTCGCTATTACGACATATTAACCTCAAAACGTCACAATGAATAAATAACGTCTCATCACTAACAGCACTAAGACCTACCATGTTATAAGACTCTGTTCTTCGCACATCTAACTGGAAATTCGTCTGCCAAAAACTGGCCAATTTATGAAGTATCGCTACGATTACCTCTGAGTCTCTTTCAGGGAGTCAAAGTTGTTCGACTCACGTCAGTAAGAGACGAGGATACTCCAAACGGGTTTGATTTTTAAAGGGAAAAAACTCTATGTTTTTCCTCACTGATTATCCTGGTAATTGTGTTGTTAAAATTACTTTTAATTCCTTTTCGTTTGGTGTACGATTGATGGGTTTAATTTGGGTTATAGAGTATACAGTTTGGCCTTATTTCAGATGTGCATCTCTCAAAATACTGCTAACTCCGTTAGGTTATTTGTACTTCCTAGACTTCAGAGGTAAATTGGAAGAAAAAAAAGAAAAAAAAATACCAGCCGATAACTTTTTAAAACTTTTTTTCATATTTTATAATTCATTAATTGCACTCTGACAATTTAGTATTGTCAATTCTGGCCAAATTTATTTTCCCTATTTTAATCAATGCTAAAGTTAGTTTACTTTGGACAAATTCAAGTTCATTTCTCGAGAATATTGGAGCGGCCATTTCGATCCGCCGTCTGCTTTAGGCAGCGCGTTGTTTCCCTAATACCCCATATAAAGAAATTTCAGTCACAGTACAATAAAGTAGAAGTAGTAATATTCTCTCCATTGTGATTGTTGCAATTGCACACAACTTCACCTCATATCGGTCCCTCTTTCAAAAGCACTTAATAACTGTAGAGCGGAACCGACAGTACTGGTCGGTGATCGATCGGAATCGGCACGTGTCAGGAGTAGAGTGATATATGGCGATACGTTAACATCTGATTGCACCAAAAGATAGCATAAGCAGCTGGTCATAGATTTGACAAAACGAAGTAAGGTGACAGCTGGAAGGACAGGAGGAGGCGCAGCAGACAGCCTGGGCGCCCTGCGGTCAGTGGATTGCTTTGGAGGCATTTTCAAATATTACAACCAAATTAATTCGTGCTCAAAAACGCACAACTTAACGAGTCGTACATGTTTTGTAGACGATACACGACTATAATTCAAAGAATCAAGCTGAGTGCACTAACCTTCTGAGTCTAAATTGTTCATGCACGGCCTCATAATTTTCTTCTTCATTTTCATGTTGCAAGTTAATGCGAGTCCCAATTGTCCTTGATGTCCCAATGTCCATAATCTTCATTATTTTGTCAATTTTTGCACTGCATGAAAAGTGGCATTTATGTAAAATTAAATCCGAAGTAAACATCTTTAAATTTCAAGTATGAAGTTTTTCAGCATTTATTTAGAGAGTAAAGGTACAAATTAACTTAAAATTTTTATTTTAATAAATCCCACATTTACTGAAATATTAAATTTCGGTTATTTATGACACAAAAAACCTATGCAAATGAAGTACCTGAAATGTGGCCAATAACATGAAGTTAATTTTGCAATTTTATGTCGAGTTTTCAATGAGTTCATTTTATTTATTACATCTGTGACATTTGTGTACAATAGAGCCGCCAGTTTAGGAAAAATCAGTCTTTAATGTCTCAATCTTTTTTCACACTACAGATTCGCCATTAATCTGGTTCCAAGATCAGAAACAATTCTCATTTTCACACTAAATTCATAACTTCAATATCTCATTGGCCAACGTAATATTGCTGACCAAACAGATGTCAGAATATTGGTTAGAGTCTGTTTTTGAGTGCATGAATTATTTGTATTCTTTGGGACTGGTGTTATTACACAGATGGAATTGTCTTCTTTGATTACAGTGGAGCAACTGTATTGCTCTTCAACATTTTGATTTCAATCATTTTGATAATACAATTTGAAGAGAGTGAGAGTGAAGGAAGGTGAAGTCGGGATGGAGAGCCAGACAGCTACAAACAATTATCATGCTGACTTAATTTGATTAACTTAAGGCTTTTGCACAATTAAATCAAGAGAAAATCACAAATAAAAATGTAACTTTATTTTTGGTAATCATAACTTTTACAGAAAAAGTTCTACCCAGTGGCACAAAACAGTCAATTTTTAGCAAATGTTAGCCATAATTTCTACAGGTTACAATTTAAGGCCTATTTTACCTTTCAGAATATGTGTGTATGACTTTTCACATATATTGGGTAACAATTAAACATTCTAAAAATGTTCTACTGTTATATATTTATAATCTGTATACTCCAGCAGCACATATATGCAAAATAATAAAGGCTATGAAAAAAAAAACGATAAAAAACAGCACATTACACGCCCACTCGTTTGCTAAAGAACAGTCCTTTCTGTATGCACTAGTAAGGAATGACTGACTCGGGAGATTATTGACAAATGGGTCTCAATGACTTCGACCTTTGGTCAAGGGACGTGGTCTTTAACTAAATTTACAGTGCAGAGAGCATTATTCTCTTGTCAGACTTGCCAAGATCATAATCTCTGACTTTTAAACCCCAAAATCTATAGGTTTCTTTTACCCTAATTGCATGCCATCAATACAGATTGATAAAGGAACTTACTCTAGAACAAACGTTATTCTGCAAAATCCATCTTGTTTTTAGTCATAATGACTTTGACCTTTGACCCGAAAATCAATAGACCTCTACTAAGTGCAAGCTCTCCCAAGATTTTAGTCAAGGTATGGGGTTCAGAACTAAAGTTGTTAAGCAGCAAATAGTTTTGTCTTACAGTTACAGTGACCTTGACCTCTGGACCCCCTACTCAGTAGGCTTCTTTCTTATCCCAAGTGTAAGGATTTTTAAACAAAATAATCTTGAGAAGGGTAGGGTGTTCTTGTGAATTCTCCATCTAATACGAGTTATAATTTTGTATGGTAGTGGTGGGTGGTAGGAGTAGGGTTTGGGTTTTTTTTAAAAATGTATGTTCTGGCCTAGGATGCATACGGTGTCTACTTCTAGAGCGAGCTGACTTAATCGCACGTGCAATATTTACATTCACACCTCTATTAAATCAATTTGGAGAATTTACGTGGAAGTATTAAAATTTATTCCACAGCATATAAAAAGACCTGTTGTCTTTATATTCTACATTTATATAAGCTTGTTCCTTCTGAACCCATGCAGAAAATCTGTAAACGAGTTTTCTGTGTTGTTTATACCTATCTATGTGCAGTATAACAAGTTCAATCCAGGCAAACATTCGTCTTGTATTTTCACTTATTTCCTGCCGAAATGTGGTATGCAAAATGTCATAAAAAAACTAATTGCAAATTCTCCCGAATCCGAGCCAATCAATCAGAATGGGTAGCCGTCAAAGCAGATCTCCAGACATTCCAAAAGCTATTATCTATATATTCTTCATTCATATAAAAACAATTACATGTGATGTGGATCATGCTGTCTGTGTAAGTAAATTTGCAAATATTTCACTGATACTATAAACAGCTGTCATAAAGGGAACTAACTCGAAATATCTGTTTACTAAGAGACGACACTTGGTCTTCGCCCCACTGAGCTTATGTTAGTGATTGTCTGTCTGTCTATATCTTTGATTTGTACTCTTTCTGCGCTTAAAAAAATCCATGTTATTGTAAGTCATTGATTGTGTTTGGGCGAAAACTGTTAGAAAATACAGTCGTAAGGGAATCACAGTCTCTACAACTCGCTCACACAGCAATAAGTGATTTAATGATGTGTCATTGATATTCCGTAAGTGCTTCACACAGCAATAAGTATTTTCCTGTTCTTTCGTTTGTTTATATTATGTTGGAGTTCACGTGACCGGGCATACATCAAGATACCGTGATGTTTTGATTTCTCCATTGGACCGAATATCATAGATTCTTTGTCCCACCTAGAACAGATCATTTTGTATTGTGCTTGGAAGATGGTACTAATTTAAATTGTACAAGTCGGTTAACATAGCAAGTAGTTTGTAGATATGAATGCGGTAATTATAATTTGTTAATGCGATATTAGGTATGGGTCTTTTTTAAAAAAAATAAATGTTTACTTGTCTTTGTTTTTATACTTATTGTTCGTGGACAATACGCAAAACAAATCGAACTCATTTAACATTTACAAGTGTGTTCGCGCTCACGTTACCTTACGGGAGGCGAAAGTGGGCTAGCAAAGCAAGAAGTCTGTACATCCGACTGAGGTATTTAGAATGCATCAGTGATATGTATTATTATTATTATTATTATTATTATTATTATTATTATTATTATTATTATTATCATCATCATCATCATCATCTATTGTGTGTCTACGAAACCCACACACAAAGACGTCGAACTATTTAAAATTTACAAGTGTGCTCGTACACTCATATGCCCACTACTGTCTTGTCTGCTAGTCTGTCTCTTTGTAGTTTGTACTCTCACACTTGTTAATCCTTTGAACCAACCAAACCAACTGGAGAGAGAGAGAGAGGGGGGGGGGGGCGCGTATGTATACATACATATTGACCGAAATTACAAAGATATTTATTTACCATTGAAAGGGTCATCTCAGTATCCAAATCAAAAGGCTCATTTTCAACTTCCTAATTGTATTGATTCAGCTCAAGGATATCGATAACAAGCTTCGATCGGTTCAAGACTTGAACAAATCAGAAGTAAAGTATTTCAGATAGTTTGTTCAAATGTACAGTCAATGCAGAAGGTTTTCCTTAACCCACATAATTATTTTCGTTCTCTGCTAGCATACTAAATGTAGTGCAGTCAATTAATATGCCTGTTTATAACCACCCATTTCAATTTTTAAGATTTCTGATAGAATCATGCAGTGAGTACATATATATGTATGTATGAATGTGTGTGTGTGAATAGAGAGAGAAAAAAACACAAATTGAGTATTCCGAATGACGTTGAACTTGGAAACAAACAACTTACAAATGCACAAGTTCACAAAAAAGCACGAATAATGTTCGACCATCAGAACTATACAAACATTCGACAACTCAGAAATTTCTGCATCGATGGTATTTTCAAGTTCCAATTTACTATTAATTGGACTGAGCCTCTATAAAGGCCTCCTTTTTTTCTTAAACACTGTCAATTCTACTACTGTACACATTTTCGTCTCGATGCCCTAGTCAGTATTTAGCAAACACTGTTTTGAGCTCCTGCCAAAAGCAATTGATTTTCTTTTTTAAAAATCAAATTAGATGAGTGGATTAAATACGTGAGCTAAAGATTTATCGTTGTATTAACCAATGTGTTCTCTCCATGTTTGCAATTAACATATAGTACCATTAAACTACAAAGTATTGCGTAGGTAAAATAAAACTATTTTGAACCATGGGTAATTTACCTTCTTCTTCTCTTTCTTCTTAAAGAAGGCAACATCTGTAGACTACTACAAAGAAACTAAATTACCTGGTTAAATTAAGGAACAAATAATACCTGTTGTGCTATAAACCGAACTCCAAGGTCGAATCGTGCATGTTGCCTGTTTATACGGTTGTATACAAAATGAATAAAACGAAATATGCAAGCATTATTATTAGACACCTAATTTATTTAATTTACATTATTACTGCCATCTATCTATCAAAGAAATTCAGGTTGTGTCTTACAAAACGATATCTGGACTCCAAAGGTGGCTAATTCTTAAAAGTCTAAATCTAGCTCTATTTAATACCCAAGTAGTTACGTAACATTAAAACTGTAATTGAATTACATGGGCAGTAACCATAACTTACACTGGTTTTATTCACTGTGGTGACCTGTCTTTTGCATATTATTATTCAGTGATAAATGCCTTATTTCCAAGAAAAAAGTCATCCTTACACTAAAGAAACGAAAGTAAAACAAAATAAAGAGGCCCAAGTTGGCCTGATATCGCTCACCTGCTAACAGTGGTCTACAAGTCAGATGTAGTAGTAATAAAGCAGGTGCCTTGAGTTAAAAAAGATAATGTCAAGATAATTTCCGACTATTAACTTGAAGCTGGTAGTATCTGACATGTAGTTTAGACGTGTTTCTATTTTAAGTAGCTTCAGCTGGACTATGGTGCATTGGCAGGTGGACTAAATGGTGAACTGACAGATAGAATAGATGGCGTACTCACAGATACGCTTGATGGTCAATTGATATATGGACTATATGATGCATTGACAGATAGACTAGATGATGTATTGACAGATGGTATTGATGGTGAATTAATAGATGGCCTAAATGATAAAAAGGCATGTCGACTAAATGCTGTATTGCCGTATATACTAGATGCTGTATTGACAGATGAGCTACATGTTGTATTGGTAGATGGACCACATGGTGCATATGCATATTTTTTATGAATGTGAAAGTTTTCATGCTAGGACTCTACCTATCACATATGGTCTGATATGGTTAGGCAGTTTTGGAGAGAACGTAGTTATATGGCATTATCTTTATATATTAGTAACAATATCCATACTTAACGGGACATAAAGCGTCATTTGTACGTTTTCCACCTGGTTGCTATGAAATCCACACAGTTGCTAGGAGAACCACGCTATAAAATTTCTGTAATTTGTACGTTATTTACATGTGATTTCTCTATTCTTTTGTCTTGTTTGCCAGGTATACATCTGAACATATTATAATGGAGGAATGAATGACTGAATGAATGAATGAATATAAAATTTCACAATGGGCGAAATGGAAATTTAACATTACTTTAAAGGAGAGTAAGGGAAATTTAATGTTGAAAATGTCCATAGGTTTAACATTGTGTGTTACTATGGAGCGGAAAAAGGAATTTAACAGTTGGGTCACAATCGAGATCTAACTTAATGGTAATCAAACACACATCGTTACTGACAGGTTGTTCTTCGTCCTTTGAGTTCGAAGATGACCATGACATTACTAACTGGTTTGGTTTCTGTGAGTACGTGAGTGGCTGATCAAGCCTATTTGTGCTATGAACTCTCTGTGGCACACTTGACAGGAGATGGCGTTTGGGTTTGCTTCATCAATAGAGGACATGCTGCTGTTTTGAGATTTACGCTACTCACGCTTCTGCACTGCCTCTGCAGTTCTCCTCCGTTCAACGTCTGTAGCTCCAATATGGATGAGAATCCGCCATGTGGAACTATCCTGTGTGAGATCTTCCAAAGACTCAGGGTCAATGTTGAAGCGTTTCAAGGATGACTTGAGGGAATCTTTCAAGCATTTCTTCTGACCACCCTGAGATCGTTTTCCCTCTTCTTTGGTAGTTGCTCTTCTTACATCCTGGTGACGTGGCCTACCCATCTAAATTGTGATATCATCAGCAGAGTGTGAATGCTTCGAATGCCTGCCCGTGTGAGAACCTCAGGGTCTGGGACCCTATCCTGCCATCTTATCCTCATCAGTTGCCTCAGGCAGCCAATGTGAAAATGGTTCAGCTTCTTAGCATGGTGTCTGTACACAGTCCATGTTTCGCAAGCATACAACAGGGTCGGCAACACAACGGCTTTGTAGTTCTTACGTTTTTTTGTAGACTGATGCCTCTGCGCTAGCACACATTTGCACGTAGTGCCAAAGGCCACACTTGCTTTAGCGGTTCTGGTGATGGTTTCATCATCGATGTGGACTGCACGTGAGATAGGTAAACTTGTCCACTGCCACGAGAGTTTGGCCATTTACTTGTGATGGTAGGCTCTACGTAAGGCTCTCCTGGTGCAGATTGGTGCATTACCTCTGTCTTCTTGATACTAATTGTGAGACCGAAATTGTCACAAGCTGAAGAGAAATTGTCCATACTGTGTTGCATATCACACTCAGATTTGGCATTCAGGGAACAGTCGTCAGCAAATAGGAGATCACGAACAGTCACTTCCTGTAATTTTGTCTTTGCCTGTAGTCTTCTCAGATTGAACAGCTTGCCGCCAGTCCGGAATATGCTGTCGATTCCAGTGCCATAGTCAATGAAGGCATCAGTAAGCACAGCAGAGACAATCACACTGAAGAGGACTGCGGCCAACACACAGCCTTTCTTGTCTCCATTGGTGATTGGGAATGATTCAGATGACTCACCGTCATCCACAATACGAGCGAACATGCCATAATGGAATTGCCGAACCATCATGATGCATTTCTCTGGGCAACCAAATGTTGCCATAATCTTCCAAAGGCCTCCACGGCTGACCGTGTCAAAGGCTTTTGTCAGGTCAATTAATGTCGTGTACAAGTTGGAGTTCGGTTCCTGACATTTCGCCCGGAGTTCACCAGCTGCAAACACGATGCATGTGGTCCCTCGTCCTTTCCTGAAGCCACGCTGACTCTCACAAGACGATTCAGCACAATTCTGACAAGGATTTTGTCAGATATTGACTGCAAGAAGATGCCCCGGTGGTTATCGCAGGATTGCCTGTTGTCTTTCCGCTTGTACTAGTGTACGATGGATGCATCCTTGTACTTATGGAGTATAGTTCCCTGAATCCACATTGACTGAAAGAGTTCAGTAAGTTTTTGTGAAATGTGTGTGCGAACCTCCGGCTTTGTAGACTTCTGCTGGTATAGCGTCTGGTCCAGGTGCTTTGCCATTTGCAGCAGGTCGATTGCTTTCACAGTTACATTCATCTCTGGAGAATCAGCTAGTAATATGTTGATTTCCACTTGAGGCAGTCGATCAATTGCCTTCTCGCTGATAGATGACTGTTGATTGAGGATACTGTTGAAGTGTTCTGCCTGTCTTTGAAGTATCTTTTCTTTGTCAGTGAGCAGCGTGGCGCTGTCAGCACTCAGTATTGGAGATGCTACTGATAACTGTGGCCCGTAGATTGTCTTCAAAACATCATCATGTACTGACATAGTGATATGGAGTCACTTCGGTGCCCATAGACTTGACACGAAATGTTCACGTAACATGGTGAAATTCAAACCAAAGCAACTTGAATGCAGATTGTCTTGACACAGAGAAAGCTTCTGACAACGTATGGCATGACGGCTTTTTTAACAAATAAACTGGTATCGATTCCAGAATATGGAAAGTGATTGTCAACTTATACTCAAAAATGTATAGCAGAGATATCCTTTCTAACAGAATTTCTCGAAGATTTCCTGTTTTAAAATGAACACGCCAAGGTGGGTTATTATACCACTGGCTTTACATTGTATTTATAAACGAACGTCTTGATTTTTTATCAACGTGTAAGTATGGGTTTGTATGTATTGATAAACCTTGCCTGTGTACTAATGTACCAGATGATATGCTTCCTCTAAGTCTTTCGAAGTCAGGCATGGACCAGTTACTGATTAAATGTAACGAGTACTCCATAAAGTGGGAGTTTGGATATAATTCCAAGAAGAGTAACATTATAGCATTCAACGAAAGTTCATCTGACTGCAAAAGAAATCATAGGCAAACATTTTGTCAAAAAAGTAGCTACGCATGAAGACTATTAAAGAGAGTTATCTGGAGAAAAACATAGTGCAACAATGAATACAATCAGATCAAGTTGTCATGTTTTGCACACTACAAAGCTAAACCAAATAGGGCTATCTGCATATGACAGCAAAAGATATGTCTTGGATGATAGCGTAAACACTTTGGCCTATGTTCATTTTAGAAGCAAAGCAAATAATATTTTTTACAGAACTAAACCTAATATAAAGCATAAAATAAAATATTGTGATAAAACTATGCCGCTGCGACAAAACAAAATGAAAACAAACGTTGCGAATTGGGGAATGAGATTTATTTCTTACGCTGCTGCAACAAAAAAGAATAGCTCTACGGCTTGTATCAAGTGATTGTTCAGCTTTAAACATTAATGGACATATTTCTCGCCCTCCAGTTTCTAAGTTTGTTGTTTCTACGGGCCATACTGTCTTTTTAAGTTTGCCAACTCCGCCGCGCAAATTATTTATTTGTCGTGTAACAGCTTCTAAGTTTGCGATCCTTTTATCAGATTTATTTCCGTTTAGGTGATCAATGACAAGATCTCTTGGTATGATACCGTGAAAGAATTCAAATACAACCGATGTGTGCTCAATATCTTCTGACATCTGGCAGTACTGAAAACTGCAATGAGGATGTAGCCATTGTTGTTAGGAACTTTGGCAAGAATTTGTTGACGCAAAACATGTCTCTGTTTTTGTTTGCTTCACTCGAGTTGTAGACGGGATGCTCTCTCCAGGCCATTATATATAAGTATCATTATATCTATAATTTGACATTCATCATGCTTGTCAACATTCTAGCATACCAAAATACAGGTTGTATGCTAAGTTTTCCTCTAACTATGTCTTCTGATGTTGCAAAAGACAACTTTGAACCACCCATTGTCGTACACATAACTGAAAACCATTCAGGAGACATCTATTTTATCTGATGCACCTTCACAAATGATTCCAAGATAGCTTTCAAATCCATTATTATACTATATCATTTCTTCAATTCATAAATATTCAGTTTAAAGAATATAGTAGTATATAGAAATATCGTTCTCGAAAACAGTAGTAGGAATTGTCAGATGAGGCAGAGCGTGAGTGAAGCCAAATCTGAAAAATCATACTAGTGTTTTCGGAGCGGTGTTTCTATATACTACTTCGTTTCTGCTTGGATTGGAAACTCAAACGCAGACTCAAGCTCAGTTGTATTACCTCCAGGCCTGCATTAGTTATTGAAGAGGAAGAGCGTGAACTGACATTCCAAAACGAACAGGCATGTGATCAAAGTCATAATAACAACCAAAACAACGGCAAACGCACTTTAACACATATACACGAAACAGCAAATAACGTTATATATTTATATCAGCAGATTTCCGGATATACATATATAGTCAATGAGCTTGTATGTTCGTCCAACAGTTCGTTCCTTATATAAACTGAACTCCATATACACTGATCATATATGGTGAGATCATATTTAGTATCATATTTTACGAGGATGAGTTGATACCAAGGAAGGTTTTGAATTCTGGATGGCAAACCCGGGAAGGTGGGTTGGGGTGAGGGCAACGTCACATTTTTAAATGTAATGTAGACTTCAACTTTTAACCTGATCTCTGTCTGCGCAAATTGAAGGAGGGTGGTTATTTGATGTTTTGTTTCACATCGATGAGAAGATGCCATCTAAGGTTTCCAATTTTGAATGCATCCCATGGGTGTTTGGAGGGGTGTGGGAGTGTTGGAGTCCAAAACAACAGTACGGATATTCCCGATGACTTCAAACTTTATTTATTATTATTATTATTATTATTATTATTATTATTATTATTATTATTAAGCCATCTGTTTTTATTTTAAGACATTCTTCATCAAATGTTTAGAAGTACATTTTGGCAGCCTGTCTGTGTCTTTATGTGTCATATTTCCGGGAATACTCTGAGAGAATTTTATGATGAACACAAGAGCAAAAGAATTAAATCACATGCAAACCTCTCCACTACCGACATGTGCAATAGTCTTCTCGATTAATGCTATTTCAGAAGATGTAGTTTTTAGCCCTACATTTCTTCCTGCTTCTTTTTCCTCCACACGCTACTGCTTTCAGACATAAAGCTAAATGTGCAAACTGAACCGTAACTTTAAAACACCCGAGGACGTACTCTTTCTTAGGATTTTCTAATGGTTGCACTTTTCTTAACTTTAGTTTGCTTTTGGCATTATTTTCTTTTTTCATATACAATGGGACAGTAGTAATTTACCTGGTAATGATTGTGCTATTTAAACTCTGACAATTATGTTTAAACTACCGTCTTGGCACATATCATCGTGTCTATAAACATCAACTGAAATATTAATACAAACTGATGGTTTATCGATGGTATACATCACACGGTGATATTATTTAGTGCTGTCCAAGCAGATCAAGATTTGCCTCTACAGTGTGTCCTGTTCTTGTCTCCTTCGCCTCCACTTTCAACTCGGTACTTCCGAAAACAAAATTGACGGTGAAACACCTATCAGCTAAGGGTACCGACCGATCCTTTATCGGAATTTGTACAGTGCCGAGTTTTTTGCAAGATTCCTCGTCGACAAACTTGGGATCCTTACTGGTTGATGTGTATACCGTAAAGATGATGTAAGTATCTTCCTCTTTCCCGGCACGATAATGTCTTACTACCGTGCGTTCATTCAGATTAACGGTTTGGCCGATTTCGACATATTTATCAAACACATCTCTACAAAGTTCATCGCCATCTACAATGATTTTCTTGCTGTCGGGATGTTGACCTGCTATGAAACGTGCAAACACCTCTACGCCATACGTCCTCTTGCAGATTCTCTGACTAATGAGAGAGGAATCATGACCGTAGATGACCGCCCCCTTTAAAACTGACAGTTCTGCATCCGCCGGAATGATCACTCTCATTAAGGGAAATTGGGATCTGATGGCATCTTGGAGCAATTGGCAGTTTGAAAATCCTCCAACCATAACGATGGATGCCAGATTCCCAACATCATTGTTTTCAAGCAGGTGTGTTATGTAATGAACTATATTTTGGATCGAATAATTGAAAAAGCTCCGCATCACTGACGATTTCAATTTCATTTTGTCCTTAAACAGAGAAGCGGTGCCTTCGTGTTCTTTAAGACATAGTTTTGAGTCAAAGTTTTTACCAGTTACTTTTTTATATAACTGTGTCAAAGAATCAGGAAGAGATAACTGTACCCCAAAAGATTTCGAAATGCTCGTCAGTTCCACCTGCATCTGAAAGATTTCCAAGAGTCTTTGATGGTCTTCTGGTTGCTCCACACAGAATTTATCATAAGACAATACACCAACTAATTCCTCCAGGAACTGTCTGAAATATACACGTGGGTTCTTTTCTAGCTGAACCTCCAGTTCTTCCCTGAACATCTTTTCATAAACTGAGCTGCTTCCTAGGGTAGTCTTATGATTGCTGGTGACAAGGTAAACATTCAGATCCTGATCGGAGAACCAGCCTTTGATTGTACCGCCGAACTTAAGGCTGGAAAGAAATGCAGGAAGAGTAATCCCCTTCATCTCTTCGAAGATTTCTCTCAATGTCATTGGAATCTTCAGCATCACGGAATCCTCCATCTTTCCTCTCTTTTTTACCTCAAATGCCCGGAAGAAGTCAATGTAATCATCAGCACCATCTTGCTTGAAACGTTGAAAGACATCTGGTCCAAGCAAGCCAATCAGGAAAAGTTCCAAAGCTCTATCAACGGATGTTCCACCCCAAGCGCCTCCAGCAGCCTTGCATAGCTCTTTCAAGTGCCCAGTTGGCATTACCTCGTGAATCGTAATGTCGATTGTACCACCTGGAATATTCCAAGACCAAGATATCAAGATATATCAAAACAATGCTAATCTCTACATGACATATGGAGTATAATGTCAATAAGACAAAAATTTAGTTCGCCTGGATCTCGAACTGAAGCCCAACGTGGATCCCATGCTCTCTTTGTGCTGTACCAACGGTGCTTTCACCCCAGACCAATGAAGCATCATGACCAACACATATCCTTTTTTCTTAAATGTATAGTATTTTGCTCCTTTTTCTTCACAGATGTGAGAAGGAAATCTTACTTTTGTACCCTATTAGGTCGACAGCATGTATTTTAATAGAACAAGCTGGTTACAAAGCATTATGACACGGGCTCATTATATGCAGGCAGGGTACCATTGTAAATACTATTCAAAGTGACCTGAAGTTATTTCCCTTTGTCTGAAACGTCTTCTTGTAACAAGTATAAAGGAATACAGCTGCTTCACAATCGTACATTACCTTTCAAGTAATGGCGTGTTACCCTTTGTGCTCCAATCTCCAATTTATTACAAAGTAATATCTAAAAACAATGAAAGTTAGTAGTAAATGTTTCAGAAAAAGAATCCTTTTGTCTTTCTTTTTATTTTTCGTTGCTCATGCACTGAGTTTCCATGTCATAGAAACAGAAAGAACGAGACAGTAAGATATATATACCTCCAGCGTCGAGGATCATATATCGAGAGCCTGGTTGGAATGTTGCCAATATGGCGGCAGAATCCGCACCATACATCGTCTGCACCGGAAGTAAACTACACATGATCGAGGCCGCTTCTGGTTCAAGTGCCAAGAGTAGATTTTCATCCCTAATTTCAGCCTACAACATATTTTTGATATCTAACGTGAATATGGTTATCACAAAATGTTACTGCTGAAATGTACACGATCGACAACTTCAACTCCATATGAAAGTTGATTTAAATTATTTTTTAAGTATTGTTTTTATATTTAAGCTTGAAATGACTTGTTCATTTAAATAGATTGATTTGATGAACGTAATTTCAAGCAAAAATATTAAATCAAGCACAAATACAATCTATTCTTGCTCTATTCGTAGAACAGAGAGACATATAAGATAATACGCGTTATCCTAAACAGTTTTGCCCCAGTTTTAATCAATGGACTCTCATTGAACAATGTATTTCATTTGTAGATGTATTTGCACTCATTTTATAATAGTTTCGTACATATACCTTCCTTCATGAATATAAATACATGCACCCATTTTTGTTTTTTATTATTTTATTATTGTTGTTATTATTATTATTATTATTACTATTATTTTTTTATTATTATTGTTATTATTATTATCATTATATATATATATATATATATATATATATATATATAGAGAGAGAGAGAGAGAGAGAGAGAGAGAGAGAGAGAGAGAGAGAGAGAGAGAATTATCAGACAGGTTAGAGAATTGTAGTTCGTCCTCTACTGAGAATCGAACCCAGGTCTGTTTGGTTACGGCACCCATCGTCTTCGCGGTATGCACCAACCCCCATGCCCTCTCGATCTTGTTTCAAATATGTACCAGCTTTCAGCAGGAACTTTCAAATACGATAGTTTGTCGTGCCACTGAGGCTAATCATAAACTTTATATTGTCCATTGCCATAAATACTTAATAAGCATCAATCTTATAAATTCAAGAGAACTCTGACAACACAAAACGTGATTCCATACCTGCAATGCTGCAATATGCATGAATTGTTTGGCCCCATCATCCCAAATGGCTGGCACCGTCAAAACCCATAATATGTCCTCGGCTGTTATCGCCCCGTTTATTGTCTTTTTCAAGGTGTTTAGAAGATCGTCCTTCAAGTAACGGATAGCAGCGGAGAAGACCGCCAGTGCTGGAAGGGATTTATTACATTCGTCTTGTAACATAGTGTTGATGTCCAAGTCCTGCAGATAAGACATAGTATTATTTTAGGAGTAGTTGGCGGTGGAACTTTAAAACTAGTCATAAATGGGACATGGGTTTGGGACAAAAATTATGAGCGGGCGGAATTTTCAATAATCTGAAATACAAAATCATCTATTTAAGTTCCAATAAATCATGCGGTAAAAAAATCTAGTCCTGCTTTTATCTGTGACTTGTTTTCTAAGTTTTCACTGTTCATTGTTATCTTGTCAAATATACTTGTGTGACATTTTTCCATCAAAATCAAACTTGAATCTCAGCGTCTGATTTATTCCACATAGCTCTAAGAGTTTTTACTGAGTACAAATCGAATAAATCGGTAAGATGATTATTTATTACATAGATTTTTCAGTTTAGGGTTAAATGTTTGGTATGTGAAACATATGTCGAGAACCAATAATATTTACATAGCAAAAGAGTCAGCTTTTTTAACTCACAATTGCCACTCTTTCCTTACAAGAACTGGCAATGATACATTATTTACTGGACAAACTGTGTTTCATTTACACAGGAAAATGGAGAAGGACTTTGGGCCTAAGATAGAGGTCGTGTAATTTCTAGGTACGGTGCGTGTGTGTGTGTGGGGGGGGGGGGGTGTTTCCCACTCAAAAATGTAGGGTATAAGTTGTATGTAAGGCACAATGTATGGTATGAGGGTCTAGGAAGGGTCGATGTTCTGTTCGATGTGATAAGAAATTACTCCCCACCCTGGCCCGCCTCTAAGTTTATATTTAGCGTTTCCTGAATAAGAAAAATGCAAATCATTAGAATAACTATGCACAATCAGTTAATATCCAGCTTTAACAAATATATATGTGTCACTGAGATTCGTTTGGTTTCGTACCACACCCAAGAGATAGGTTTTAGTTCCAGTATGGTTTACCTTTAATGGAAAACAAAACTAAACGAAAATCCTCGTGAGTTATGTCCTTTGACTAATATGTTAGGTAGAGTCCTTTTAGAGTTTTGTCCCTTGAAATTGTTATTGACTGGAGTGGAATTGTATTATTTATCATAACGTATGGCCATATAAATATAATTTATTCTGAGTATTTATTTATGTATACTATATACTATATAATCTCTTTGAAACCAGATTTTTTTTTTTTTGGTGGAATCTGTTTCTCTTATACATTTGGTATGGAAGGGCTACCCAAAAGATCGTGGACAGAGATTTCAAGGAAAGTAATATTATATATGCCTCCAACGTCCAATCAAAAGACAACAACACAATTATATGTTTGTGGCAAATGCATATTTTAAGTGCAGAGAAATTTCATCCAAGATGCTCATTTTGAATATTTCATTAATATTGAAAGTGTGTACTCGCATCTATGACAGCTTTGTCTTATTCATATGGCTGAGTCTAGCTCTAGATTATGATGAAACCAGAAAAGATCCATAAAATTTAATCCTCAGGAGTTATATCCCTTTATATTAATCTTATAGGTGTAGAGCGTAATAGGATTTCATTTCTTCTCTAAAAAAAAAAACAACAAAAAAAAACAAAAAAAACCCAAAAAAACAAGCTCTATCGCCCATTTTATTCTCTATTTTCTTGAATGATCTTATCTTGTTGACTTTATCTCCCATGCATATGATGGTTTGAATCATATATTAGAAATGTAGCTCATATTTTATTATAATTATTCAGATGATGAAGTCTATTTCAAACTGTACTAGTAACTTTTGTGCTGGTGGTGCAGTAATCTACCCCCGAGCTGCAATCATCTTTAATTGCTTTGTATTTGTACTGTCATACCTGGAAACGATGTAATTTCAGCAAACACAAAGGTGGTAGTACTTTCCAACTCAAGAAGAAATGAAGTTTCAAATTTAACCTACAATGGTGAAAAGCTTTATTTTGTAACTGATTTTAAGTATCAAAGTCTTACCTTTTCAAGTAAATGTAACTTTAACAAAGCGAAGACCAATATTGTTCAGAAAGCCAAGAACGTTAAGTTCTTTATTTTAACAAAAGCTATAAAACTGAGATTACTAGTAGGTCTCCAGTAACATCTTTTGATACTATGATTTTGGTAATATTACTTTTTGGAACAGAGATCTGCGGATTTAAAGAATATATCATTCATGCATTTCATATGCAGTTTTTTATTTTTAAGGTAAGAAAAATCTACACCAAATATCATTGTTTGTGGTGAATTAGGAATGATTGACTTTTGGCAGAGAACTGTTTGCAATAAGAAAGATAATATTTCACACATTCTCTATGATATCTTGTACCAGTTGCATGGTAGAGATATATTTCATTCCAAATGGCTGGCATTTGTTATGGATATTCTTAATGATTTGGAACTAATGAAGTATGATATCAATAAATATGTAGATATAAATTTATATCTATCACAGAAGGTCAACGAAACTGTACAGGGTAATTTAATGCAAGCATAAAATGGTGAAATTTCAATGATATCTAAGGATATCAACCAGAGAATGTTTAAAAATGAACTTGGTTTTCAAAAATATTTGACTGCACCCCCAAAAGATGTGGTAACATATTTTGTCCTTTTCGTTGTAGTAGTCACATATTTTTCGACAGAAGTTGGTAGAGTTTCAATATTTATAGATCTGACAGGCGCTGCCCTCTCTGTGACAAACAAGAACAGGGCGACGACTTTCATTATAGTTTAATTGTACTTATTTTAAGAGAGAAAGAGGTAATTTTCACCTAAGCATCTATTCAGTAAACCAAACACTATTAACTTTGAAACCCTAATGAGCAACACAGAAATTTCTTGTTCTAATTGGATTGGCAACATTTGTTAAATTTGCATTGTCAAACTTTAAATGATGCTGTTACTTTCCACTAGTTCTGTTCACACTGAACATGGTTCAGTCATTTCAGTTTTAGACATTCATATTCATTACAACAATCATACCCCATGCGGGACCTTTAGTGTACTATCCTACTCCATGTGTGACTTTTAGTGTACTATTATACTCATGTAGGTACCTTAGTGTATTATTCCATGTGTGACCTTTAATGTACTATCGTACCTCATGTGTGGCCTTGAGTGTACTATCATACCCTATGTGGGGCATTTAGTGTACTATAATTCTCCATTTGGGCCCTTTAGCGACATAAAATGTCTAAATAAATGTCTCTGCTCCACTAAATAAGCCCAAAAGTTACAACATGATTAGGTTGGTTGTTCAAATAAACAAGAGTCTCAAGAGGGGACAGTCGCTCTACTGTGCGAAAAGAATTTCCAAGACATCAAGATAAGATCATTTCTTCCTTTTAACCATGTCTATCATTTTGAATGATGAAAACACGTGGTTTCGCATCATTTAGTTTATGGTGCAAGATGGTGACCAGATAAACAATTGCTTAGAAGTACTTTGTCCAATGTCAGTGAATATCATATGATTATTCATTCATCTAGGATTTATTCATCAGGGATATTGTTCATCTAAGTACTTTTAAATGTTTTTGATAAATCCTCATTGTGACTGATCTGCTAAAAGTTTTATTTAGGATCAACTGGACATCATAAGAAGTCTTTTGGCGAAAACCCCACATCAATATAACTTTCTCTTCAGAAGGAGTTGCAATAAGAAGATTTTCAAGATGGATGCAGTGGAGGCCACATTAGACTTTAGATTGGCACCATTTGTATTTGGGACCAACTAGGCATTATAAGAAGTCTTTTAGTGAAAACCCCATGTTGATATGACCATCCATGTAGGAGGGGTTGCGAAAACAAGATTTTTAAGATGGATGCAGTGGCGGTCCATATTGGACCCCAGATCAGAACCATTTTCATTTGAGACTAATTAGACATCATAAGAAGTCTTTCAGTGAAAGCCCCATGTTGATATGATCATCTATTTAGGAGGAATAGCGATAACAAGATTTTCAAGATGGCTGCCGTTGCGAGTATATTGGATGTCAGATCTGCATTTTCTTCATTTAGGAACTAGACATTACAAAAAGCCTTTTAGTGAAAAACCCACGGAGATATGACCATCCATGTAGGAGTAGCAGCAATAGCAAGATTTGCAAGATGGCTGCCATGGCGGTCATATTGGATGTCAGATCGGCACCATTTTCATTTAGGACAAAGTAAACACTATAAAAAGTCTTTTAACGAAAACCCCATGCTGATATGACTATCCATTCAGGAGAAGTAGCGATAACAAGATTTTCAAGATTTTGGATATCCGAGCAGCACCATTTTCATCCAAAAAAAACTTGACCATGAGATAAATGTATGTGTAAAGTTTCATGGCAATCCTCCAAGTAGTTTAGGAGGAGTAGCGATAAAAAAAACTTGTTCTAACGGACGGACGGACCACAGACGACGGACGACGGACAACAGACCATCCCATAAACTCTTCTGGTATATGACCAGAAGAACTAAAAAGTTACTGGGGACTGATTTATTGGACAACTACTTTCCTGTGATCATACAAATGATATTGAAAATCATTAAAATACTTCATTTTCGTGCATCATCATCTTGAATCGTCTAAAGTAGAACCAATTTCTGTGTTCTCCTTCCTGGGACAGTTCAACATATTTTGATTCAGCATCATATCCAAATTTCTCCACAGTGAACCCATCCGGCTGGAACAGTATGGTGGTCGGCGCCTAGAGGTACAAGTACATGCAATAAAAAGCTGCATTATCATTTGCATCAGTGTAGGCAAAAGTAGAATAAAGAAACTTTGGAATCACTGCAACAATGTTTATAATACTATTTGTATATTTTCAAATGCGTCTGTAGAATGCAAAACCTATCTGCAAAGCCATCTACCTACGTGTTGACCCATTTTTTGCTTGTTTTGTCGATTGTTTGAAAATATTGGCCTAATACCACTGTTATAAAGCACTTTCAGAAAGAAAAAATTCTTTACCTAAAATCTTAACTTTTTACCCTATTTCCAAAACTCAATAACTTATTCTTTTTATGTCACTACAAACCACATTTTAAAGCATTTATACCCAATTTCTAACTTTTAGTGTCTAAATCTTCACTATTTTACTAAATTTTGAGTGCTGGTGGCCCTGTGTTTTTATCAAAATATTGTTTTACCAACAAAAACCTAAGGCCACGGAGAGTCGAAATTTTACACACAAAAACAAAATGAGGCCACTGGTCATTTTCTTTTAAACTGGGCAACTGGTCGTCAAAATAATTATTACAACAACAAAATCCTGAGGCCACTGGTCGTCAAAATTTGTTACAATATAAAAACCCTAAAGCCATTAGCCACCAAAATAGTTGTTATAACAACAAAATCCTAAGGCCACTGATCGACACAATTTTACGACCAGTTAGACACTTAACCTCTGATCTTTACGACACCTCTGGTCTTAAAAACCCACTGGTCTAGGCCACCGAACATTTGATAACAAGGTGATTCTGCGAAGCAGTCCTTACATCCGAAGCACAGTTCTGACCTCCCGTCCCACATCAAACAACTATAGGATAAAAAGTCAGCGACTATCCCAAAACTGATTAGCTACATAGTAATCTGTCATCACCAAACTCCTGACTTTCTTTTGTTGCTACTCTCAATAGGCTTTTTACGCAAGTCATACATGGACCAGCACCTTCCAGGCACCATTCTGGCTGACCTACGATGTTTCATTCTTACACATGGTTGCTCATTTAGCCATTGTTTCTTTGTTTGTTTACCATTGCGTCATAAGACTTCCATGGCATTTAGTTTGGATAAGACCAGCACCTACCCACCTATATAGGTGAGTGAGTGAGTAATGAGCAAATAAACTAATTAATTATTTAATTGGAGAAGTGGTGGCTGTAAACAGATGATGATTTTATTTGCGTGTGTTTGTCCTTTTGGAGTCTTCTTGGTTGAAGCCGCTTGGTTTCAATGTTCTAAGGCGGCGTATCCAGTAAAATTCCTTTTTTTCCCCTGGTTTCGGAACTCCAGTTCGGGTGTGAGCAATTGCAGTTAATGTTACATAATTGAAAGTGTAGCCAGGGTAGAGAAGTGTTCCGCAACTGGACTTCTGTCCAGTTTCTTTGTCATCCAGTCAGATCTGTGACATACTGAAAGCTGCAGATCTTACATGTGATGAGATAAATTACATTCTCTGTTTTGCACGTTCTGTTTGGACCATGTATGTTCAAATTATTGCTCGTCGTTGTGCTAGAGAATGTGTTGGTCTCTATCAGATGTTGACAGGTTTTGCACCTTTTAGTACCACAGGAACCAGAGTTGCCAGGATTATCTTGGCTTGTGATTGGTGTTAGCTTTGCTCTGACTAGGATGTCTTTGAGGTTTTTTGGTCTGTGGTAGGCTACTACTGGTTTGTTCGGCAGAATTAACTTTAGTGTGTCACAAGATTCCACGATGGGGCAGTGTTTTGGATGATTTTACCTACTTTCGGATTGTCTGTATGGTAGATCAGGAAAAATGGTATCCGACAACCTTTTCCTTTTCTCTATATTTGAGTAGGTCATTGCGGTTTGTTTGTTTAGCCCTTTGTGTTGCCTCCGCTATCAGGTCTTTGTCATAGCCTGTCTTCATAAAATCTTCAGAGAACTCCTCAGACCTTTCTTGCAATGTTTCATCGTCGGAGCAAATTCTGCGTATCCTCAGTACCTGGCTTTACGGGATGTTCCAAATGCAATGCTTTGGATGACAGCTGGATGGGAGAAAATACTGGCGTTTATCAGTTGGTTCTGAGGAAATGTCCGTGTGGAGTTTGTTTTCTACCAGTCTGGTTGTTGTATCCAAAATAATTAGGTTTTCTGGGCTTAAGTAGTCTTTGATTTGCTGGTCTATGTATCCGATTTGGTACGCTTCATCAATAATATTTGTAATTATTGTTACGTAGTCCAGTGTCGGATTTTGGTCTAGTTTTTGGTAGAACCTGGCATCGCTTAATTGTCTATTTGCTTCATTTATGTAGTCTTCCCTATTTATAACGACCCTTATCTTCAGGCTTGATTATGATGTCCGTTCGGTTTTTCAATGAATGTAGGGCATCTTTCTCTTCTTTATTGAAGTTTTCAATATCTGGTAGCAATTTTGATGTGTTTTGAAGTGTCGTTTTCAACTGAGGAGATCAAGGCTTCTAGATTTGCAATTGAGGTTTTTGGTGGGGTCTAACTATTTTTCTTTCGGAACATGGGTCGATCGCGGCTGATATCCCTCTGATTTATTCTTTGGTAACAGGTCAAAAGGGGTCTTGAGTCTCAGTCGGCGGTTAAAGTCTTTAGAGTCCTTTTGCAGCTTACCACTGTTGTATGTCTGATATACATATATATCGCAATTATCACCTAGAAAAAATATTTACTATGTTATAAACAAATTAAGTTGGATCTATGAACCAAGCGAATCTGCTGATTAAGTTGCGTTTGGGTTAACCACATGAGGACATTTCCAGTTAACCTTGCCAGAGAATTCTTCAATGTGACCCCACAATCGTTTCGTATTGCGCTTTTTATTTTAACAAGCTGCTGTGGGCTAAGGCCAACTTTTACTTCGTGATAGGACATAATTATCTACAAATGTAACAGGCTCAATACAAATTTTAGAAAATTCCATACATTTTCCACAGGCGCGTCAAAATCCTCATTCGACCACTCAAGTCCTGCAACAACAGAGTCTTGTAGGAGAGAATTACAGCAATGCATCTAAACTCTGTGTCACCAGACCAGAGCCTATACCTGCTTTGAAGTACATATCCACCACGGACTGCTTAAACAGGTCCAGATGCTTGAGGTTAGAAGTAACAAATCGGATATAATGTACGAGAGTCGTGCTGGGAAATGCAATCCTGTGTCAACGTTTTGGTCTCGATCCAGGTATTTCAACAGTCGATGATACATACGAGCTATTTGATAGTTGTCAAAGTTGAGCAAAATATTTGTGGTGGGTTCTTGATGACCATTTAACCTTAGCGAGACCTCAGTCACTCCCAGTTTTGCAAATATCATTGAACTTTCCAGCTGGGTGTTCAGATTGTCTACACTTTAAAATGCTATAAACACGTGGCGCGGTGCGCTAATACATTGTTGAGTACTTGTTTCCCATGAGAATTCTCCACGGGCATCGCTGGAGTGTGAGCCTGTGGTCATCGCAAGAAATGAAATTATAGATGTTCCGCCAGATATCATAAATGATGATAAACGTGCGTAAGTGGTCACTGATGGACTCATTGATGGCATCCAAAGTGTAAATTTGGATAACACAACTGTACACGCATCAGGAACGGTGACACCATCGCGCTGAATTGCATCGTTGGCGTTGCCCTTTCTGTTTAACGTGATTGTGTGTTTGGAGTTGAAAATAACTTCTTAAAGTGTCTATAAAATCCGAATATGTGTGAGAGTGGAATTGTGCAAGAAAACTCTCCGAGCGCGTTAACCGGGCTTGAATCTGCGCAAATCCGCCATTGAAATTTGGATCGTCTCCGGTGACAGCATTGTTGCTGGCGGGTCAATGGTGTATTTTATATGATCAAGACCGTTGCTTGTGTCTTTGACAAACATCATAGACGGGCCAGCAGACCTTGCGTAATCGTCACTGTAACGAGCTAGTCTGAGAATTGTTGTAGCGACGTCGACGTTGTCGATAATTGCTTCGATTTCCTTTCCGTCGATGAAATAACGTGCGCTGCTGAACAATGACATGATGTCGTTGTTGACAAATCCGACTTGATCACCGACGCCGTATGAAGTATTGTCATCGCGTGCAAGCTTTCCTTGGACTTCCAAGAATGCCTCTCACGGAAGCAAATACCGAGATGTGTCATGAACCTGAAAAATTATACTGGCCCCTCCTTGTTTGGATCCCTAGCCTCGTACGAGTAATATTGGTAATTGTGCTTGCTTCTATCTCGCAACAGATGCGTGTCCATGTCAAACGTGGGATTGGATACATCTTTGAATTGAGCCATTGTTTATAAATTATTGTTTCGGCACAACCGTAATCCGCTTTCCATTGCCAGGTTAGCAATCGCTAAATCAGACAGACGTTGTTTGGCAGCTTCATTAATGATTTTACTGACCGCGACTGGCATTGTTACTGTTGATGGTTATGTAACTGCTTTTGGTGTGCTCGAATCATAAATCGTCATAGTCGATCTCGAATCGATTGAACCGAGTGCAATCCCAGGTTTTTAACCGATCCGCAGTAACGTTTTTGATGCTATCAACGACTCGCATTGCAACTTGTTTAGCAATTGGTGCAGAGCGCGAAGACAAGGCAGAGATCACCTTTGGTGTGCCTGTAAACAATCTACGAACAACATCACCAAAGCAAGTTACGTAATATACAGCGTAAACAGGTTTTCTCGCGTTAACAACTCGCACAAGTTTTACATGCCCACGCACAATTGTCATTTTATTAAATATCAGGTCGATCGCTAATGTACAATTGTATTGTCAAGATCTCACCACGAAGATCTAACATGTGCCCGTCCTGGTCCACAAGGGTGAAATGAATATTTGTCAACCGGGGATTGTTGCATGGAAGATACACAGGCGTGGGAGTAATCGATATCAGATCACCCGGGGCCTCAGTCGGGGAAAACCCAACCAAAATATTACCGTGAGACGTTCGCGTTGTCGAAGCTGAGGTTTAATAACTACCACTGATGGCGTCACAGTTCAGATTAACCTGAGCAGTGGTGGTGATCCTGACAATAGTACGGTATATACCTGCTCATATATTGGTCCCGTAAGTCCTGGCCTTCTACAATTCTTCCACTGTGAAATGCATTAAATACATGTACAAAATGACTGTCACCAATAGCCTGTTTCTTTCCTGTAAACTCTCTAATTACCATTTTAGGCCATTCACTGTCCATGTATTAATCATGTGTATTTGGTGGTATTTTCAACATAAAGTCTTTCCATTTGGAGAGCCTATTAAGAGTGACATTCATTGTATAAAAGAAATCAACCTTGGCTTAACCACCCGACGACGCAAGCGAGCCAGAAAAATCTTTGAGTACGTCATGACACGGTTGATCATCCGCCGACGGTGCAATCACGTACAACCGATCCCACGTCAACCACCGCAAAATCATATTCAACAACAGTTGGGTTTTCCCTAAATCGGTCGGACCAATGAGCATTGCACGAAGTGAGTTTGGAAACATCACCGTGTTTGGATAGCTTGGGTGCTGCCTGCGCGGAAAAGTCAACGACACTGAAAGCGGAGCTTTTTAAATCTTTGATTTTGCCTTTTGTCCCAAAAGCATATTCGTGTTTTCTTTTTCGTGATGCCAAGTTAAATGTTAAAAAAATTGTTTTATAATACAATCATGTCTTTATATTGTGTCCGGTGCCGCACAAAAACACATACTGTGAATCCATCGCGAGTTCAAACACGTAATGGTAAATCCGCGATCGCTGGAACTTGTTTCCGATGTAAAGCAAAGAGGTTCACATTTGTTAAAAAAAAGTCGTCGGCGGTGGTGGCGCTGCCGCGTTAGCGATCCTACCCAAGAGGCCATGGAGTAAATATCCTGGTGAAAAGCATATATCCCGATACAATTACTGTAGGCCTGAAGTACGGCTGGATATACGACTTAATATACGACTGAATCGACCAGCGCCCGGGGAAGTACCAGTAAGCCGCGTCGATGCTGCCTGTTACCGATATGGTCTTGATTACAAAGCATCAAATGATATCCGTGCGCGTCAACTTTCCGATGTAGATTTCATCCATGATTTGAACGCGCTTAACCCTACATTAGGAGAAAGAATCGCTAGATGGATCATCAAAAGGGGCATGAAGGCTAAGATTGTTTTAGGTGGTCACTAGATCGTAAAAAGTTCATTCATTGGTGGACAAAGTCCACTCATTGGAGGTAAAATCTATTGATATAATAACAAACATGGTTTCTGAGCGGACTTTAGCAAAATTATACTACAGTTCTCGCGATTAATGGAAATGTGCAGTTGCTTTTTAAAAGTTAGCAAACGCGGTAAAGGTCACTCACGGGACCGCTCGATAGTGGTTAGCTAAACAAGCGCTGTAGCGAATTTAACTAACAGTGCCAAGGAAGATTTCCTTTGGATGGTTTGATGTCCAAACACCTAATGAAGTCCATCAGGCTGATCTTTTATTTCTTCCACATGATCGGGTACGTGGACGACTATACAAATACGAGTTAACCGTCGTAGATATCGCTAGCAGATATAAGGAAGCGGAAACGTTGACGTCTAAAGATTCAGTTGGTGTCACAAATGCGCTTAAACGTATTTACACACGCGGACCGTTAACATGGCCACGGTTACTACAAGTGAATCCAAGTAAAGAATTTCTCGGAACCGTTGCTGCGCGGTTAACAAAGCACCTTGTGCAGGTTCGTGTTGGATATGTCAGTGTACATCGTGAAAAAGCTATTGTGGATCGATTTAATTGCACACTTGCGGAACGATTATTCGGACATCAGTACGCGCAAGAATTGTTAATGAGATCTCGGTGTCGGATTGCAGAGCGATCTCGGATCGTAGAACGATCTAACGAGTGGGTAACACGGCTTCAATCAGTCATAGTAGTGCTGAATAAAGAAATCACACGCGCGATTGTATTAAAATCCGATGATGCGATTCGACCAACGACTGTCACCGTTACCTATAAAATGATTTCACAACCACCACGGTTAGAAATCACTCGGAAATAATTTTGTTCGGTATCTGTATGCACCTGGAGAGTTAGAAGGTGGACAAAGTCGTGCTGCCGATTCGGTATGGTCCGTCGATGTATCTACTATCTCGGCCTCGGATTGATTTTCCAAGACAGCCAACACGTTATCATTTAGCACCGTCACCGAGGACCTCGTCAACCAAGTAGAGCATGTGTGCGAAAGGAATTGCAAGTCGTTCCTGCAAATACGGAAGTGCAACCAGATCTATTGTACGCTAGTGCATTACATCAACGTGAATTGTAAGTTGTTTTGCAATCGCATAATGTCCAAGCGCGTAAGTGGTAATTCCATTTTGAAATATCCATTGTTTGGTATCAAGCGGTGACAAACTCGCCTTAGTGAATCGGCATACACCCGTGTGATGTTTTTTAATCCTGATCATGTTGGCTGTATGTCTGAATTTGCATTCCTTATACATGCTATGTGTGAGATCCTTTTTCACAATAACCGCGGGAACTCCTTTCACCCTCTTTTTGTTTTCGGTCCCGACCACGATCGTGTACATTTTGAGGCGCAGTCCCAAGTATTCTTCGATAGGATCATCCGCGCACTCGGCTTTGATTTTTCCTTAGACCTTTTTGTTTGTATCGTTTTGTAGCGGATGATTTTTGGGATAATCACTGGTGTCAAATTCGTTTACAAGTATGTCCGGTGCGATATCCGCGTGCACATCGTCGGTGGTTATAAGCATCAGCAGTGAGTCGGTGTCGGTGTAAAGCATCTTGACACGATCCTGGTAAAATGGTTTCATTTTATCATAACAAAACTCATACATGAGTACATGAGAAGCTTCAACAAGTCCAGCACGGACGCGCCAACGTAGATAATCTTTGCCAGCTTCAGTTTCAATTTTTTACTATGTACGGCAATGAGTCCACCATCGAAGATCTTTCGGGATTCAAATGCCGGGTCCGTGATAAGCCTTCGAATCTTGTCTTGTTCGGTGTCACTGACAAGGTCAACACGAATTCGTCTCTGTAGATTCTCCATAGTTTTGCCAAACACGGAATTGTTCATTAGTTTGAAAAGTTCTTTTGCAAAATTATTTTTAGCATTCGTGCGCAGATTCCTATTCATCTGGATATAAGGCACCATCCAAGCGCCTTATAGAGCGAAATCTAAGCACCAGATGAATTTTGCTTACACGCATTCCCAATCGCAAATACAACTGCACACTTCGTACGTGAACTACATAGTTGGTTTTCCGCCGAAGACTTGGAACAAGTTTGGTGCATGTGGTAAACTTGCGTCCAGATTTATCCACAATCATACACTGATACGGGGACAACCATTCGTGGGGCACAGACAACGCTTCCGGTGCCAGCGGGTAGTCGTTATGAGTGTGGTGAAGCTCGTCTAGATATTCTAAACCAACTTCAAAGAAGTATCCGTTGTCGCTGTTGCTGTCGTGATCGTGTACGTGTTTTTGTACGTCCACAGCAGCGGGATTAATCCACTCGTAACGTCCAACACACAGGGGATGCATCATTGCCCGTTCATAAAGATTATTGAGTTCAAGACACATGATGTAACTGTTTGGGACAGCGGGGTCATATCCGTTCACGCCCGAGTTATGCATCTCAGGACATTCCCGATTACGTAAAATTGTGCGCGGTGTCGAGATTGTATATTTGCATAGCGGTATCACGAAACGCCTCAAAGACATCCGCAAACAGCAACGCCACCGTACGCAGATACAAATCGTGATAGTCACCGAGGTTTTTGCATACTAATGCGGACCAAAGCGTGGGTGCGTGTATGTAGTTGTTGTTAGAAATACCTTCGCGAGACAACGACGAATGAATTGCTTCGATCGGTCGTAACTGAGTTTCATCAAACTTTTCCCATCCACTCATGTACTGGTATGGGTACACTACTTTTCGTGTTATCAACTTGATCTCGTCAGCGGCGGCACCATATTGAATGGTGATTTTAAAGCTTTTCACAGCAATGTTGTTTGCTAGTTTTTCCAATGATGAAGGCAAAAATTGTGTCGAGTCGATAAACTGTAGTTGTCCGACTCCAAACGTCATTTATTTTTCCACGATGCTGGGGATGACGCTTATTGGCGCCTTTGATGCCGTGGCTACTGCCTGCATTATTAAATGTCTATCATAGGCACGAAGGTTATGAAACACCACATGAATTTTTATTTTATTTGGGCAAATTAGCAGCTGTAAATTGCATTCGTTGTGTGCGGCTCCTCGGTACGCGCCATTGATACGACAGCGATCATGAACTTTCCCATCAGTGAAAATAAAAGCGCCATCGCAGATCCAGCAATTGTTGGCCACTTATCAATATCATCACGGGTCATGATTATGTCTTCGGATGAATAGAGCTGTTTGCGGATCCATTTCACTGTAACCTCGAGCGATTTAAGAAACACCTCAACGGAGTTCTGGCCACGATACAACATTGGTTGCTCTGTTTTCCTGTCGCATTGGACAACAGTGTAGCAAGTCCAGCATGGGATTTGTTCCGCAACTTGTGTTGTATATGTTATTATCTCAGGAGAGTTCACTGTAACATTCAAACAGTCAAAGTCCGCATAAATGATATACGATTCTTTCATCGTGTGCCGCACCGCGGTGAATTTCAAAATGCTTTTGCCGGGTTCTGGCATAATTGTACGCTAAGGTTTTTCATTAATTCCAGCACAATGAAAGTCATAATCATCAAGTAGCTGTTGGGAGCTAAATAAATGCAGGCAAAGTCTGCGTGGAAACTTTTTACCCGTGTGCTTGCTGTATCGGTTACGCAATCGGGAAAGATTCTTTATCCATTTGTAATGAGGTAACGACTCTGAACCTTTTATACCGCTTATCAACAGCAGATCAATCTCGGTCCTCCCATGCGAATCTTAGTTTTTTTATATGTGGGGATAGCGCAAGCGGATAAAAGGGTTTGTCTAAAGCGAACAAGTTAACGGCGATACTGGGGTTAAGTTCTTCAAACTTGTTCAGTGTAGCCTTGGTAACCTGCACCGGAAACTCAATCTCACCAAAAACTGAGTTCGTTCAGATATTGTTCGTATTGTCGCGGCTGATCTGTATTGTCACGCGCGGGATGTAACACGGACTCGAGCGCCCATTTAAATATTCATTGTCATTGTTTTTCACATTTATCATTGACTGCGACGGAACATAGTCTGGCGTTGGTATATAATTTGATCCGCGAGATAGCATGTTTGGGGAAATATGCAATTGAACTTCCACAAATCTGTCAAGAGTTCAACCTGAACTGGTGTTGGTCCATTTTTCCAACGTGTGGAGAATATTTTCAGTACCTTCATCGATTGGTTCATTGATATTCTTGGTGTCATTGTGGTTTATGATTATAAGTGGACCACCATGAAGCCACACGATTTTGGTTTTAAATCCATCCTTGTCTGATGACGTGCGATTAAGCGGCATAGTCAAATGCGCATGGACAAGAATATCCATTTTAATACTGGCGGTATCAGGGCGTTGTAACGTCGATACGATTTCCGGGCGCATATTCGATAAAAGTTTATAATGTCTTTGCTCGGCGCGTATGTGTTTGAAATAATCGCACTGTAATCTACATAATTGTCCTTACGCTTGTATAACTCAAACTCGGGGACTTCTTATTCATAAACATACGCTGCTGCGGCCGGTGTAACTGGTTGTTCCGGTTGCGTAACAGGTTGTGGTTCAGTCACGGGTCCTAATAACGCAAGAATGTCAGCTTTTCGCATACGGCTTGGTATTCGTATCCCACGCTGTTACACGGATTGCCTTAGTCGTCTCACAATCGGCATATTGTTATGTAAGGGGAAATCTTTGTCTAATGGTAAATTCCGTCAATAAATTGTTTAAGAAGTTTTACTTTACCATGCTTGGAAACGGCAATTGCCTCAATCCTGGCTATAATTTCATTTACTTCTGTATCGTTTTCATCAACGTGGATCGTGTTAACGGTGGATATTTCTGCAGTGGGATTTATTGCTGTTGCGCAGGTGGATCTTTGACGGCATGCACGATAATACTCGCGAATAGATCCGCATGGTCGGCAAAGCTGATTACAAGACTTTAATCCGATACCACATTTGAGACATGGTGGAGCACCCGGACCAACACGTAACGAGAGCAAATGTGATTTACCGTATTCGTAATGGCATGTTCTACCACAAAGTTCATGTTTTCCAAGGCATACACCTTTGCATTGATTGCGTCCTAATGCCATTGAACTTCTTATATATATTTTCAAATTGTATTCTCTATTACACATACTCATCTGTGTTTTCATAAATATAATCATCTTTGTTTCGACTGATGGTGTACGTAACTTTAGGCCCATGTGTTCTGCACCTGGTAAAATAGTTTGTACAGTTGCTCGCAGTGGATAGCTATTGATTGCATGGCCATTTGCTGTAAAAGACTTTTCATCTGTCATTGTAATTTCCAAATTCCTGGCAGTGCGTTGTAAATAAACTTGGTCACCGGGCCGCAGCAACTGAGGATCAAAGTCAAATAGATCTTTGTGTTCGAATAAAATTTTCTTCAATTCGGCATTTGGCCAAATCACTGCATACTCATCGCACGGAGATACTATACCAACTCATAAATGACCGCCGCTTGTCCAATGGCATCCGATAACATAAAATGTCGTGTACTGTTTTATGTATAATGTTGCCATAGTTTTTGTGTTTTTGCATGAAAATCAATTTTTGCTAAACTCATAACAATGCATCTCCCGCTTACGTTCTTGCCATTTTAAAATTCTCACAGAATTACGAGAACGTGTCGTTAGTGATTCGATACACTATACCAAAAACATTTCCCTAATTGATTTGTTATTGGTGATCTTCACTACTACTATATTCGCTCGATGTTTCAAAGTATTCATCGGTTTCACTAGTCAACGCCAGCTACTTAAACCTTTCTTGTACAATATCGTATAATGAAATTTCAGGTTTTTATTGTATTGTTCTTCAAGTCTGCGTCGTTGCAATTCTAAGATAATTCCCAAGTTGATTACTTAATCAAGATGTTCCGAAAACGTATTTGAAAAATCATACAACACCTTTTGAGCCTCTTCAGCAAACCTGTACGATGCATTTAAACGAAACAACGACTTAATTTGTAACGTTCAAAACACTCCATTGGTATGGTAAAATGATGCCATAATTGTTTATATCCATAAATTCTTTCAAAATACTATAAATGTACATTTGTAAATTTGAAGCCATATATATATATATATATATATATATATATATATATATATATATATATATATATATATATATATATATATATATATATATATGGTAATTGTTTAATATTAAAGGAGAAATCTCCACTCTGGTTGTGCTCGTCAACAGTTATTTTTTGAGATAATAAGCACGCTGCCTATTTGAAGCTGTCGTACAAGAAGTTCTTACAGTCAACCAATGATGCGCAGTCCATATTAATTACAGCTGTTTGAATTTGCAAAATGAGCCCTTAGCTTGCCAAACAACAGACTAGAAGGCCCAGAGTTTGTTTCAAAACAAAGTATTTTTGCGTGCTTCGTATTTGTAATAACCTGTACTGACCCTGCATCATCGGTTAACTTTCATTTTCATGCTTTTCTAAGCATCGACGTCTCCTCAATTATTAAGAAAAACATTATCCGCGACTGTGACTCAAACGAGCAATGTTGTGATCGTAATTATAGCGCTTTAACTAGTTCGGCCACCGAGCTCACTTGCCAAGTATATAAAAGAACTCATATTTGAAGTTAACAGGCTGGTGAGAAAACATGCGCCCGCACCTTCCCCTATAAAGCCAATGTAAAAATTACGCCATCAATTATAATCTAAGTTCATCGTTTGGTATTCCTCGCACATGATCATATTGGTTGCACGCGAGTATAATCTAAGTTCATCTTCACGCCATCAATTACTTACTCCATGGATTATAATATGCCTCCGTGTAATGGTAAGCATACATAGTCTTAAAATAGTAATTGCAAGTCTCTCAAATATCGATAGCAAGCCTGCCACCAATCATTTGAGCAATTTTCATATCGGCAGTTATCAATTTAGCCAGCCCTTGTATAAATAATAAATGTAGAATTCCGTCGTTGAGATTTAAGGACGCCAGAAACGACTAGAAGTCAAATATTTCTTCTTTGAGATACGCGCGCAAAATATTGACTTCCGTATTTATACAATGGCCGGCCTAAAATGACTGCTGCGTAAAAGACAGTTATTATTCAAGGTCTAATATTGATCGGTGTGCTAACAGACTGATTAATTGGCAACCACTGCACTGATAACTGGAAACTATACTCATGTGCATAGGTTGGGTATGTAATCTACTCACGTGCAAAGCTTGTGTCCGAAATACATTTTCAATAACACCACGCAAATGTTGATGCAAATCATAATCGTATTTATCACGTCAGTAGTTTTGCATAACAGCCCGCTTACACAAAAACCACACACGCACGCGCACGTGTGAACTTACATTTTGCAAACCCAACCGCGCATGTGCTAATATGCGACGATCGCGATACAAATACTAATAGCCATGGAGGTTGGTATAAAAGGCGCTGACGGATGTCAGTAAAAAAAATCTAATATATACAAACTACCTCTACTAGGTATCATAAGGAGTCTATTGGTACAAACCCCATGTTGATATAGCCATCCATTTGGGAGTAGAGAAAACAATATTTTCAAGATAGCCACCATGGTGGCCATATTGAGGGTTAATCACTTTCATTTAGGACCAAGTAGACACCATAAAGAACTCTTGTGATAAAAACCCCATGTTTAAATGACTTTCTCTTTAAGAGAGTTAGCTAACACAAGAGTTTCAAGATGGACAAATATTGGACGTAAGATCGTCACCATTTTAATTTAAGATCAACAAAACACTATAAGTCTTTTAGTGAAAATCCCATAATGATATGACCAATTATTCAGGAGTAGTAGAGATAACAAGATTTTCAAGGTGGCCACTGTGCCAGCCATATTTGAACCTACACCAGCAACATTTGCATTTAGGACCAACTAGACATCAAAAGAAGTATTTCGGTGTAAACCCCATATTGATATGACCATCCATTTAGGAGGAGTAACGATAACACGATTTTCAAGATGGCTGTCGTGGTGGCCATATTGGATGTCAGATCAGCACCATGTTCATTGAAGACCAACTGGATATCATAAGACGTCTTTTAGTGAAAACCCATGTCAGTATAACTTTCTGTTCAGGAGGAGTTCCAAAAAGAAGTCTTCAGAGTGACACTATTTTTATTTAGAACCAACTAGACATCATAAAAAGTCTTTTAGTGAACACCCCATGTTGACATGACCATCCAGTCATTAGAAGTAGCGATAACAAGATTTTAAAGATGACTGCTGTGGCGGCGATATTGGACTCCAGATCAACGCTATTTTCATTTAGGACTAACTAGACATCATAAAAAGTCTTTCGGTGAAAACTCTGAGTTGATATGACCATCCATTCAGGAGGATTAGCTATAACAATCACAAAAAGTAAAAGGTCATTGCTAACGCAGAACATTGAGCACAAGAATTATAATACTTGACATTTGCAGCGAAGCAGCATGTCCCCAAACTTAAATTCTCAGCTATCTCATACTCCATAACCATATCCTCTGTGCCAGAGTCCTCATCCCCAAGGTAGTGGAAATAAGAATTCGCAGCTGGAAAACATGAAATGAACATGCGCTGCGCCATTGGATTTGAGAGAGAGAGAGAGAGAGAGAGAGAGAGAGAGAGAGAGAGAGAGAGAGAGAGAGAGAGAGAGAGAGAGAGAGATACAGACAGATGATTTTCTTTACATTATGTTATCTGTTTTATACTAGGAAATTAGGAAATAAATTTCATAAGAATACGATTGTTAAAGATAATAAAACAAATTAAGATTGTACTGATAATTTTTTTTATATAGATGACAAAAAATATAAAATACATAAACAGATAAATTATATCGACAATGCAGCCATTTTTTTTAGATAAAAATTGTTTGTCTCCTGTATTAAAACAGTCCTGGGGATTTTCTATTATCAAATAATTTCAATCTGGAATATAATATATGTGCTGATTTACCCTATAGTCTGAGTGTATGCTTATAGCCTTGCAATCCTTCAAAAGAATGAATGTCACTCGAGGTTGTCGTGTGCGTAGTCGACGGCTAAACATCAGTTAAAACCGTTGTATAAAGGTATACGGTGCTAGTTGTTTGCTTTTAAAAGAAGGAAAGAAATAAAAGAAAAAGAATGACTGACGGACGGAGGAAATGAGTCAACAAAAAAAGGAATGAAATAAATACAACTAAAATCTTAATATTGTTTGTTTTTTTTTTGTTTTTTTTTTTTTTTTCTTTTCTTTTTTTTTGTTTTGCTTGTTTCTTTTTTTCTGTTGGTTAATAAGATGTATCATTTTTTCAAAAATATTCGTATGCTTTAATTCTTAGAGATATTATCTCACTTTCGATCTTTAGTTATTTTGCCAGTGTCAGTCAGACAGTACAAGTTGGGCAAGAATATCAGGCAAAATTGGGATTGTTAACAATTGGAACGAGTATCACTGCTGACAGTCAGTAACAACAGTAACTAAAAAATGGCGGAAACCAAACCTCCGGCCAACCCGCCCCGACTGGAAAAATTTTAATCTGACGGTAACTGGTGTGTGTGTGTGTGTGTGTGTGTGTGTGTGTGTGTGTGTGTGTGTGTGTGTGTGTGTGTGTGTGTGTGACATCTACCTTATTGGAGAGGTGATCCCCGCCTTGCCAATATCGTGTGTGGATTTTAAGGGGACTGTTTTTGAACTCCTCCTTTGTAGAATACGCCCAACCAGAGTAGGTCGTGCCAAAATCTATTGCCGCCACGAGTGGATACGGCAAGACGCTCTGGAGATATAAAGAAGAAATAATAATAATAATAATAATAATAATAATAATAATAATAATAATAATAATAACAAATGTCAGCATTATCACCTTATAATAATAATAATAATAATAATAATAATAATAATAACATCATCATCAGCATCCAATTCATCTATCCATACCTGCCTACCTACCTACAGTCATACCTACCTATCTACCCGCATGCATATTTACATACATAGTCTTTATTTTCAAAAGGTTAATCAAATTGATGAATTGCAGGAGTCAAAACAAACACAACTTATTAGTATCATAAAATTTATTTTTTAAAGAATGGTAGGGGTGGGAGCTGGTGAAAATGTTAAGACTTTGTTAAAAGGAATCATTTTGCTTAATCTTTACAACTTCATGGAAACTGAATAAAAGAGAGTGAGGTCCAAACAAACGTATTTAATACATTTGATATACTCTGTCTAAGTTACAGTGGACAACACTATCTCAGAGTCAGGCAAGCTTAGCAACCCAGGTGATTTCGCTTGTACCTGGCCTAAACTGGCAAGCCAACATCATAGGCAAGTAAGTAGGAAATTGTGTGTCTCCTGATCAGTTAGTTACTGACCATTTAATTTGCGCAGAGTGGGGGGGGGGGGAGGGACTGAGATTTTCTTTCGAGTTGGAATATTTCTTTCTTCTATAAATCAGAGCAAAACTAGTATTTTCAAGCTATCCCTCCCACCAACTTAGTCATCTAGCGGAGTGCATAGCAGGGAGCAAACGAAACAGGAAACCAGACTAATGGGCGCGGTGCATCATGGGAATGAAAGTATGAAGAGTCTGTACTTTCACTACGATCGAGGATACTATTATCTGCGGCCTCACGAGCACCTGCAGTATGCTACAGTTGTTAGCGAACCCACGTGTGATTAGATAATAATGTGCCCGTTTCGGTTAACATAATGGTTGGGAATCCCCCTCATTAATATCACGTGAAACGGGTACACTAGTGCGCATATGGTCCGATATGATTGTAGGATCTAACAGATTATGTGTTCGTACATGATTGAAAATGGTTTTTAAAACACGTTCTACCAACATGCAGATATAAAAACATGTTCAGCACATGGTATTTTAACCAAGGGGGGGGGGGTCTTTTTTTCTGAGTTAATTTCGAATTTCGTTGAACAGTAATTACATAGATGAGTCTATCAGCCGTCCACATCATCCTTTTAATGTCGACTAACAACTATCCTATATTTCGTCTATTTAAAGTTTTGTATATAGACCCTACATCACTTGCATGACACGTTATTTTCTAAATTTATGTCATTTATGCAGATAGATATTTCTTTGCACCGGACAGAGAGAAATCCAGCTGCCAGACGGGACTCTGTTAATCTTATTATTTGCTATCGATCTAGTATTGCGAAAGTTATAGGACTGTGGAATACATAATGCTATGATGTTATGTGGATAAAATTAAAAGCATAACTTTTCGATTTTGAGAAGAATATTTTTCTTGCTCTTTTGCTATGCATTGTCTAATGGTTCTTCTTGTGAGTATTTGAATGATATTATCATATTTGATATGGGCTCTATAATACTAGTGTCCATATTGAGAGTTGTAATCCGAATACTAATATTATACTTATTGACGATTTTAATAGCCTTGAAACCACAGATTTTGTGTGTAATGTGTTATGTATATTTAATCTATAATGTGTGTTTGAATTTAGTCCATAAAGGTGAGTTGCACTTTAAATTCTGGTCACTTGTCAACAGAATGTTTACTACCATTTGAGGTCAAGGTCAGTCTTGTTGACAGTTAGATTGGAGTTTTTCCCATTTTATTGCTTCACATCCTGTTGATATAGGTCAGGAGAAAATGAGCATAAATAGGGATTTACTAAACAAATAATTAATTCTTGTTTTGATCAGTCTGTGGGAATCCATTTGTGATCAGATTTTATATTGTGCAGTTGAAATCCGATATAATTTGAGATTAATTATTTATATAAGATATTCATTGGAACTACTAAAGTGCTCATTTACTTTTGAATTAATACATTACCTTGGACTTTTGTGAAGTGATTCAAAAACATTCTGGATTGTATCATTGTGGTATATCAGGACATTCAAGACTATTGGAACTCATTCAGAACATTCTATATTTTAGGACTTGTGATTATGACATTTATAATTATTTGAAATCTTATTCACAATATTGTAAGTATCTTTTGAATTTCACTTTATATTGTAGGAAATTAAATTGCTTGTTGATATTACTTACATTTTTGGTTTCACTTTCTTTCTATTACTTTTTTTAAGACCTAGAGTCGTAACAAGTGATACGCATTATGTTTATGTTCCATTACCTAATAATTATTGTGTTGATGTAAACATAGAGCTACATGTTAAGGTGGAGCTTAATGCCAAAGCAGTATCCAAATATAATTATCCAACGGCACGGGCTGTCCAGACTTTCTGTGGTAGATGTGGGTCAGACAAGGGCACGGGTAAGATGACGTATGTAAATAGCATAGAGCTTAGTGTGGCGGAATATGTTTTAACTAGTGACTAGCTTTTTGGGAAGATCAATGAACTTACTATTTCATGCCTAGTGTATATTCAGACCATTTGGTACTAATAATGTTGGTAATTTTATTTTGACTTTAGATAAAAGCTTGCACTTTAGTAATAATACCAGTCATTATTGTGATACAGACCGATGAGATACTGATAAAATAATATGTGTGGGACACAGAACAATAAGATATTGATCAACAATATGTCTTGGACACAGACCGATCATATATTGATAAACACAAATATGTGTGCGGCACAGACCGATCAGAAATTGATAAACTAATATGCGCGTGATACAGAATGATCAGATATTGATAAAAATATATGTGGGACACAGGCCGATCATATATTGATAAAATAATATGTGTGGGACAGATATCGATCAGGTACTGATAAAACAAGTGTGGGACACAGACCGATGAGGAATTAATAAAACACGTGTGGGACACAGACCGATGAGGAATTAATAAAACAAGTGTGGGACACATACCGATCATTAAACACTTGTGGGATAAATCTTTAGAATGTCATTATTTATCAAGATTTAGCAATAATGTATGCACTACACAACAAGACTGAAGATATTAAGAAACATATCAAAGTAAATTTTAGTTGTATATATGATTAATTTATCTATGATGTTGTTAGTGAATTTATTCCGACGTTATTGATCCATTGTTCGCTTAAAACATTCTCTGTTTAAATGTGAAATAACCCTTATGACCCTTTTTACATCCCTGATGAGTATGCTGTACATTTTACTTTTGCGAATAATGTTTGATGAGCTAAATATGCCAACTAGTATTGAAGAAACACTGCAGATAAATTACTAAATGAATTTTTCATCTCGGGAAAATATATATCGTAACTATTCTTACTCACACTTTTCATCACATCTTTTATAAGGGTATTTCCGCCATTGAATGGTCTAAATAGTATATAGTCCCTATCTATAAAAAGGGAAATCTGAACGAGGTACAAAACTATAGTGGTATAATACTTATAAGTACATTAAGTAAATTATTTACGGGAATTCTTAAAAACAGACTCAGTTGTGTGGACTGTATCTTGTGATGTATATACATTGATGCACATTGTAGGTTTTGATCTATCGTGTGTACCTACTGATAATGTTTGTTTGTTTTTGTTTTTGTTTTTGGGTTTTTTTTTTACAACTTTATTACACAATTTATTAACAAAGGTCAAACATTTTACTGTTTAATCTTTGACTTTATCAAGGCTTTTGATTATGTCATCAGATTAAATGTATAGTACACGCTGATACAAATAGGAACAAGGTGTAACAGTTTAAATATTATCAGACCAATGTATCAGTCAAACTAATCTTACCTTTGATATTAAAAACAAATTCAGATCCTTTGACCTGTACTGCTGTTGTGAGACAAGGAGAATGTTTGTAGCCCTTTTGTTTCAGAGATAGAGTTTATTTCTAAAGGTGTAGAAAGAATTAATATGCACACGTTAAGAATTGTCATGCTCTTATACTCAGATGATATTGTGATACTGTATAATACATAGGTATATTTACAGTTAGGTCTAGATACTTTATAGAATTATTGTCAGCAATGGAAACTCGCAGTCAACATTGAAAAGTCTAAGTTTATTGCTTTTCATAGGGTCAGAATTTAGAATTTAAAGATGGAATGTGAATTTAGAGATTGAAAACATAATTGCTTATTTAGGCCTAGCTTTAATCGCAGTGGGTCTTCAGCTTTAGCACAAAAAAAGTCTAGCCGAACAGGCTTGAAGAGCTTTGCTTAAGATAGACAAATACATATCTCCATTTGTCAATTTACAACCTTCTCTAATATGTAAACTTTTTGACGGGCTTCTGGCTCCAATACAGTTATGAATGTGAAGTGTGGGGTTTGTATACAGGGGAATGCAAGTTTCGAATAATTAAATAAATTAAATACCGTCTCAAAATGTTAAAATCTGATCGAAATAAACTGATTTTATATTTCATATGCAATGATGCTATGGGATCTAAATACCTATCAACAGAAAAAGAATTGGACGAGGCTGCTTATAGATCATTTAAATAATTTGGGATTCTCCGAAGCTTGGGTATATCATTATGATACAAGAATTGCAAATATGTCTTAATTTATGGCAGATGATATTGAATTTTAATGGCACAAAATATTAAACTGTGAATAGTCATTTTGAGGTGTCTCGAAATTAAACATTAGTATCTAGCCAAAGTATATCAAGCACAAAGATGAACAACGAAGGAGCTGATTAAAGATAAGAATAACAAAAAGGAGGAAGATAAACTATGGAACTGTTAATTAATATTTGTTGGAGATTGTGTGTTCAGTTAAGAAAATCAGGAGGAAAGAAAGGGGATGAACAAAAGAAAGGAAGAAAAAAGCGAGATTAAAACTAAACAGTCCTTCCTTGTAGAGCGAGTAATTGCGGAAGCGATAGCCAATGATTTTGAAAAAAAGAGAATTGTGGTCTACAATGTTCATCAACCTTAGAAGTGCACGCGTGAAAGCAAGAGGTGTGCTTCATTAAATCTATTGAACTTTCAATACATTAATAAACCACATCAAAAATACGAATGTTTACTTCATATGGAACCATTACTTCATCATACAAGAAAAGTATTTGAAATTAAATTACAATATGGTGTTTGGGATTAAAACAGTTCGATGCGTTGTTTTTGATAATAAAGGGAAGAGAAAAATAAATGTTGTGTACTTTCTACAAGTCGACATCTACAAAGCGGTGATCCAGTAATATTATTTCTCAATGAATGTTGATTAAGTGAGCTGCAATTTGTCCTAAGTCGAGCATGAAGAATTTAAAATTTCCTTCTACCCCAATTAAAGTGTCCGCGAATATGAGAGTCACGATTATTTAATGCGCTTTTGAAGTTGTTAATGGAGTCGCTTTGACCAGTCTCGATAGATAGTGTGTTCCTTCTCGAATGGCTGAAAGAAGAAACGAGTTGTAACAAAGACTTGTTCTTGCTTGTATTGACTGGAAGTTGTTCCCATTATGTAAGTTACAGCGAGTAATCTCACCAACAACCTGTGGAATCAGAGACCAGGGAAGGGGGTGGGGGTGAACTGTCATTTTGTGTCTGGATCCAAGATTCTCCCATCCTATTTCTAGATGTAAAACTTCAATAGATACTAATTTTGTTGCACCACTCTCGATTCTGGCTGCCTCATTATATAATTTTTTCGAGTTCACTTTCTTTAAACAATGAGCAGTTGTCTCAAACCACTTTACCAATCCCAGAAAATGTCGTATAAAAAGACATATATATAATCTTGACAGGATAAATATATATATATATATATATATATATATATATATATATATATATATATATATATATATATCCCGTCAAGATTAAATTTACTGTATCAAGGCGTGAGTGAAGGCATTCATTATTATGATTATTATGTCTCAAGGGTGGATATGCTGAATTTCAGTTGTGCTTGAGAAATGTTTTAGCGACATTCCACCAAATAATTGAATCAACAGTGCCATCTTCAAGGGTATCAGCTAATTTATTAAAATACTGCAGTTTTTCACTTCACACGGTACTTAGAACTCAGTATCTACTATCTCTAAATTGCGCCCAGTGTAGAGGATGATTAATTCTTTCAGCCAAGCGACGTATTGCATTCCGTTGTCGAATTAATTTCAAAATATTATTAAAGAGGATATGTCATAATTATTTTATTGGGAATAATGTAATGGGCTGCTTCTAAAATATTGATTGAAATCTTACAGACCTGTTCATTTACAGAAAGATTAGAAAAATCCCAATTAGTTCTATATAATAGGTACCTGTATATTTTGTGATTAGCGGCTTAATAGTCCAATATTCGTAATAAGTTAGAGTATCAGTCATATATATTAAATCCATTAATGTAGAGTTACGCTCAGTTTCGCTTGTGGGTTGATCAATCACTGGGTATAAATTAAAGGTATTCATAACATTCATAATATATCTGCATCTTTATGATACCATGATGTCTTAGTTGAAGTTCCCCAAGATTAGTATATTTTCTTAACACTGTTTTGCTTATTCATTTGAGAGTTCGGCCAAGGTCCAGTCATCTAGTTTTTGATGTACATGAAAAGTTTCGCCAAAACAGTTTTCTTCCATCAAGAATTATTTCAACGCAAATGGACTCGATGTTTGGTATTAATACATTTTTCTTTCGAATAAAAGAAATTTCTGTTTTGAAATACATAACTCCCTTACCCCCATTTCTGTTTCTATCGACACGGATTAATGGATGGAAACTCGGTTTAAAATATTTTATGTTGGAATTTATTGATATCACCACGTCTCACTGTTTGAACCAACATCAAGCATATTCAGTTCTATACTGGTATGATCTATGTTGAGATAAATACTTTAACTCTTTACGTAGTAAAATGAGAAGAGATTAGAGTGCATGGATGGACCCAGATTTGCTGTAATGTCATCAACAAATAAGAGCAATTGTCAGATAAGTTAAACCACAAACCACTCCTTTGTCAGAGTGAAAATGTGCTCTGTATAACATATGGGGAGATGAGTCCCAACACATAACATCAACCCATAACATATATCAATTCAAATGGACGTAACGTTGTCCTATTTCAACCAAATTATATACAATTTGCATTATATAATACTGGTTGATATTGGTGAAATAAATTAAATTTTCTATGATGAGGTATGCTAAATAGTAGGCGTGGTTATATTTACTCTGGCGATATGTCAGTTCTCATCTCATATTAGTAGGCATATGGCTTCATGCAAAAAGGTCAGTAAGACAGGTAAACAGGTGTTTCATCGGCATCCCAGTATTAAAAGTAAGGGTTATTTCAAGGTGGAAAGGGATAGTTCAAAAGAAATTACCAAAAGTGGTTTTAATTAAAAGCTGATATTGTGAATTATATTTCTCGGGGGCAATTAATCTAAATAATTCGTTGATGAATCTCAAATACAAATGTACATTTTCTATCTACAGACAACTTATTGATGGAACTAGTTTCCACGCCAAGGAGTAGGTACTCGAAACGAAAAAGAGACAGGGGGGTCCTCAGGGTGCACGTGAAAACCGCCTGCTTGTCATGGAATATTTGAAACATCCATGTTGTTGTATCAATAACAATATTCAATTCTCTCTCTCTCTCTCTCTCTCTCTCTCTCTCTCTCTCTCTCTCTCTCTCTCATCTTAAAATGTAATGGGGGTTGGGTGGGGCGTAATTGAACATCTTAATCTTGCTCTCATTACCTTAAGGGAGACGCAAGTGAGCTGGCACAGCAAGTAGTCTGTACAGCGCACTGTGGTAATTAGAATGTATCAGTGATATGTATTATTACTATTATTATTATTATTCGTGGACGAAGTCAACACACAAAGAGGCGGAACTATTTAAAATTTATAAGTGTGCTCGTTCTCCCATATTCATACTACTGTCGTGTCTGATGGCATGTGTCTTTGTAGTCTCACACTATTAATTCTTTAAACCAGCGGTTTCCATCCTCAGGTCGCGACCCAAATCAGGGTCACAGAGGGTCCTCAGTAGGGTAGCGAAGGGTCAGAAGAAGAAATGTTTTAAATCATATCATAAGCCCGTGGGTCGGGAGGTCCCTGTTGGTGGCAAATTTAGGGTCGCAGCAAAAAAGGTTGGGAACCACTGCTTTAAGCCAACCACATTGAGAGAGAGAGAGAGAGAGAGAGAGAGAGATGTATGTATGTATACATTTTGACCGAAATTACCAATATATTTATTTACTATTGAAAGGGTCATCGCAATACCAAATGAAAAGGCGCATTTTCAATGTTCCTAATCGCATTGATTGAGTTCAAGGACATCAATAACAAGCTTCAATCGGCTCAAGACTTGAACAAATCTGCGTAAAGCACTCCAATGTTTTTATTAAGTTGTACAGTCAATGCCGCATGTTTTTTCTTAACTGAACATAAATTTTCGTTCTCTGCTAACAGAGTAAATGTAACGTGGGTAATTTCTCCGCCTACTTAGACCCATCCATTGTATCTTTCTAATTGAAAAAAGCGTTCAAGATTTCCTTCAGAGTTGTACACACGGTATGTGAATATGTATGTATGCAGGGCCGTCGTAAGGGATGAGCTATACGGGCAACCGCCCAGGGGGCCAAGCCCGGGGGGAATGAGGCGCCATTTCGCCGAGTTTTATGTATTTTTTCCGAGGGGGGGGGGGGTTCGTCTAGAGCAAACTTGCGACGGACCTGCATGTATGATGGATGGATGGATGACAGAGAGAGAGAGAGAGAGAGAGAGAGAGAGAAAGAGTGTAGAGAGAGAGAGAGAGAGTGTGGGGGGTATTGCAAACTTTATAGACGTAGAAAATAACTAACTTACAAATGCAAACTTACGCAAAATTACCGCGCATAATTTCCCGAAATGGGAACTCTATTCAAATTCGAGAACGCAGAAATTTCTCCATCGAGGGCATTTTCAAATGTCATTTTAGTATTGACTCTACTGTGCCTCTATATGGGCAGGTGTTTTTTTTTTTTTTCTTTTTTTTTCTTTTTTTCATCATTGCCAATAGTACTGCTGCTCCCATTTTTGTCTCGATACCCTATTTGAGATTATCTCCTTTAGCAAACACGACCTTCCTGCAAAACACGGCCTTCTTCTTCTCTTTTTTTCTCCTTGTTTTCAATCAAAATAGGACACGTATATGTAGATTAAGCACGTTAACTACTGATTTATCCGTTGTTTGAATCAATGTGCTCTCTCTCTCTCTCTCTCCGTGTGTACAAGTCACAATCTCTCTCTCTCTCTCTCCGTGTGTACAAGTCACAATCTCTCTCTCTCTCCGTGTGTACAAGTCACAATCTCTCTCTCTCTCTCTCCGTGTGTACAACTAACAATGAGAAGCTTACAATTGCACAGAATAATTTACGTTCTTCTTTTACCTTTATTCGATGATGCAGGCGGAAACTGATCTATCCCCCCCCCCTTCTCTCTCTCTCTCTCTCTCCGTTATACCATCTTCCCGCCTATCACCATAAATTCGTCTACAACGGATTTACCGTCTATATAATATACAGCCATTCGCCAATCTACAAGCAGGACAAAACTCTCTTCGTTTTAACCCATGTTGATTCCTCAAGCGACATGGAATTCAATGATAGGCTTTAATTGACAGCTTTTAGTCTCATGGAAACCGATCGAATGACGCGGGATTTAAGTTTAACATTTTTGCAATTATCAGTGGTCAAATTTAACTGATTGTATTTTGTTCAGTATTTTGTTTGATTCAGTGTTTCTACTTATTGACATTTAATAGCTATCTCTCTACTGGTCTCTATTTGCTTTAATTATCGGTGAGATCAGAATGCCTTATACCACTATCCTCGTTATAACGCTGAATATGTCTTTTGAGTAAATGTTGGCGTCATAACGTGTGTGTGTGTGTGTATGTGTGTGTGTGTGTGTTGCAAATATATACAAAACAAATTAAAAGGATCTATACTCCTTGATTTATATTAGAAGAATCCGATGTTGCAGTATTGAGAGGAGAGTTAGTTGCTGAGTCACCGTATGAGTTTATTTGCCACGAAAGAATGCCTATATTTACGGCTAACTTCCTTACGTCTGAGGGGATACGAGAGGGTATAGGGGTTCGTGCGTTCTGGCAAGGTGATAGGTGCTTAAACTCAGGACCTGGGTTAAACTCCCAGAAAGGCACAAATCAGAACTCCCTCCCCTGTATTGCAATATTCTCGCAGGCCCGGGTTAGACTTTCAGCAGGGCAATAATTACGAATTATAACTCTTTAACCTGTATAACAGTACTCTCTCTCTCTCTCTCCACACACACACACACACACACACGCACTCTATGCATATCGACGTTGCTTTCTCGAATGATTCGGTCAGTTATCAGTACGCGTGTGTCTTAGTTGTACAACCAGCAAAATTTTATCACAGAGGTCAAATAATTTTCACATTTAGTCATATCTTATCTTATGGGTCATATCTTAGAAACGATCTCCACCCTTATAATACTTGGAAGTCTAAATGTAGCTCTCTATTCGAGTCAGGCAGTAACGTGACGTTAAAAGTATAACTGTCTCACATGGATATAGTGGCGTAGCAACTGCCCAAGCAACCAGGCTATTTTTCTTCGCACCATATAGTCAGCTCTTTGCAAATGCTTTTCAGTGTTAAATGTCTTATTTCCAAGAAGAAAACCCTAGTTACAGTAAAGATATGAAAGCAAAATAAAAGCAAGAGGCACCAAGTGGAGCTAATATCGTACATATAGTGTATACTGATCTAAATGTAGTAGTAATAAGGCAGTTGCCATTGTTACAAAGACATTCAAATCAGAATAGTCTCCAGTTATTTACTAGAAATTGGTAGAATATGACAAGTTGTTTAATTGTGTTTCTACTCTGAGTAACTTCAGGTGGACTAGATAGTGCATTGACATTTTTTCTATCAATGTGAAAGGTGTTCATGCTATGACTACTTATCACATTTGGTCTGATATAGTTAGGCAGAGAGAAAGTCATTTTATGATAGTTATTTCATATATTAGTAATAATTTTCATGCTTGATGGGTGATAGGTGTCATTTGTACGTTTTCATCCTAGCTGCTATGTAATCCACATCGTTACTAGGGGAGCCAACCCGAACAAATGTATGTGATATCATATCATAAGGAACATTCCTACCAAGTTCAGACAGCTGGCTGGAGAAGAAGTCGAAAATATGTTTTCTACCCAGTCAATATGAAACCATTGTTGCTGGGAAAGCAAACGCAGAAAACATATTTGTATAGCATGTCCTAAAAATTGTTCCTTCCAAGTTTAATAAAACCTGACTCACCCGGTCTGGAGAAGAAAATAAAAAAGGTGTTCCACCTACTTCCAAAGTTAGCTACACCACTGACAAGGGAACTACTCTAGACACAAAAATCGTAGAACATGTTCTAAGAATTGTTCTTACCAAGTTTGATCAAACTTGACACAGCCGTTATAGAGAAGAAGATGCATGAAATCCACACCATTTCAAGTGGAGCCACTCCCGACACAACTCTGTTGCAGGAAGTCCAAAGAATAGTCCCTACTAAGTAAACATGCCTCAGCTGTACTGAGACAAATTTGAATACTGGTTTTCCATATGCTTACAATGAAAGCTACAGCATTGCTAGAGGAGCCACCCTGTAAGCGCTTTGTATAAAAAAAACAAAAACAAATATACCTACGAATTATGATCAAAAGAGAGAGAGGGTGGGAGGTATTGCAAACGTCATGGACGTAAAAATCTTAAATCGGACTTATACTAAAATTCGAAGACGCAGAAATTTCCCCATCTATGGCATTTTAAAATTTCACTTTACTATTTATTATACTGAGCATCGCTACTGACCTTTTTTATCTTATAAGCACTGTAAATTGTACTGCTATTTCCGATTTCGTCTCTATATTACTCGAGATTATCTCTTTTAGCAAACACGGCCTTCGTTTATGTTCTTTTTTTTTCTTCATTTTTAAATTAAAAATAGATAAGTAGATTAAATACGTCTGTGCTATTGATTTACCCGTTGTATCAATCACTGCTATCTCTCTCTCTCTCTCTCTCTCTCTCTCTCTCTCTCTCTCTCTCTCTCTCTCTCTCTCAATATACACACGCGCGCGCACTCTATGCATATTGCCATTCCTTTCTCGAATAACTCAATCAGTTATAAGTACGGGTGTGTTTGCATAAACTGTACAACCAGCTCATTTTATCACTGAGGTCAAATAATCTTCATAATAGTCATGTAGGTTGCCTTCGACGATTAGTGTACAGTCATGATTAAAACGGAACATGCAAGCATTATTAAATTTAAAAACAAGTTTTCTAATTTACTTTCTAATAGTACATTATTCTTCGCATTTATCTATCAAAGAATGTTCATACTCACCATGTTGCAACCTGAGTCGTATCTTGCAAACGATCTCCGTCTCTACGGTTTAAAGTCTAAAGGTAGTTCTCTATTCCAGTGTCAAACGGGCACGTGACGTTAAAACTGTAACCCTCTTACATGGGTAGTAACAATAATGTGCTTTTTATTCACACCTGGTGAACAGTCTTTCGCAAATGCTTTTCAGTGTTAAATGTCTTATTTCCAAGAAGAAACCCCTAGTAACACGAAAGAAACGAAAGCAAAATGAAACACGAGGCAACAAATGGGCCTGATATCGTACATATGACATACATTGGTCTAAATGAGAAATGTAGTAGGCATAAGGAAGGTACCTTAGTTTGAAAGACACTAGTGTCAGAATAATTTCCAGCTATTTGGTAGAACATGGTGGTATTTACGATGTTGTTTAACTGTGTTTCTACTTTGAATAACTTCAGATGGTCTAGACGGTGCGGTGTCATCTTTTGTATGAATCTGAAAGGTGTTCAGGCTATAACTACCTATTATATTTAGCCTGATGTAGTAACGCATGTTTGGAGAGAAAGTCGTTTTATGATAGTTTTGTTTATATATTAGTAATAATAGTCATACTTGATGGTGATAAGTGTCATTTGTACTTTATCAACCTGGCTGCTATGGAATCCACATCGTTACTAGGGGAGCAACCCCGAACAATTTTATGGGATAATATATCATAAGGAACATGCCTACCAATTTCAGACAGCTGGTTGGAGAAGAAGTCCAAAACATATTTTCTACCCAGTCAATATGAAAGTCAGTGTTCCAGGGAAAGCAAACACAAAAAACAAATTTGTATAGCATGTCCTAATAATTGTTCCTACCAAATTTAATCAAAACTGGCTCAGTCGGTATGGAGAAGAAAATAAAAATAGGTTTTCCACCTAACTGCAAAGGAAGCTACAACACGGACAGGGGAGCTACTCTAGACACAAATCTGGTAAAACATGCTGTAAGAATTGTTTCTACCAAGTTTAAAAAAACTGGACTCAGCCGTTCCAAAGAAGAAGTTGAATGAGAATTTCAACATGGTTGCTATGGAATCCACACTATTGCAAGTGAAGTCGCTCCGAACATAACTCTTATGCAGGATGTCCTAAGAATCATCCCTACAAAGTTTAATAAAAGTGGCTCAGCAGCACTGAGACAAATTTGAATATTTGTTTTCCATTTGATTAAAATCACAGCTACAACATTGCTAGAGGAGCCACCCGGGAAGCACTTTTTACAGAACATGTCCTAACAAACATTCCTACCCATCATGATCAAAATTGGCTCAGTTGTTGTGAAGAAGTAGTCGAAAATAGGTTTTCCACCTGGTTTCTATATAAGCCACACCATTGTTAGAGAAGCTACTCCTGACATAATTTTTGATCAAACATGTCTTAGAAAGTTCCTACTAAGTTTGATCACAATTTGCCTGAATTCCGTGTTAAGGAATTAAAAACTACCCGCTTGCTGATGAAGTCACACGATTGCTAGGGAGCCCCTACAAACATATTTTTGATATAGCATGTCCTAGAAAATGTTCCTTTCAAGGTTGATTTAAATTGTTCACGCGTTTCTGAAGAATTGGAATCACCCCAAACGATATTTTGTTAGAGCATGTTGTATGAAAAAAATCGTGTTTAAGTTTATCCAAATTGGCTCTGTAATTATAGAAAAGGAGTTGAACACAGGTTTTCCACCCTGTTGCTAAGAGAGCTCCCCAGACAAAATTTTGATGGAGCATATGCTTTTAAACATTCCTGCCACATTTGATCAAAACTGGTTCAGTCACATTAGAGTAGAAGTCAAAAATGAGTTTTCCACCTGACTGCTCATGAACACGCACCCTTGATAGGTAAGCCACTCCAGACCTGATTTTGATAAAGCATGATATATGCAACATTCCTAAGTAGGTGTATCCAAATTGGCTCAGCAGTTCTGAAAGAGAAACGGAAAATAGGTTGTATTTTTTGGTTGCTTTGGAAGCTATGCTGTTGCTTGGAACAACACAGGACACAACGTTTATGGAACAAAACACGTGAAAACTCCGTATAAAGTTTATTGAAATTTGCCCAGCGGCTTTCAAAAAGTAGTTTAAAATAGCCGGATGATGCACGACGGATGACGCACACCGAAAGCAGAGTCATAAGTTCACTTGGACTTACAGCCTGATGAGCTACAAACTTGTAACCTTCGAATCGGGTCTAAAATACAAATACATCAATATATATACTCACTGAACTTGCAGATATTGGGTAGATGAATTTTAAAGCTAGTACCACTGAAAATCTATCAAAATATTGACTGCAATATCTGTTTCTTAATTTTTGAGAATGTGTGTACAGTCTTTACAGATTTAAATTAACATTTAATGAACCTTTTATTGCAGTTATTTTGCAGGGATGCGGAAAAGGGACGATTCAGAGTTTTAATCTGATTCCCTGAGATCTATTCAGAATAGCATTGACAGACAAATTAAGGATCTGAAATTAAGGCACAGTATCAAGCAAGATTCTACTTTCAGCTATTTATGAACGGTGTTAGAGGCAAAATTCAAATGCCTTAAAGTAATGTCGAAGGGGAATAAGCTCCAGAAGACTGAAACTCTGAGTCAGGAAGAAATCAACATCTTATATGAGCAGAATATCATTGGTACAGGTGATGTAAATGTATCAAATGATGCATGAAATCAGATATACAAAATGTATTTGGGGATTTTGGGAGGGGATATTTTTTTTCTTACTTTCTTTTTTCGAGGACGTAGGTAATCTTAACCCAAATTCTCAAAACACATCGGTGGATGCACAATTACAATAACTTATCGTTCACAATTGCCATAAAATGTTAGAAGCTACTCGAATACTATAATTTCTGTCCAGTACCATTGTCCCACGTGAATATACTGTCGTATTGTAAAACACGCTTCCGCTATGTCTATGATAGCAACATTTTAAATATATTTGTTCTGCAAATCCAGCATCCTTGTCGCATTCTTTGTCGCTAATAGGGTATGGTTTTGTTCTGAGAGGCATACAGGACCACCTTTTATGGGGGGGGGGGGGATAATATTTAGTATTGAGTTGACTGACTTAATCTGGAAGAGAATACTTGGAATTTAATGGTTAGACTTATGCAATTTCTCAATATAATAATATCAGTCAGAATATTTACATTTTGTATTTAACGTTGAATGATGATTGACTTTTGTTAAGGGTAATATTCACCTGTTATCTATTATTAGGAAAACTATGTGCACTTGTGATATAGTATTTAGTTGATATTTATATTTTATGCCCATACAATAATTTACCATGTAAAATTAATTTTCTCTTGATGTACTTGTAGAATCACGTATGTCACTTTAGGTGATTACAAATGCTATTAAGCAATATGTGAGAGTATTACAAGAAATTGTTAAGAAGGACAAAAAAGCAAACGCAAGTAAAAAAAAATCCTCTAACACAGAACATCGGCTAATACGATTTCCCGAAGGAACACTTGCCAAACACGTTCCTATACTTGCACGTTAAACAATATATGGCAATCACAAAGTATAGACAAAGTTTGAGTCAGAAACGTCAAAATCAATATTTATCGTGAAATAAATATCCATTTGCACAGACACTAATGGCTACAGAGCTAATATAGCTTACTTGTTGAAATAGTTTGCAAACTTCTAATCCTACGTGTTGTTTTGTTTAAACCTCCAACCGAAAATGTAAATAATAAACCCACTTATGCCAATATAAGTGAAATAACATGTTCAGCTAGGAAAGAGCAAATCTGTCCAGCTGTTTTTAAAAGCCGACTTACTACAGGTGCCAACAATTCCAGGCAATGCTGCTGGTGCTATTTTTGTTTCAATCTTTCACCTATTGGTAATATTTCTCTAACGCTTTAATTATTTTTTCAGTGTTTTTATTCTGAAAATTCTTAAACTGTGTTAATGTCCAACTATTTGAGCTTTTTCACTGTCAACACTTTCCAATTGTGCTATAAGGCTTTTTGGCTTGCGCTGTTTCTCTGAAAATCTTGTTGCTTTACTCTTCAATCTGTTTTTCATATTTTTTTCAGCAGTATATTTCATGGATTCTGTTTTCAAATTGATAAGTTCTACAGCATTTACATAACTCCTAATTCTCTTTCCTCTTGTGTATTGAAAAGTATATTTTCACTACAGTTGGAAGTTTTCCACTTTCAATTCTTCCGTGAGAATCATCTATTCTAGTATCTACTTCTATTATTCATGTTGAACAAACCGCGTATTTGTGTCTATTGTTCCATCTCTATTTCCTCTTGTACTTCTACTGGTTGTCTTTCTGCAACAGTTGGTTCTAACAGATATTTATACCCAGTCTCCTCAATAGGAAACACCCATTTGTCACTTTGTTTTCTCCATCCAATTGTGACCAACAACTCCTTTCCAGTATGGCCAGCGCTAGTGTTTTGTACTATAGTATGGTCCCGATTGATTCTGAATCGTATCCAGTATTAAATCTCAGAAACTAACAGCATGCCACATCTCAAATGCAGATAAGAATATTAAGCTCCTTCCATACCTTACAAATTTCTTTCATTGTTACCAATGTTCGATGTTACTGACTTGTTTTTTCAAAAAACAAGAAATTAAACGCCGTCCGTAATGTTGAAGCGTCATGGCTGGATTAGTCGATGTTTATACGACGTGGGATTGCGCAGCTTCCGGCCATTCGGCAAATTCCGGGAGAGTCCGATGTGAGTTGTGTCCCTTTAAAGCCTTTATGAGTAATTAGTTTATTTCCGTGTATGGAATAATTGACGGATAAATATAGAACGTCCATGCAGATTATCATAGTATACAGTCGGTATGCGGTTTCAGAAGAGACATAATCCATTATTAACGAACTTAAGGTATAACGTTATGAAATTTTTGACAAGCTGTATGTTGACTATGTAGCAAGTAGACAATATATGTTTACATACCGCACGTGCGTCCGGAACATCCCGTCATCCCTCCTTCTTGCATAGACTCTTCCAGCTTCCGGAAAACAACCTAAACTTTATTATTGTCTTCACCGTTGAGAGCCACATTTTTGGAAAAAAAAACAAAGCATAACATTGAACATTGGCAAGACTGAAAGAAATTTGTAAGGTATGGAAGGAGCTTAATATTATCATCTGGATTTGAAATGTGGCATGCTGTTAGTTTGTGAGATTTAGTACTGGGTACGATTCAGAATCCATCGGGACCATACTGTAGTATTATTTTCATATCAAGTACAAGAAGCCCAATAATCAAAAGCCTGTTTATTTTCCCGAAAAATGAGTGAGAATAACAGGCATACTCTCTATGCATATTTGCCGAAACCACGCCTCAGAGGAGGGAGACCGCTTCACACGACCTTCAGTGACAGAATATTTATGAGTGCATAATGCCCAGTGTTTAAACCAAACTGATCTAATAATAACTTTCTCTATTGGTATCTATGCATTACCAAAATTGAATACAGCCATATTTACAAACAGAATTTCACGTGCAAGTACCGTATTATACACAGACTGTTTGGCAACTCAATCACCCGAGAACTCCCGCTCTTTCATTGACTTGTCTCATATGCTAACAACTGTATGCAGGAATAAGTATTCATTTTCATGCTTTCCAAAAATATCAATAAATACTTCCCAATTCCATAAGGAATAAGTGACCAGTTACTTATTCAATAAGGAAAAGTTCACACACCAAGTTGCTTACTTATTCCGTATTTCCGATTCAATTCAATAAAGAATAGTTTACCACTTACTTATTGCGGATTTTAAAACAATCTGCAAATTTGAACGCTCTTCATGGCATTCATAGCTATGTTGAGACGAAACAATTAGTCTAACTCAGTCAAAGAAATACGAGTGTTTTTATTGGTACCAACTATATAACGCTGGATACAGTGAGATGACCGATTATATTAAAATGTTCAATGACATCAACTTTTCTTTAAAATATTTTCATTTTGAATCCGTCCTTGACAGCTTATATTTATGGATTTGCTCCAACAGAAGGGAAAGATACGAAAAAAATCGTCGAACCGATTGCGAGATATAGCTATGTAAATATACATCTTAAGTCCACATATAGAACATCACCTCCTTAAATGATTTTGACACGGACCAATCTTTGAGATTGTAACTCTAGGGTTATTTTCGACCCACAAAATGAGTTAAAACAAACTCTGGACGAAATTCATAGAGAATACTCACAGAAATGTGACGGTCCTTATAGGTGCTAGCTATGCAAAGAAAGTGCAGAGTGAACCGATTCTGTTAAGAATTTCCACTAATTGATCCCCTACTTAGAGGATTTTTATTTCAACCTCTCTTTGACAGTTTTAGTTAGGAATCTGTTCCAGCAATATGTGGCTAAATACATGGAAACCATAACAAAGCAAGTAAGCGGACACAATCTTAAGTCCACGATTGAACCCAAACAGCCCATCCTCAAATCATTTTAACATGGATCCTCCTTTGAGTGTTTATATCTCGGGATACCAGCAATATTAAACTGGTTTTGCGCGGGCCGATTATGTCCAAATTTTGCAATGCGTGAACCATACATAGAGATAAGTTCCTAGTTTTGATTAGTTCCAACATAATCTAAAGTTAGAAAAAATTCGTCGAGCCGATTTCGAGAAATATGGAGATAAAATACATCGGAGGTATAACACAGGCCGTAAAGGGGTTAAATCTTTCGTACTGTATATATATTTGAGCCCTAACATCCTCTCCTAAGAGACTTTTGATATGGTCGCTTCTTTTATATTTTATCTCTAATAATTTTTGTCTGCCCCCAATGACGTCTTGTCAAATCTGGTTGTTAGCAATCGGCGAAATAAAAGCCAGCTTATGGGTACCGTGTGTGAACAGCAGGTACAATGTCGATCGATTCTCTCAACACAGCAGGTACAATGTCGATCGATTCTATCAACACAGCAGGTACAATGTCGTTCGATTCTATCAACACAGCAGGTACAATGTCGATCGATTCTATCAAAAATGTGTAGTAACTGAGCAGCTACTTAGATCATTTTTATTTCAACGCCTCTTTGAGAGCTTTTAGTTATGGATCTGCTCCAGTATTAGGAAAAGTTCAAAGAAAATTCGTCGAGCCGATTTCGAGAAATAGGGGGCTCAACATACGGTATGATTAACAAAGCCCATAAGGAGATTACCTCTATAGTCCATATATGACCCAACGCGCACTGCTAAAAAAAAAAACACTTTGACATGGATCGTTCTTTGATATTTTGTACCTTGGGTTATGTTTGACTCCAAACAAGTATTGAAGGAGTTCGTCGAAAGCAATCAGAGGAATAGGTGTGTACTTATGGATACCAGTAATATGAAAATTGCATATTGTGGACCGATTATATCCAAATTTTGAAATACTTATAGAATTTTGATTTCAGCCCCTGTTTGACAGTTCCTAGTTAGGGACCTGTTCCAACAGTAGGTAAAGTTTGAAAGATATTAGTTTTACCGATTTGGAGAAACAGGGGGTTAAATATAAGAGGGGGGAGGGGGCGGTGGGTATAACATCTGCTTGACATTCCCTAGTTATGGATCTGTTCCAAATGTAGCAAGAGTCTATGGAAGATTCGTTAAGCCGATTTTGAGAAATACGGGGCCACATTTATGCAGGCGGGGGAGGGGTATAACACACGCCGTACTGATTAGATCTTACGTATATATGGGTTGCAATGTCTCCTCCTTATAGGATTATGACATGGATCCTTCTTTTATACTTTGAACCTAGGGATATATTTGACCCCCAGCAGAAGTATTCACACAATTTGTCGAGGGTAATCAGAGGAAGAAGAAGTGAAGTACCCAGTTACTGTACTTATTCCCGAGTATTTCATGTCCCTTATTCACAATTCCATAAAGAAGAAGTAATCAGTTATTCCCAATTCAAAAATACAACTGGTGGTTGTTTTATGGTTACCGATAGTAAAACCTCCGACATAGTGGTAGTAATCATCACTGTCCTTATGTCTTATTCGCTATTAAATAATGAATATGTAACCAGTTACTTATTCCTTTTTTTAAAAATGCAACAGGTTGCTGTTTGCTGTTGCATATAGGAGTACCTGGGATGTAGTAGTAATAATCATCATCAGCAGCATTAAATGGACTACAACTATTGCTACTACGACGACAACAACTCTTATTATGCAGGTTTCAAATTTAACTCAGGACTACTCGCTATTCCTTATATCGTATTCTCTATTCAATAATTAATAGATAACCAGTTACTTATTTCTGATTTTAAAAATGCAGCTGATTGTTTGTTGTTACAGAGAGGAGTAACTGGGATATAGTAGTAGTAATGGGCAACATCAGGAGCAGCAAATCTACTACAACTATTGCTACAACGACGACAATGCCTATTATTCAAGATTTTCAATTCTTGGATTCCAGTGTTAGTAAATAAGTTGAAATCAATGATAATATGACTTCCAAGAGAAATAATTTGAGACTATTGCCCGGAATCTTTCGGAGAAAACTACCCAGAACTATATGTATTATTGATTGTGGAAAAACATTTATTCAGAGACCAGCTAATCTCAAATCTCAAAAGTAGAGGTGAGACATATGGCAATTATAAGGGCATTTGTCCACATTAATTGCACAGATAATCCAATCAGTTGAGTGGGTTGTGTCATCAATGAATTAATATGTATGTCCAAACATAATTGTCATTTAACAGAATACTTGGAGATGTCTCATTCAAACAACATTAAAGGAATTGAATATATTGACGAACAATATTTTTTTTTTTCTTAGTGTTTGTTACAGACTTTCCTTACTGTATAAACAGTGATTTTTAATGTTAATAATTGGACTCAAGATGTAAAGAATGTGTCGGCTAGAATATAAGAATTTTATTATGTTCTTAGATACAACGTTTCCTCTTTTATAATGTCCGAGTTTAAATTCCCCTGCCAAATTCCTAACTAATATGTATTCCAAAGGCTTTTTTATAATGTTCCTTTGTTACAACGTTTAATTGGTTATAGCGTTTAACTATCATTCTCTACCTGTATTTTGACTAATTGAGCACTACAGTTCGAAGTAAATCTCTCTCTTGTTCCTTTTGAATTCTGACTGTTGTGAAAATGGCTGAAAATTCGCCGGTCAGAAAAAGAACAAATGTCTCTACAGACATAATGCTATATGAGCATTTGCATGTCATTGAACAAAATATCAACAGAAAATCTCAGATTTATAGAAAACAGATGACTATTGACAATTTCTTTTCCATCCATTTATATAAAGGGCTAATTTACTACTCGTTAAGTTATTGAACAAATACGTTTTCACATAAAAGTGATTTTTATGATTCACCGGCTGATACATGAACATGTATGTTGACACTTTCATCAGATGGTAAAACTTACAGGTTTATCATTTTTTTTTCTTTATGATAACATGTATTTATACAAATGTATGTTGTTTCTTGAAAATTGTATTACCATTACATATGAGTTTTGACAATAATCATACCAGTATAAATTGTTTCCTACACGTATGACTAACGTCATCGACATGGACAAGTACATAAACATTTTAAAAAATAAACGAATTTGGATATAACATTTCTTGGTTACAATGTTCTAAAATCCCAGTCCCCTCTGAAATGTGATAAGTAATCTTTACTATATATATATGTATAATCGATGTGGCAGTCAACCAAAAATACCATTTGTTACTCACTGTTAAAATTCTTGATTTTGTGTTATTTTGTGATATCTTGGATATTATCCAAATGGTAAAAGGAAAAAGGAAGAAACAGTTTCCATGCGGTGACTAAGATTGTGTTCATACTGTCTTCTGTGTGAGGTATGGCTTCTTGTGTTTTTGCAGACTAATCTATTGTTCGGGTCCTATTTCGTTTTGTTTTTCTTTGCTTTGTCTTTATATACATTATTCATGTTATTATTATCATTATTATTATTATTTTTATTATATTATTATTGTTGTTGTTTTATTCTCCTTGCAATTTCTTTGAGTTCTCAGTATAACCTTTCATTTGAATATGCAAGCATCCACTTATCGGTGTAACATTATTAATTATATACATAAGATTCAAATTTTCTTATAAAGGTTATCACTTATTGTCATTTGTAATTAAAAAAAAATTATAATAAATGAAGATTAACATTTAAAAATAAGAATAGAAAACCGAGATATTTCCTTCAATGGTACTTACTTCCTTAATATGCTCATCAAATGTGAAAAAAAATCACGGGAATCAGACCAGCATATATTTAAACGAATATGAAATACTTCAAATTGTTCATAGTTTTCCCCATTTCAATTTGGGACTGTTGGCAATTTTCATCTCATGAGCACTAGATTCATCAATGTAGACTGTGTATACATTTTGATATCAATGTAGACTGTGTATACATTTTGATATCAACGTAGACTGTGTATACATTTTGATATCAATGTAGACGGTGTATACATTTTGATATCAACGTAGACTGTGTATACATTTTGATATAGGTATGTATGTGAATCTTGGTTCCATTCTACACGAGATGATATTTCAACCAAAGACTTTTAGGACCTGGTCTTCATTAATGGACGATACGTCTGTCGTCATTATTGTTCATTAGAAATAGTATTGTATTATTTTTAAAACTTTAGATTTTTTTTTTAAATTGTTTTTTTTTTTTCATGTTAGTCGATTATAAAATATTATTTTTAACGGCACATTTATCGCTGTAATTCTAAAACCTCTAAGTTAATTTGTTGCAACTTTTAAAGAGACACAAAATCTTCCTATTTTTTTATTTTAAAAAGAATTTTGACTTGAGAAATTTGGGACATGTGCTATGTTTTATTTTTATGTTTTATTACATGTAGTGTATGATATTTTCATGAATTAAATCCAATAATAGTTAATTATATTTATATTATAATCTGTTGAGTAAGAGTGTTACCGCATTTTCGTTTTACAAATCTGTTCAAAATTGCAAGTTACGAGAATTACTGCAATTTGGATTTAAAAATTAGTTCAGAACTGTCAGTTATGAGGTTATAAAAGTTCCCTGTATTCATGCTTTGTCAAATCAATGTCTACTTGTTAGAAAAAAAGAATTGCAGAGTATATCATATATCAGGTGGATATTAAATGTTTAATATTTAATGGCAAATTTACTGAATTTTAGTTTCATCTGATAATGAAAAAAATATCCTCTCCAAATAAATTTATCGTAAAAAACTAATGTTTGAAGTTTATATTCTACAAAAGCATAAATGTTTATGGCATTTTTTCATCACTGTCTCATCACAACAGGCTGATAAGACTGGACTTGAAAAACTAAAAGCTTCTGTTAAGCACAAGGCTTTGTTGATTGACAGGATAATGCACTCTTTTTCCTAATCAATAATAGAGTTTTCCAAAAATAAAAATCTTAATTTCCATTCTAAGTGCCCAAAAGATGGGACTCATGAAAACAGGGTCCTCTCTCCCAAGTCTCTTAGTGCAGCTGATGCTTTTGCCATTTATCCTCACCTATGATCATTAAATATCGTCATCATCATCATCATCATCATCTTTCATTTTAAGGCTGGTCCTCAGAAGGAAGAGATATAAAGCATACCCTGCTCCACGGTATCATGTATTCATTACAGAGAATATCACCATTCAAATAAACAACAACAATAATAAATCAATATAACAACTCAATGTTATTATTAATTTTCATATTTAATTCCATACAGTAAAATTCTAATATTCAGTTGTCCCTTACTGTAAATTTCTTTTGCATTATTGTACTTCCTCACATTACTGAAAGTAACTATTTTAAATCCTAACTCAGAAAAATAAAAACAATGACTCCTAACTGTAGAAATAAAAATGTATATACTTGGCTTATTTACATTCAAGAGTGGGTTGTTTCCCCCCAAGTCTGATCATTAGGTCTAAATGAGCTTTCATATAGCCAAATTGCCAAATTTTCCAAAAATATTCTTCAAATAATCATACAAATCTTTATTGTTGCAACAGGAGCATGTGTTTCATTTTCATTTCATTTCATTCAATGGGTTCTCTAAGCCTTTCAGTTGTAATTATGTTTAAATTTTATCTATTGATACATCTTAATCATCTTTTTTACATATGAATTCCTAGTAAGTGTATTGCATACATACTGTGTCATGCAGCTCTTGCATGTAAGCCATACAATGCAAATTTATCACTTTCGGGACGGGGGTGACTGCATCACATGTCTGCTGTGCATAAGCCACACAATGCAAAATTTTTTAAAATTATTTTGTTTTGATTTTTACGTGCAAGTTCCTAGCGAGTATATTGCATACACATGGTGACTGTGTCATGTACTCTTGTACATATGCCGCACTTGTTTAGCATGTCTTGTATCTTGTTTGAACAATTAAACCCTTTTCTGATTGCAGAGCTTAGTTTCATTTTATTTATATTTATTTTGTATCATGCCATGAATCTGATCAGCTTTTATGATGTAGTGACCATTATAGATTAGGTTGTCCTCATTTCTATAGAAAAAAAAGTTAATCTCTGGCATGACCTTTTGATGTGTAAAACTGCACTATATGCAGCAACGAATGAGCCTCAATTAATGACACAAGATAAAATGAATTATTCATGTTTTTGTGTATACTGACATTCAAACAGGATGGTAGGTTCTTGTTCCATTCAAATCCATTAGTATTTTTGGAAATAATTTCAGAATCATTTATAAAAGTCAAAAAGTTTATCTCCAATGAATTTAGAAATTCAAGACCCTAAGAATTTCTGGTAAAGCTCTAATACTTTGTTATTTCAATTCAAATTAAATTTTCCCTAATTTTAGGGTTGGCCAAGAGCCAACAATTCCAGAACGTGCAGTAACTGACTAATGAATAATATTGATTTTTAGGGTAAAATTAGTCTATTTAGTCTTAGTGCCTGCAAGCATCGACTCCTTTATTTTTATTATATGCATACAAGAGTGTGATGTTGTGTTATGTTAGTAATGGTACATTGTGCCTTCAGCACACCTTTGATATGATCATTCAGTTTATTCAGGTTGGTCCATTTATTTCAGCAAATATTTGAAGTAATGTTACAGTAGGATATAACTGTGCTTTAGTAGTGTATTGCAATTTCTTGAAATTTCTCTATGTATTTTTTGTTTAAGATCATACTACTTGAATGTTCAAGTAATTTTCAATTATTATAATTGAAATAGTAATTTTTAATAGTTTTCAAAACATCTCCAAGTATGCTGGTCTTGTAATTTTGATCATGATGTTAAATGTGCATGTATCCCTATGAAAGATGTAAAAACAAAAATACAAGCAGTATTTGAAAAGTTCTGAATATTTTGTTATAACATTTTTGTTTATTCGAACCTGTCAGTATATATAATGCCGATTGATAGACAAAATAACACTCTATAAAATGATCTGCAGCGGCACGTACAGCACGCCCGACACCTGGAGAAACATGCATGTGACATAACATAGGTAAATGACAGTGACATCAAAATTACAGAGAAAGAGAACTATTCTGCTACAAAGTAAAAAGCATGTTGTAAAATCCGAGCACTTGTTGGGTACTCTCCAACAGATACCAAGGCCGACTTGGATCAAGTTTGTGGTTGCAATTCTATGTCATATCCTGCAATTTTGAGGTGGTTTCATCATTTTAAAGAAGTCTGGTAATCCATGGAAGATTACCCACATTTTCGAAGACCGTTGTGTGTAATTGATGAGTGGAAAGTGACTGCTGTGTAGGGGGCAATTGATAAAGATGCTCAATACACAAATATATATCACAAGAAGACTTTTACTGAAAACCCGATGTTGATATGACCATAAATTGAGAAGTAGTGGTAAAAAGATGCAATGCTGAATGTCAGATCAGCAACATTTTAATTTAGGACCAACTACAGATCATAAGACGTCTTGTAGTGAAAACCCCATGTCAATATGATGATTCATTCAGGAGAAGTAGTGATAACAAGATTTTAAACATGGCCACTGTGGCAGCCATATTGGATGCATGAGGGGCAATTTTTTTTATTTAGGACCAACTAGACCCTGTAATGATTATGTGTGTAAAGTTTCATGACAATCCTCCCCATAGTTCTGGTGAAGTAGAGATAACTTGTGCTAATGGATGAACAGATAGGCATGGGATGATAGGTCATCTCTTAAGCTCTTCTGGTCTTTGAGCAGTAGTGCTAAAAAGTATACAATCTGACTTTGTTGTAAATTAGACCAAAAAAAAGTACCTTGAAAAGTTAAAGGAAAGAAAGCCAACAAATTAAAGTTCAAAGTTATGATACATTTCCTATACTTCCTAAAACTGACACAAGTTTCCACAAGCCTCTCTAGATGCTGTAAATCTGATAAAATTCACACCAGGCATAAAATGATAGCCATGATACTGGTCATAGCTAATGAGATACCAGGGATGACTATACTAATTTTTGACCCACTACCCTGGTAAGAATGATTCAGGGAAAACAATCTAAAAATTCAAATGTTCGCTCTTTTAGTACTTACATTAAATTTCACTTTCCCAACAATGGGTTTTAGTTATCTGGGCTAGATAGGCTAAGGAATTGTCATCAGGGTTAGTTGGGCTATGGAGTTGTCATCCAATGACTGATCAGGTACTTAGTAAGGTAGATTGACATGGTGGAACTATCAAATTTCAGTCTGTGGACAGAACAAAAAAAGTGAAAAATGTAAGACTATTTGAATGAAAAATATTAATTTATTAAACTACTAGTACCTGCACTATTAAATGTCTACCTTTTAAGTACACAGAGAAACCAGTGTGGCCTCTTACTCTAAGTCAATTGGGAAAAAAGATAGGGTAAAGTTTCCTTTATTTCATATTTTCTTGTATCATTTAGCAGCAAGATTCTTGCAAATATACTTCTAATTCTGAATATCAAATTGAACACACAAACAAATCTTTGAAAATTTACTTTTTGAACTTAAAGGGCTATTTAATTATCGATGTACAAGCGATCACACCAATGTGCGTGCAAATTATTATCTTAAAAAGAACTACAGAGGCAAACTCTCACTCTCTCACTGACTCATACACACACAGCACATTATGTATATATACACACAGAATACATATTATGTATATACATACACAGAATACATATTATGTATATACATATTTTATCTATCTCAAATTGGTTTTAGCTTGGCCCTGTTGCACTTGCTGGTAATGTTTCTGAAGATTGGCTAAAGTTTCTCTGTGCTCATCTTGTTTTTTCTCCAGATCTTTTAACAAGTTGTCATGGCGCTTTCTGAAAAATAACAAATTTAATCTTGAGTAAAAAAATAATTGCTGGAAAAGTGATTATTTCTGGCAGAAATTACGGCATATGTCTGCTAAAATAACCATGTCCACTGTTCAGAACATTGTTATTTTAGTAGACAAGGTAAAATTAGCAAACCATGCTATAGTCTGACTTATGAACTGATTCAGAGATTATAATGCTGAAAATATGAATATTTATCACAGAAATGAACAAATCCACAACCTGGGCACCTGTGATCATTATCAGCCTCCTCTGTCATAAGCCTTCCGTACATGAATTTGAATTCCTCATACTTTAATAATGGTTACTATATCCCCTCTAGAATTTATTTTGGACATTTGAGTCTACATTTTTTTCCTCCCTCTATGCTACCCAGGAAATAAATGCAGCAGTGTTTTTGATTAAGATTTTGTCTTTTATTTATATTTTCTATCAATGATCATCAACCATGTGCTTTCAATGGGAGTCCAAGCTAATCAAAATCATTAAGACATTTCTGTCAACCAATGAAACTGATTGCCTTATACTTCTTTGGCATGAACATACATGTACTCTATTCATTTTGCTTGGGATGCACTCGATTCAGTTAGTTTAAAAATTTATAATTAACAATATCAACGTTTCATCTTTATTTTCTTGGGATCCTTTTCATGTACTGTACAGGTGCCATAGAAGGATCTTGTGCCAAAGATGAAAAATAAGGATCACTGGCACAAGTGTGCAGCCTAATATGAACCTTGATCTCTGACACACTGACCCCTAAATCTATTTGTTCCTTTTCCATCTCAAATGCAAGCCATCCACAAAGTTTGGTCATAGTTTGTGGCATAGGACTTGAGTTATTTTGTGGAAATGATTTTCCTTCTTGGTGTCCCTCTGAGTTCGACTTTGACCTTCAACTCAAAATCAATAGATGTCTTCCTTGTCTCATGTCCAAACCATCTTGAAAGTTCAGTCAAGGCGTGTGGTACTGAGCTTAAGTAGTCCTGTGGAAATTATTTTTTCTTTCAGTCCCTGTGACCTTGATTTTGACCTTTTGAACCCAAAATGAATACTCTAGTCAAAGTAGGTGACAAAGAACTCAAAGATATTGTTCAGAAACCATTTTTCTTCTTAGAGTCACTATAACCTTGACCTTTGACCTTTTGACCCCAAAGTTAACAAGTGTTTTTCTTGTCTAAAGTGCAAGCTACTAATGTTTACAAAGTTTGGTCATGGTATCTGGTATACAAATCAAGTTACTGTTTGGAAAGAGTCTTCTTTCTTTTCATCGTCTTGTAGGAACATATGTTTACATTTATCTGAAAGGGTTCATCTTTCTAGAGTTTTTGCAACTTTTCATCTGTACATTTCTAGAACTTTTAATCAGCACTATATGGCCAGTATTCTGCTGACATGCCATTAAACCCTATGCATACAACAATGCATCCATCCATCTATCCATCCATACATACATCTGTAGTCCCGATGAACCTCTGTAAGCTTTTCCTTGCCCCTAATGCTAACTACAAACAAAGTTCAGTAAAATCCGATTGTGGAGAATTTGGGGTACTGTGTAGATACAAAATAGGAAACAAATGAATGGATGGATGAAAAACATCATAACATGATATTCTCTGCCTTATGATAACTGTATAAATATTATTTCACACACAGACCACTTACCCACAATACTCTAGGACTTTAGCAGCAGCAGTTTCATGGTGAAAATATTTACATCTATAAAAACAGTTTAAAAAATATTTTGTAGTTTTCCAAACAACTTGACTGAAGTTTTAAAAATATGAAGTCAGAGAAGCAAAGTTCATTTTTCGTAATTTCCATCAGGACTAATCTTGCCTTTTGAAAACAACATGTTAAAGTTTCATAACTAGTTCATGTCACAGTACAGTGGACACAAAAGAACTGAAACAGATACCAATGCTAGTCAATGGAATCAGCAGCCATGCAGTGATTTTTCTTTTAACAAGCCCAATGAGCAACCTGCTTATAATACAGGAAGAGCCTGATCCAGAACAGGAGAGACCCTTGATGTTGGGCTATCCAATATTTTGAGCACTGCATCCAAATAAAGGCATTGACTCTTGAGTCCCAATAGGCTTAATTATGGATTAACTCGTATATCTTGGCTTATGTACAGATTAAATTATAAACTCCTAACCTTAGATAATTAAAAAAATTTAACATTATTTGCACATAACAAGCATGGTTTAATTGCAAGATGGTCTGTGAGAAATACTACTAAAAAAAAGAGTTAGTCCCTTTAAGGAAGTGACACTATTGACAAAAATAATTTTTCAGTAATCCCAGCTAAGATCATTCTTCTCTTTAACTGGTGAGTCCTGAAACCATCTCTAAAATTCTTGGATTACCTATGCTGATATGACCATCCAATGAGCAGGAGCAGCAATAACATGATTTTCAAGATGGCCACCACGGTGGTTATATTGGATGTAAGATTTGGCACCATTTTCATTTATGACAAACTAGAAACAATAAGAATTCTGGTAAAAACTGTATGTCAATATGACTTTACATTTAGAAGGAGTAGCAATGCCAAGATTTTCAAGATGGCAACAATGGTGGCCATATTGTATGTCTGATCAGCACCATTATAATTAGGACAAGCTAAACACCTTAACAAGATCTTGCAGTGAAAACCACATGTCAATGTGACTTTCCATTCAGGAGGAATAGCAGTAACAGGATTTTCTTGACAGCTGCCATGGTGGCCATATTGGATGTTAGATCAGTACCACTTGCATTTAGAACCAACTAGACAGCATAAGAAGTCTTTTGGTGAAAACTCCATATCAATATGACCATCCATCCAGAAGGAGTACCTATAACCATGACAGCCATATTGGAGGTCTGACTGGAATTACAGGGATCGCACTGGGCATTGCCAATGTCGCAAACTGCGATTTTTTTTCCTGATTGGCGACAAAATATACCATCTGGCGATTTTTTTGGCGACAATGTTTTTGACTGTTAAAACTTGTATATACAATCTTGGGTTTGGAGTGGAGGAATTCAAAGGCACCATGAAAGGAAGCCGCAAACTTGGGTATACAATGCACTGGTATGGTTACATAAACAAATCCTTTGTTCATATTGACTGCTTATGCTGACATCTGGCTTGAGTACTGTATGCAGTGATACACTCCAATAGTCATGCTACAAGACTAGCTACAATCGACCAAACGACCGCTAATCCTTTTTTTTTTTGTTTTTTTGTTTGGAAAAATGTACCAGAAAAAAAAAAGTTTTGCTGAAACTTCAAAGAAAACTGATTACCTTTGAAGCCCCAATAGTTCTGTATAAATACGAAGTAAATGAAAAATAAAATTCAATCTCAATCAGAACTATATACTGTAATGGGTAAATGTAAGTTAGACTTTTTGTGTTCATCATCTCATCCTAAGATTAAGTTACCAAAATTAACAGCATTTGGATTTAGTGCATTTCTTGACAGTTGGAAATTTGGGCGTCCGTGGCTGAGATAGGATAGAAAATTAAAACTGATGTTCTGTGATATGTGTATCAAGGCGCAAGTCGTCAATTCATTGTTTTTGCGGGAGAGGTGGTCGAAACATTTGCTACATTTGGAATTGCTACTATTACAGGAATAATTGCAAAACGGGGGTTGGATTTTGTGTGTGTGTGTGAAGGGGGGGATGCGTTTCATACTTTTCGGACAATCTTCAAGAATTTTACATTCAAACGATTAGGTCCATCCCGATTGAATATTTCCAAGGTTACTGTTTATTCTCATACATAAATTGATTTTACGCAAATGTATAAGGCTTTCTTGCCCTATAAGAGGTAAACTATATAAATCCTATACACATAGGAGGCATACTCTCGATTTTCCGTGTGCTGATTATCCGTGTGTCAGTGTGGGCCAAAAAAAAAAGAAGAAAATATTATAAAGAAAACTAGTCTTGAACGGTAGTCTTTAGAAACTTTAGAAAACTATATTGAAATATGTACATAATAAGACTTTGAGGCACACGACAGGTATCAATCACACCCCTGTGACCCTATGACACTGAAATATACACGATTCTTGTCTAGCTAAGACAGGCAGCTTAACATTCTACTGTTCAGCCGACACAAGAAATTTACAAATAAATACTGAGTCTGTAATAAACTGGATACAGTGTATCATTTAATATGATAAAAAGTCGGTCAGTTTATACAACTGTTTAAAGACCATTAAAAGGTAAGGCGGTCAGAGATAAACAGACACCTTTCAGAGATTTATTGAATTGGCTCACAATAGCTAAGGTGATGTGTCATGTCAAATCCTTTGAGCACTGCTGAGGAAGAGCCCATTAGGCTAATTTGCATAGGTAAAGTTCACTAAGTGGAACAACCCAATTTGTCTGAAGTTAAGTACATCAAAGAGAGAGAATCTAATGAGAATCGGCACGTACGAATGTGAAGGAGACTTCGACTTTGAAACTGCATTCAGCAAGTGGGTAGCCGTAAAATAACGACGCATACTCATGTGACATTCAATTTTATTAATTTTTATGAAACAACATTTTAATAGTGCAAAACATTATAAATAAGCATACAAAGCAGTCATGCAATGATTTATTCTGTAATATTGTGTTATTGTATTGTTTGCTGTCAATAAAGTAATAAATAATCCATCTTTTTCAATTTTCATTGCCTACTACATTAATAGACATGGAAAAATACTTACTCCTTGCTTGGTGACACTTTTTGAAAATTGGCGACAAAATATTGAGATTTGCGATTTTTTGGGCGACAACTTTTTTAAAGCCAGCACCATCCCTGAATTATTTTCATTTTAAGACCAACTAGACACTGGGAAGAATGTGTGTGTAAAAGTTTCATGGCAATCCTCCAAATAGTTGAGAAATAGCAGTAACAAATTTGTGCTAACAGATGGACGAACAACGGATGACAGGCCATCCCATAAAGCTCTTCTGGTCTATGACCAGTAAATTTATAAACAGAGTGGGAAGGAGTGTCATTCCATTATTTTAATTGATAAAAAGGAAATGAGTATATTTTGTGCATGCTTGTTATGTGATAGTATGGCCTGTAGGAAACACAATCTTCCTACCTGCTATTCATAAAGTTATAAAACATGGTAGTCTTTCATCAGTCCTTTTTGTTATTATTCTTTTTTTCCACATGAACTGAAATTGTCCTTTCATTCAGTACTTATAGCTGTTCCAGTAAAAAAATTCCATGGGGATAGAACGCTCATCCATTTTGGGTGTACTACCATTAAAATGTAGTTTCTTTCATAGGCACCATCTCAACAACAACAAATTCTGTCAACACCCACCACCACTAAATTTTAAAATAAAATCTGATGAGAAAACTGTACCTGCAAAAACTACATCTTTCTGCATGCATGCATTCATTTCAGCATGTATGCAGTATTAAAGGGATACTGTTGTAATGTTTTTGCTGCATTAACTTGTATTTTAGACCACAATCTGCCCTGAAAACAGCAGCAAACATTTGGCACAGCACAAGATCAAGGCCGAGTTTTATTGTCATGAACTTGCAAAAAAATCTGTAACAGAGTAGTGACCAGCTTATATGTTGCAAAACTTAAATGTTTCTATCCAATTATTTTTGAAAGCCCTGAATGTTTATCAATCCATATTTTAACAGTGCACGTAAAGATCAGATGTACAGTGAACAACATGATAGTGTATAACAAACTATGTGAGACATAAGCTGCCGTAATTATTGTTCACTACACTGTACATTAATGATGTGACATGTAATTAAAAATTATATTTCACTCTAAATCTGTCTTCTCCTTCCATGTAGCATGAAAATTCAAGATACATGTATTACTGTGGTTGCAGGATATCAACCAGGAAATGCAGATACTAAATTAGCACTCAATTTCAGTAATAGCTTTTGGATGAAAGAACATTAACTTCAATACATATACTGTATACTGATATGTATACCAGTCCCTGTTCTGTCATCTTAATTCTTATCCCAGAGTTCGGCTGATGCATTTGTTTTATTTATTAACTTGATCATAATAAGATGTCTTGTCAGCTGAACTACATGTATGTATAGCAAACTGAAAACCCCATGTCGATATGACTTCCCATTCAGAAGGAGTAGCAATATCAAGATTTTCAAGATGGCTGCCATGGTTGGCTATACTGGATGTCAGATCAACACCATTTTCATTTAATACCAACTAGACATCATAAGAAGTCTTCTGGTGAAAACCCAATGTTGATGACTTTCCATCTAGGAGGAGTAGCCATAAGATTTTCAAATGAGCAGCTGTGGTGGCCATACTGGATGATTAGATCGGCACAATTTGTTTTAAAAACCAAATAGACATCATAAGAAGTCTTTATGTGAAAACCCCATGCTGATATGACTTTCCGTTCAGAATGAGTAGCATTACTATGATTTTCAAGATGGCTGCTGTAGTGGTGATATTGGATGTCAGACTGGCACCATTTTTATTTAGGATCAACTCGACATCATAAGATGTGTTTTAGTGAAAACCCCATGCTGATATGACCATCCATTCAGGAGAAGTAGTGATAACAAGAGTTTAAAGATAGCGGACATATTGGATATCAGACAGGTACCATTTTCATTTAGGACCAACTAGACATTAAAAGAAGCCTTTCAGTGATAACCACATATCGATCTGACTCTCCATTCAGGAGAAGTGTTAACAAGAATTTCCAAACAGCCACCATTGTGGCCATATTGGATTTCACATCAGCACCATTTTCATTTAGGACCAACTTGACATCATAAAAAGTCTTTAGTGAAAACCCCATGTTGATATGAACATCTATTCAGGAGGAGTAGCGATTTTCAAGATGACTGCTGTGGTGACCATACTAGACATCATAAAAAGTCTTCTAATGAAAACCCCAGGTCAATATGGCATTCTGTTCAGGAGAAGCAGTAAAATTTTCATATTGGATGTCAGATCGACACCATTTTCATTTAGGACCAACTAAAGATCATAAGAAGTCTTTTAATAAAACCCCCATGTTCATATGATCATCCACTCAGAAGTACCAATTACAAGAGTTTCAAGATGGCCACTGAGGCCATACTGGATGTCCATGCAGAACCACTTTCATTAAGGACCAACTAGACATCATAAGAAGTCTTCTGGTGAAAACCCTATGTCAACATGACTATCTATTCAGGAGGAGTAGCCATAACAAGATTTTCAAGATGGCTGACATGGTGGCCATATTGGATATCACATTGGATCCATTTTCATTTAGAACCAACTAGACATCATATAAAATCTTTTCGTGATCAGTTAGGAACTAAAATTGTACAAGGGGAAAATGTTTGGAATGTCTTTACAGTGGAATAAGAAACGAGTGGCTAAACACGAAAAAAGTATAAGAATATTAGCATGTTATCATCTAGGGGTCAGATTTCAAATCGCAAATTACTCTGTGTTGATTGGGAGAAGGGGAGTAGGCTTTATCAACAGTCTTCCTTTTCTTATTGACAGAAATGAGTGTTGGTGGTGGATGTCCATTAATCGCATTGCTTCATAGCCATCACAGCATAAGGCAGCTTATTTTCAAATACACCAAAGAATTCCAACCATCTAGATAATTTTATTAGAAAATTACCCACAACCATGATAATAATAATGTATCACCCCCACTGCTGAGATAAAAGAATTAAGATGGCGTTCTGACCCTCTGTAGTATATTTTTTCCTGGATTAACATTCAACAACTTGAAGAGGGGAGAGGGTATTTTTGTAGGTATGGAATGTTACTAAATTCTTCAGTGTCACATAAATAAATAAATAAATAAATAAATAAATAAGCTTACAGTTCTCCATTGATGTAATCAATTCTCTTCTGGACAGTTTGTTTTGCTTCATCTAAGTCCTGTTTCACAAGGACAGGGCCAATCATCTTGTACACATTAGCCGCAGTTTCCAGCCTATCCAGCTCCTGAAAAATGAAGAAATGTGTGTCCAACTCACTTATTCTTACTTGTGCGCATAAGCTGAAAGTGTGTCTATAAAATTTAGAAGGACTCAGAGTTCACTGTTGGCCCTTGGCACTGGGAGTCTAGATTTTCGGTCTTCAGGCATTGGGTGTACAGTTTGGATGGGGTTGGGGGGAATACAAAGTTTATCAGTGAATAGAAAATCATTAAATTCACATCATATCAATAAACTTTGCTAGAGTTATAGCAAATCTTATTGACTTTAGTCATCTTTGGTTTAATTTTAATTTTCACATTTTCTTTCAATTCTGAATCTTTCTGTTTATGTTATCATGATTCTTGCTGAATAAGGCTTTATTTTATAACCATGTTGGGGAACACATGTCCCTATATGATTAATAAAACCAGATACACAGCTTTGGAACATTGGCAGTCCAAGACAAGCATCTGAGAGTCAAGGGAACAATTGGCTTAAATGGGTCAATGGCCATGTTGTAATTGAAAATCACATATAAATTCAACGCACCCACCCCAGTCATCATTACACAGACTACCATTGACTCAACCTCAAGTTTTGCAGGTTTAGTTTTTAGTTTTGCTAAAATTATATTCTTTGACTACACAAAATATACCCTACAAGTATCCACAAATTACACTCCCCCATCCCCCACTGGTAAATATTCACCTCTCTATCTAAATTTCAAAAAATTTGAAATATTCACTGTTTGCAATACCAACAATGCCACTTCTGAAGTGGCATGTAAATGGCTTCATAGAACCTTTCCATTGTATGTGGGCAAGATAGGAAAATCTAACCCAAATGACATGGGGACAAGACTCCTGTCAGGGACGAGGTCTGCCAAGTCCCTAGTTCAAATTTTACTCCCTGAGGAGTAAGAATTGTCTATCCTGTTCATACAGATGCAGGTGAAGCAAATAAGTGAACAGAGAAAGTACGTACAAAGCACAATAATCCCTCACTAAAGCACTGATCATGGAAGACATAAATGTGGACTGTCTTATATGTGAGATCACCATATATTGAGGTATTTTACGCATATTACTATTAAAAAATGAAATAGGATCAATTACTATACTCGCCTCATAAAAAGGAATGCCTGAAATGAGATACCTTATAGAGGGATTACTGTACCTGGGGTCGTGCTACCAGGCAAACTGCGTAACATATCTCCGAAAAATGTAAACTTCACCTTCTTCTATAAAGAAAGTGAAAATGACTTCACCCTGTGATTTTTTTTTTTGTTCACCGAGTGACAATAATTTATAACTTCCGTGATGCTCCCCTGTTGAGTAGTTACAGTGTTGTATCCCTGGGCAAAATGTATTGCAGCCTTTGCAGGTGTTGATATCAATCATGCTGACAAAACAAACTCTTATACATTTACAGGCATGTATTTTAATACCTGACTGATGAAAAACAGTGCTCATTAATGGAATGCACAAGTATCATCAACAGGAAATACACGAACACACTTCTAAATATGGCCATGTTACTTATGGTTTATGTGCCCTTATTGGTCATTACACCATGTATTTTGGTCATATTACTTCACATGAGCACAGCATAAATTATACATGGTAATTAATTCTAACTGACAGGAGTACCAAGATTACAGATTACATTATTGTAATTACAAATAGGTGTAAATAGTTAATCAACTGCCACTAGAACAAGCAATTACATTTGGGGGGGGGGGGGATCAAAACTTCACCAAAAATTGACCAAGTCCAAAAGTTTGTATAACTGTAATTACAATAATGTAATATATGTACTCCTATCAGTTACAATTAATTATAATGTCTTTTTCTTGTATTGACATTTATACATCCATCTTCCATCCAGTCATCAATGCAAATATCTCTCCATCCAAACATACACACTTTCAAGTACGAGTACACTGCATATGAAAATGATACAGTCATACACTGAGGGACCGACCATTTAATTGGGGGGGGGGGCTGGGATTTTCTTTCAAGCCAGGATATTTTTTGTTTTTTAACCTCAAGAAAATTTAAATTTCTGAACTAATATAATGGACACAAAAGTTTTGATATGGCTATAAATCAGAGTAAGAATATTTCATGCTATTTAAGAGCATGAATGTTTTTTAAAAATAAATTCCAGCCCCCCCCCCCAAATTAAATGGTTAGTTCCTTACAAAATGCATTTTTGACATACATACAACACAGAATTTTATACTTTAAGAAAAACTATTGCTTAAAAACAATGTTAAATGCAAATATGCATGATGAGAAATAGCGGACACAATTAAAATATGAAAACCCAAAGCACACAAACACACACATATATATATATATAAATATATATATTTTTTTTTTGTGTTTCTTGCTTTGCTCCCACTTCTCCCAGTTTAGTTCTCACTTCTCCTATTCTGTCCAAAAGGAGAAGTCACTCCTTCCTAAAATTCAAGTCTAGCATGACACCTATGTACACATAAGCTCTTAGATAAGACCTTATTGGATACAACATTTATGAAACGAGTTGAGTGTGTATGTATGTATTAGTGTTTTATGGCACCTCAGCACAATAGAGGCTATATGGTGCCAACTAAAGGTAAAGTTCACAAAATATAAAAATGAAGAATTGCACAAAAACTTGAGAAAAATAAATGCTTCCAAATAAATGTACACATGAAGTACAACAATATAAAATATAGAATGCAAGGATGTTAAAATTCGGTAAAAGGTATATAAAATAAATAATAAAGATAAAACATTTAAAATCCTTAAAACATTTAGTGAAATTAGTTAAATAATCATTATCCATGGCCTACTTGCAGCAAGTGGCACATTTTATAATTCAATAAGTTCCAGAAATTTCATGTCCAATGATCACAGAAATTTCATGTTCAATGATCACAGAAATTTCATGTAAAATGATAACAGAAATTTCACATCAAATGATCACAGGTTAAAGATTTTATATATCAAAAGATTTTTGTTCCTCTTTTTCATTGCTCAAAAAAGTTGTCAAGTGAAATTGCTAGATGCTTTGCCAGTGTGGCATATATGGCTTATGATGGGACATAACATTGGTCCTAAGTTCCTCATATAACAATGCCATAATGTGCCATATATGGCTTATGATGGGACATAACATTGGTCCTAAGTTCCTCATATAACAATGCCACAGTGTGGCATATATGGCTCATGATGGGACACAACATTGGTCCTAACCTCCTGATATAACAATGCCTAATGTCATGGCTATGCTCAAATCATTGCTGTGAAACATGTGACTTCAACCCCAAGGTCAAAATGTTGAGCGAGTGTGTTACAGAATGAAATGCCTTTGCTTCATAATGATTCATCCCAAGAATGAACAGAATTTATCAAGGAGTTTAGGAAATATAACCAAATGAACAAACTTCAACCAACACAGGTGGAAAAATGACTGCTATGTGTCCGTTTTCCAGTAACATGGGTTTGACAAAAAGAAGAGACAGCAGATTACAAATAATTTCATTTCTGCCAAGGACTTACTTCCTTTACTAGTGTGTTCTCATTCAGCTGGGCATCCAACTGCTGACGACCACTTACATACTTCTGGTAGTCTGAAACAGAATGATTCAATTCAATATGTACACTGAAAGTTAGAAGTATTTTTAAATCCATTTAAATAACATATTCAATTCAAATCATGGTATGTTTTGGCCATTAAAATGTAAAAATTTCATTGATTATTCCTAGAATCAGCATTGCAGATCCTGGATCAGCTACAGCAAATGAGCCCCAAGTATTTTCCTAAAACACATAGAACATTTAAAATCACAGTACCATCAGTACTCGCTTATAAGTCAACATGCAAACTGCACAGACCCAGATCTGTCATCGCATAATGTGCCAGCAGATCTGGGTCTATGCAGCTTGTCAGGAATAATCAGTAGAACAAACAACACAGACTCTGATGTGGCAAGACATTATGCGACAGCAGATCATGGTCTATGTTGTTTGCAGTTAGAATCGACTTATAAGCAAGTAAAGATGGTACAGTACCTAAAATGGTGCTCCATAAACAAATGGTTTGCAATCTTGCATCTGTGTTTTAAATACGAACCAAGCTATCACTTAGCTGATCCATGATATGCTCACTGGTTGAATGCTGTCACCTATGTTTTCAAACAATGACACAGCATGTGATTGAAAAAAATTTGAGACTGACCGAAACTTAGTCTAAATTTTACCTGTATGGATATGCAGTGTTTTTTAGTATGTATACAAATGAATATAACAAGACGCTAATTAATAAATGTAACTAACCTATGAGGACTATTTACCCTTTATTACTGGTGGTTATTCACTAGTAGGTCATTCAAATGCAGATTTAGTTTGAAGATCAGTTTTAATGCTGAATTTAAATTAAAGCAGCAGAAACAGACTGGTTTGTGTATCTCTACAAATCCAAACAATCATTTTTGAAGTTAATTTGAAACCAGTCTGAACTTCCAGCCTTACTTCTATTCAGATGTAACAATAAATATTGAAAACATCAACAATAACAAACCAGCAGACAAAAAGCAACTATAATTGTTTTCTGACAAAGAAGTTGCATCTGATTTAGAGGTGAATCTCCATATCAAAACAGCCTGGAGTTGTGCCTTAATACAATATACTCCATGCTACATTTCTCTTTGATCCAAAAGTCCCTGAAGCACCTTATCTATTGTCTCACAAGTTAGGGTCCTTGTGACACAGAGAAACCCTATTATCAGTTGCAAATGTTAGCTCCATGTGTTGGGTAATATGGTCATCTCACTGGTCATCTGGATCATTACCTGAATGGCAGAATAATGCAGACCAAGTGTTGACTATGGAGATATTTGCTTAAGATTCAAGTTGACAGAATTATATTACATCCTGGTTTTATGTTTTATTGAGTTAATATTCTTAATTTGGGTACATTATACTTTCGTGTCCTTTGTTATGTCCATGGCTTTCTTGGTCCCGCAAAAGATGTAATATAAGACACCAATGGGATCTTTGTCCTACAATTTTCGTGATATCATTGAAAATATCCAACTGATGTTGTGACAGTATGATAATGGAGACACACAAAAAAACAATCTTACTTACTTGCTATATTGAACAATTGGTTCAGTATATGAAAACTGTAATCATTAATTGGTGGGTGATGTAACAGGACAACAGGTTTGATTTCTTATTAAAGATTATGAATGTCATGCACTGTGATGTCATAATGAAAGCTGCACATGTTGAGAAACATTCTTACTACCCTGCTTTTTATTATGATCACATTTGATGTCCTCTTTTCTTGACCCAGTTTAGTACCTGGTCACCATTATAAAAGACCAAGTCATGTCATTACATGAATTGTGCTATAAATAGGTAAAGAGAAAATTATTTGTATCAATTTCATATAAGAACTATTGGTAACGCGAAAAGGCTTTAACAGGGTGCGTGGGTATGGTATAGCCAAATATCACATATACAGTAAAACCTGTCTTGAGAGACCGCCCCTTCTGCCAACAAAAAGCGGTCTCTCAAGACAGGTGGTCTCTCATAACAGGTTTGTACAAAAAGACTAATTTCCAAGGTTGAAATTCAGCACTGTTTAAGAAGGAAAAATAAACACAATCACGTACATTTATTGCATTCTTTGTTCATAGTTCTTGTTAAAATACTGCATGCACTCATCTGAAAATAATGTTATATAGCAATAAAGATATACATCTAACATTAAACATGAATCCCATTTATATTTGAAGATCACAATGTACATGTATTAGCATATGAATTTCGTTTCTAACTGACTCCTTGTCTTTTAAAACACCCTAAATTTGACTTTTACTGACGTTTCAACTGGCTGCTATGTTGCAAACGGTCTCCCCTTTTTCACTTCTTTCAATTACATTAATTCTTTCCTCCAGTGTTAGAATTTGTCTCTTTTTCGTTGGAGGTTCTGCCATTGTTATTAAGGTGCTAGGTGTTAATGTTATAAGGATCAATTGTAATAACGACTGTAGCGGTTTTGATCAGGCTTTGGGGAAATATGGAATACATATACAGTGTACATGTACCAATGAATTAAATAAAACGACATAATTAACTCATCCAGAAACAGAATAAATTTATTTAGAGACAAAATTCAAAGGCTCAATTCACCGACAACACAAAGGGATTAACTCTATAAACAAAGTGTGTAACCGGCTGCACTAAGGTGAACAGATGATGGCTTGGTGTGTGGGTTGTAATCACGTAAACATAAAAAAAAACCAAAAAAAACACAAGCCTTTCACGATGACAATCGAATCTGGAAACAATTCTCACCTACAGTGATCCCCCTCTTATAAGGCCACCCCTTCTGCAGCAAGAAAGTGGCCTTATAAGACGGGTGGCCTTTCTAGAGGGGGATCACACAGTTGTGAGTAATAACTACATATAAAGTATAAAAGATGTAACTAATTTTTATATATTTTATATTTTCATTTAAAAATCACAGGAATATTATCTGGTTAAGGACTCATTATGATAAAACTAATATCAATGAAATTTTTAAAAAATATGAATAGTCATGAATCGTGGTGCAAAACTACATTGTCGGTAAATTCTGGGCACAAACATTTGGTTGTAACTATCCCTGTACGTCCGTCGATTCAGTCTTCCCACTCAATGCAGTTGAATGTATATTGACGATGTTTATTTGAATCTTTCTGACATAAAATTTCTCCGTAGTTATCAAAAGACTCTCCCTCTTTTCGTTTAATTTCATTGCTTTCACTTGTTGTTCTAAACTGAGAATGTCTGATGATATTTTGTGACAACTTAATCCTTCGCGGGCATTCACGCATGAGGCACAGTGTTTACAACGGAAGTGAGTCTGTCACGTGATCGACTTTTTTTTCTTCTTCCCCAGTCTGGTACATGGTTATGTACATTTCATAATCTATTAGAGAGAAGCCATAAAGGCTAACATACCATTTTACTATCTGGCGACCGGATGTCACGCAGACTTGAGCTGAACAATGCTGTGCTTCTCAGCAGTTAGCTTTTGTCCTCTTGATAATTATCGGTGGTATTAATAGCCAGTAATTATCAAAGTGACAAAAGCTAACATCTAAGGAACACGTGGCAGTAATTGGATTACTTAACTCTTTGTAAGGATTAAAGTTACTTTATTGGCATGTTGGAACAAAATGTCAATGTGTTGAATTGAGAAATTAAAAAATATTATCGAGATTTTACTCTGTAAACAACCATTATGTGGCCGCTTGCGGGGGTAAATTTGACCGTTTTTGCACTAAAATGCTGGCCGCTGGTCGCGTTAGAGGAGTGGCCGTCCTTGAGGGGTACTTTTGAACACAAACTCGTCTGTGCCAAGGGATTGTGGCCGTATAAAGCGGGTGGCCGCTGGTCGGGGGGGGGGGGGGGGGCGTTCAAGAGGGGGACCACTGTACTAGTATTAAAGACAAAAACAAGGACCTCATTCACCCCAGGCATTACGGATTAACTCCAAAGACAAACGATGTATGCGACTGCTATATTGAATTTGGCACTACAATGGCAGTTAGTGACATGTACTTTAGTCTGGTTTACAGTTTATAACAAAGGACGCCTACATGCATGACCTGCAAAATTTAAGAAACTGGTAGCCAGCCAATTTTTAATTTTGTTAGAAGTCTTTACTTTTGAAGCAGTCATTGTTACAAAGGATTAAATAAACGTCAGTGGTGTTTGTCTCAGTTCTCGCGATAGCAGTATTATTTTAGAACAAGCTACCATTCGCAACTTCCCGGGAAATCCTATGGATCATACTTTAGTCTCGCAGAAATAGCCGAGGTATTTCCAAATGACTAACCTGCATATACTCTAGTCTGGCTTACAAACAATAAACAAATGACACTACATGCATGACCTTTTAAATTTAAGAAACCGGTCGCCAGCCTAATTTTTCTTTTTTTTTTTTTTTTTGGCTTTGTTTATAACAGTCTTTACTTTTTAAGCGGTCATGGTTATAAATGGTTAAAAAAAAAGGTCAGTTGTGTTTATCTCTATTTTTATCATGCGGTCGTTCATAGCAGTGTCGAAATGCATATTTTGCCAAGAAATCGTGGTCGCTGGTCGCGTTCTGCAGGTGGTCACTCACGACAGTGCATTTATATAATAAAATCGATCCGTGCATTATGATTATTGTTGCTCATGACAGGTGGTCACTCACAGCAGAGGTCACTCATGACAGGTTTTACTGTAGTATGTAATAAGTGAAAAGTTATAAATTAAAAAACTGTTATTTAAATGTGCAGGTACCATCTGTTTTGCAGACAAGGTATTTATATAAGCTAAAATAGGCAACATGATATTACATTTTATGCACAATAGATCACGGCACTGAGATATTATTGAGCTATTGCATTGCAATTAATGTATTGCTTGAAGACTAAGCAAGATGCAACGAGCGTTACAATTTTCATATACATTGAGCATTGCATACAATGCATGTGGCAAACATCACAATGCCATGTAATGGGGGCTGCCATATTGGTCTTCTTCCAGTCAACCCAGTCCCATGACTGACAGTCATATAACATGCATAACTGTAACCCGATGGCTATCAAAATTTCCATATTGAAAGTACAGTTGTGGTCGGTACTGTTAATAGTGAAGAAAATTCTGAAACATTCCTGAAATACATACTATGAAATGACTTATTTGCTTGTTTACATTTTACTTCTGTTCCTCTCTTCTTTCATTGCATGTAATTCTGTAAATATTAATCCGCCAAAGTTTCTATCCTCGGGTACTATCAGTCATTCGTTCTTAATAACTGTCTAAAGATAATGAAAAGTACTTGACATTAGCTAATTATCCTAAATAAACCTTATATGTATTGAATTTGCTTGTATCTATGAGAACTATTGTCGTTGTGGTATGTGTTTCCGCTAGTGTCTGAGAAGGCACTTCCCACAAAGCAAGAGTGTGATTCAAATCAAGAAAAAGACAAATTATTTAACAAAATTACAAACTGATCAGGTAAGATATATGAGCAGTTGCATACTTTATAAGGTACTTTATTCACTTCTGTTGGATGTTACGATTGTCATTAATCGTGAATGTCAGACTAAGTATAGCACAACATGCTTAGTGACGATGAATATGACATGCATACATGTATATATCGATGGTCTTTTCTACAGTGGATTCTAAGGTGTGTCGAATAGGCCACATATAGGGAAAGAGTTGACACTTATTTGTACAATTAGTTATACACATATTACTAGTGATTTAGTGACATTTTTCTGTATTCATGATAAATAGTTATTGACATTGTTTTGCGTGTGATATTTGAACACTGGGTAAATTAGTTTTTATCATTGTACAGTGTAGTCATTTGCAAAGACATGGAGTGCTTTAGAAAGCAAGAAAGCAGGAGGCAGCTTAATGTTGCTTGCTGGTATACATAAAGAGGAAATATTAGACCAAAGTCTAACAATTTGCCTTGAACCCATTACAAGGATACCAAAAAAGTGCTTATAGATTTAAACTCAAGACTTATTAATTAATAAACCTAATGAATAGATAGATACATGTACAGTATGTACAAAAGACATGTGAGCAAAGAATATGAAAATATTCCAGGCTTTCAATTTGGGGATCATCATCATGTTTGAGACTAAAAATTGTGTCATTATTATTATTATTACCAAAATATATGAAGAATTGTGTCATTGTCTTCATCATAAAATGCTGCTTATGGCCAGAACAGGCCTCCCTACCTTTTTTTAGGAACTACTGTCAAGGTTGTTCAGGACTGACAAAATTCCATTTTATTTGCAAACAGTATGTACAGAAAAACAGCTCATCTTCAATTTTTCCAAGTTTTATAACAAAAATCCACTTCTTCTTGCCACCAAGTGGATTATTCATAAGTGTCAGTGACCATTCTTTTTCACTACATACAGACTCCATTTTGATGTACACAGCATCAAAGTCTGTGGACAAAAAGGTATGGAATTTTTTTATTACAAGTTATTCTTTCACACACTCACTGCTAAATGTTGCAAGATACTTAATTGTAAGAAATGGGACATCACTATTACAACAATCTTTAGCCATTTCTTCACTATCAGAGTACCATCCCCAACCCACCTGTGCTGAATTGTATAATAGCAACTACAGGGGCTCGTTACCCAGCCCCATGTCCATTGACTGATACTCTTAATTTCATTTGTATTGAGCCCCTGTGATACGAACAGCCCTTAAATCAATGTTTAGTTTTCTTTTTCTTTTTAAAAAAATAGAAATCAAAATACATCTTAATGAGTATTTTGCTAAAAATATTTGTATTTCGGTGTAATTTAGTTGTTTAGTGTACTTCTATGTTTCTAGTTAAATATTTAATGTATAAACTCTCCTAGCATTAAAAATACTCATTAAATACCTCGAAAATAGGTTATGATGTCAATTATCGAATTGTTCCGACTTCTTAAGTTATTTATTATAAATATAAAGGTCAGCCTCCATGAAAAACAATAAATAACAAATCTTGGGGATTATGCTTAAACCTTTTTGAGTTTTCTGGTACTGTTCTAATTCGTGCTGAAGGCGTTTTTGGAGACTTTCTCTCTGCTGCATGGCCTGAATGGACGACATTTTTCATGTATTGATAGTACACACTTTATTTCATTGGTTAGTTAGGGAAAATAGATCCAATCAAATATAGTTTGACATGCAAGACAGACTTAACACTTTTGTCGTTTTCGATTATTCATTCAGAACTCCAAGAGTGTAAAGAAATCATGTTTAACTACAACTGGTTAAACTTATTTAAAGGTAATCGAAATTTATATGCAAGTCACGTTTGAAATATATTTCTTTTTTAATGAATGCAGTTTTAATAAAAGGAAAAATGGAAACGAGTTACCAGTGGATTCTTGTAGACTGTATACTTTATGGTGAAATATATAGATTCTTATACAAATACATATTTCGAAGTGAGCTGAGGCGTAGGCGTGGCTTGTAAAAAAAAAATAGACTCAGATATATTGACTCATGATAAACGGTATGCTTATTGTCTACTTATGCTCCAGAAAAAAAGTAAAGTTCGTTTTTTGGTTACTAGCAGAGATCTTTGAAATTGTATGAATTGATAGCAGAATGTTTGAAAAAAAACAAAAAAAAAAAGGACAAACCTTGATAAAGACGCAATACTTCATATCTCTCGACAGTTGATTTTTTTTTTTTCGGTTGTAATTTTTTTCTTTTTCTTTTATAAATACAGTATTTTCATACTCCATTCATACAATGTATAATTCATGTTGTTACCACTATTACATCACTCCGGAACTGATAGAATAGGATCTTAAAAATATACCAATAGAGTGCGCCCAAAGTTGTAAACCAGAAAGCAAGCTGCATGAAGAAAATTTTACAATGCAGCTCTCACCATGCAGATCTGCGCTGTACCAACAATTTTTAAGTGTACATACATACATATATATATATATATATATATATATATATATATATATATATATATATATATATATATATATATATATCAGTCCACATTTTAGAATGTATCTGGGCCTAAACTTATACTGTAGACCCTCTCATGCGGTGCCACCTTTTTGGCTACAATTTGCTTTTTCACACCGAGATGATGCGATGAAAATGCTTAATTGTCATTTTCAGTAATGTCAGCATTATTTACTCAAAGGAATCAGATGAAAACCCATTATCTAATGTTTAGAACTCGTGGGTAAATATTAACGAAATATCTGTGTTACTCAAGATTCATACACGGTGCAATAATGCCACCAATGAAGATGGAGGAACATTTTACACAAACAATCTAAGCCAACGCTAGTCTTACAATGTAAGGCGTCCACCCTGATATTTATGATGCGGGGGTGCGACATCTTATTGCCAGCACAAACAGTGTTGTGTTGCATGTTCCCTGGTTGACAGACAGTGGAACTAGAGGCCAAATTTTCAAGAATTTCTCACTTGTTGGCCCATATTGACACTGTACAGATTAAAGTCTGGTTGCTTTAGTCGGTCTATACTTACTCTGATGTCCTTTTCCAAATGGAATCAAATCCTGCCACAAGAAAGTGGATGTGTTTTAAAGTTCCGTTGACAGACTTCAGTTGGTTAAAATTCTATTGTAGCCAAGAAATGCTGCACTTGGTTGTAGTAGGGGTAAATTTATTTAATGACATGAAGAAATCCATACTAATGTTGACAAAAGTGATTAGAGTCATTTTGTTAAATAAACTTACCTCTACTTCAACCAACTTTGGCATTCCTAGGCTACCATCGCATTTCAACACCATTTTTTAAAGGTCTGGATAACACAGCATTAATTGATGTACAATTTATTTTAATAATGTATGCAAAAAGATTGTGATCAGTCATGTTTGACAACAACAGTGGCATAGTACACAAGTTAAATGGGTACTACATCTTTTAATACCCAAGTTACTGACCAATGGTGTGAAGGGAGAAGGGATGAAATATAAGTATTCTGTGTTTGCAAAACATGTATCGGTGCTTCTTTGTTTTAACTTCCATCCCAAAGTTTTAGCCTCTTGGTTAGGTCACTACAGATAAGGATGTAACCCAAGGACACATGTCACTTGGGAATGTGCATTTGTCTTTTCATGGCTAGTAAGTATGTACATGGTTATACATGCAGCTGAGAAATCTAAATATTTTTCAAGGTATGACAAAGAAATTTAATCCCCTGGACAATTTGATTAAAAAATCAAGATCTCTGACATAACAGAGATCTGATGGACAGAGATACAAGGTTATATTCTGCTGACTTTTTGATTCACTAATCAAATTATGGCTTTCACATTTATGAAAGTGAAAAACATAATTTGGAACATAATGTTTATGACCATAACTAGCACAAAATGCAATGCTTTATTTGATAGATTGCTAAAAATAAATGGACCTGGAATTGTAAAAGTCACCAGAATATGAGCTGTTGTTGGTAGCTGTCAGATCTACATGTTATAAGATTTTAATTGGATTGATTCCATGGGGTTAAGGATTTATCCAGTGGTTAATGTCAGTTACATGTTTAATTTTTCTTTTCATGCACATTAGGTGTGTATGTGTATATATATATATATATATATATATATATATATATATATATATATATATATATATATATATATATACATATATACATATATATAATTATGTAGTTATATAGTTACAAATAACATAGGAAATAACAGTCTATCCATGAGCACTGAATCAAAAAGATCATGTTAGATATGAAAGAAATACTGCCAAACAACAGTGCAAAACTGGTGTGAAACTAAACTAGTCCAAGCACTTTCAGAATCTATTTAAAATTATTTTTTAATTGATTATATAGTACCAAATCAGTTATGTAATACTACTTTAGAACATAACTTATACAAACTTTTAAGAAGCTGCCAGTTCAACAAAATATTAGATCCGGGATAAATTGTAGATGGTGCAAAGATCGCACTGCTGACCTACTTAGTTGTGTCATCAATTGGAGTCCTTTGTTCTAGCCATTTCCACCTTATGAGCACTTTATCAGGATGCAGCTTAGAAAATAGCGATGTTCAACCTTATTCAACCTTTTGTTTATTATTTCGTTGTATCATCTTTATAAATATCTACAGCAAACATCATGTAGATTCAGTATAGCAATTACATTTTTGTGTTTTATTCTTGTTTCATTTGTTCGATCATCTTTTGTGGCTGAGTACACTTAAAAACAGAATTGGTAGATTTCAAGTGTCAGCACAATCTGTGCACATAGGCCTATCATTGACCCAAGTTTTGTTTGTCTAGTTTTAATGTTTGTAGAGGAGTTCAAGGAGATAATACATGTTAACATGTACTTATGTATGCCCAACTGTACATGCATACAGACAGATGGATGGACTGTATAACAATATGATATCCCTGCACTTTCAAAGAAGGGCAGGGATAATAATAATGTTTCATATGCTTTTTCATAAGGTTCACTGTTTTTTCTTCTGGAGGGGGGTCAAAACAGCAAAATCTGGTATAGTCTTTCTGGATGACAACTAAGATATGTGATCTTAGAAAAAGCTGCAAGAGGGGTTTTAAAGTTAAAAAAAAAAAAGTGCTCATATTTTATGATGAATTCAATCTCAGGCTTTACTTGTGCAGTCTTGAGTTCAGTCCTGTGATGCAGTGCATGCAAGAATTCATTGTACAGTCTTGAGTTCAGTCCTGTGGTGTAGTGCATTCAAGAATTCATTGTACAATCTTGAGTTCAATCCTGTGGTGCAGTGCATGCAAGAATACACTTGTACTGTCTTGAGTTCAGTACTGGTACAGTCTTGAGTTCAGTCCTGCGATTCAGTGCATGCAAGAATACATTGACACCTGTCCAAGACTGGTGGTGTCCTCTAATATAATAATTCTGTTGCCTCTAAGACCTCTGCATGCCAGCATAGGAACTGTACACAGTACCTTTTTATGAATTGTCAGGAAATGTTGTACAATCAATATAAAATAGAGTTTAAACTTATATAAATACATATGGTTGTAATGAGCATTTTTTAACTTTGACATGTAGATAGATTTTTATAATAGAAGGTCACAGGGAAGATTAGTTCTTGTAATCTAATTGGTTTACTCTCTGAAAGTAAGCTTTGTTGACGTTGTTATATTTAAATGTTATAGTAAAACCTATTTTGAGAGACCACCCTTTCCGCCAACAAAGTGGTCTTTCAAGACAGCTGGTTTTTCAATAGAGTTGTAACACTAAATATCAATTTTATTGGTGCAGTAAGAATCTGGTTTTAAATGACAAGTGGTCTTCCAAAATGGTTGCCACTCAAGACAGGTTTTAGTGTATATGTATGTGTAATAGAAATTTGTTTATCATAGTTAAATGCTAGTTTTTAAAACTTTTTAGAGGACCAAGAAATTAAGCTTGTTCAGACAGAGTCAGACAGATGCCAGCAGCAAAACATTTAAATCAACAGGAAGTGGCTACCCACTACAGACTCCACGGCTCAAGTCAGCTTTTCAGCGAAATTCAGATACTGCAAATGTTCTGTTGGTAAGCCATGTCACTGTTTGCATATGTTCTTTTTGTATGCCATGTCACTGTTTTACATAAAAGAATTCTTTATTTTTGCCAAGAATGAATAAGTTTATTGACTGATTGATATTTAATGGCATAGCAACACATGAGGCAAAAAAGAATAAGTGAATCAAGTGCATCCCAAGCTTATTGAAAAGATTGTGCCCATTTCCAAAGAAGCATAAGATCAGTTTCATTGGCCAACAGAAATGTCTTGCTGATATAGCTTGGGCACCAATTGAGAGCACATGGTCGATGGTCATTGATAGAAAATGTAAGGAAGAATAGATGAAGTCTTCAGCAAAAGCACTGCTGCATTTATTTCCAAAGTATGATACAGGGATAAAATAATGTACACTTAAGTGTCCAAAATCAGTTTTATAGGTGAATGGTTACTCAAGCATGAAAACAATTCAAATCCCAGTAAGGAAGGCTCATGACCTGGGAGGCTGATAATGAACACCCGTTCTCAGGTCTTGTGTTTATTAATTTCTGCAATAAATAATAACCTATCCAGAATTATATATTTTGAATCAGTTGTTGTTAAGTCAGACTATGGCACAGTTTGCTACAATTTTCTTTTCCACCTAAATAACCATATCCGCATTAGTGGATACTGTTATTTTAGCAGACAAGGAAATTGTAGAAAACCATGGCATAGTCTCTCTGACTCCTCAATGACTGATTTGAAGCATATAGTGCTGGCAAAATTAATATTTATTGCAGAAATTAGAAACTCCAAGGCTTGAGTGCCTGTAATAATTAAGTTTGAATTTTCTGAATAAACAAGAAACAGATTAAAATATTTTTTAGACCTTTTTTTAAATGACCTCATTTTTGACCTGGTAGGGGTCATTGGGCCCAACTTTTTCCATTTCTGGTATGAACACTGCCAGGACCAACCTTACATGTTTTGTTTATTAACTGTGCTGGTCATGAACCAGAAGAGTTTATCTGTCATCCATCCGTTAGCACAAGTTATTGCTACTCATCCTGAAGTAATTCGAGAATTGCCATGAAACTTTACATACATTCATCTCAAGGTCTAGTTAGTCCTAAATAAAAATGGTGCCAGTCTTATATCCAATATGGTCACGATGGTGGCCAGCTTGAAAATCTTGTTATTGCTACTCCTCCTGTACTCCTTCTGAATGGATGGCATATCAACATAGGGTTGTCACTAACAGGCTTCTTATGATGTCTAGTTGGTCAGGAAATAAAATGGTGTTGATTTGACATAAAATATGGTCACTATTGGGTTATATTCATGTCTTGTTAATGCTACATAATGGATGTTCATATCAACATGGGGTTTTCTCTAAAAGACTTCTTGTGATGTCTAGTGGGTCCTAAATGAAAATTGTGTTTATCTGGCATCCAATATGGCCACCATGGAGGCCATCTTGAAAATCTTGTTACTCCTTCTGGTCATATATGATGTGGAGTTTTCACTAAATAATTTCATATGATGTCTAGTAGGTTTTAAATGAAAATGGTGACATCCAATAGGGCATCATGGTGGCTATATGGCTACTCCTGAATGGATGTCTAGTTGGTTCTAAATTTGGTGCCACCTGGACATCCAATATGCCCTCCATTTTGACCATTTTTAGAATCTTGTTATTGCTTCTTCTTCTTAACGGATGGTCATATCAGTGTCATATTTTCACTGAAAGACTTATTGTGATGTCTAGTTGGTCCTCAATGAAAATGGTGTCCATCATTAAAATCTTCTTATGGATACTCCTCCTCAGCAGATGGTCATATTGACATGGCATTTTCACTCAAACTATTTTTATGATGTCAAGTTGGTCCTAAATTAAAAGGGTGCCAATCGGACATCCAATATAGCCATCTTAAAAATCTTGTCTTTGCAACTCCTTGTTAATGGATGGTCGTATCACCATGGTGCTTGCACTGAAAGACTTCCTATGTTGTTTAGTTAGTCCCAAATGAAAATGTTGCTGATCGGACCTGCAAAAAAATGCAACAGTGGCCATCTTGAAAATCATATTATCACTAATCTTCCTGAAAGGATGTTCATATCAAGATGGGGTTTTCATCTTATGATGTCTAGTTGGTCCTAAATGAAAATGGTGCCAATCTGACATTCAGTATCGCCACCATGGTGGCAGTATGGCTACTCCTGAATGGAATGGTCATATCGAAATGGGGATTTCACCAGAAGACTTATTTTGATGTCTAGTTGGTCCAAAATTAAAATGGTACCGATCTGACATCCAGAATTGTGCCATGGTGGCCGTCTTGAAAAAGATGATTGTTGTCTAGTTGGTCCTAAATAAAAATGTTGCTGATCTGATATCCATAATGGTGCTAAAGTGGCTATCTAGAAAATCTTGTATTTCCTACTTCTTCTTAATTGATTGTCATAATCGATATGGTATTTTCATTTAAAGGCTTATGATGTCTAGTAGGTCATAAAGAATGAAAATGGTGTTGCTCTGACATCCAATATGGCCACCACAGTGGCCATATTGAAAAATCTTGATATGGCTACTCTTAATTGATGGTCATGTCAACAAGGATTTTTCACTGAAAGACTTATTATGTTGTCTAGTTGGACCTAAATGAAAATGGTGTCTATCTGACATCCAATATGGCCACCGTGGCAGTCATCTTGAAAATCTTGTTGTGGTTACTCCTTCCCTGAATGGATGGTCATGTCAACATGTGGTTTCTTCCAAAGACTTCTTAGGATGTCTAGTTGATCCTAAATAAAAAAGGTGCTGATCTGGTGTGGCCACCATGGTGGCCATCTTAAAAATCTTTTTATCAATACTTCTTCTTTGTGAATGTCATATTGACATGGGGGTTTTCACTAAAAGACTTCTTATGGGGTCTTGTTGATCCTAAATATAAATGGTGTCCCATATATAGCCAATATGGCCACCATAGTGTCCATTTTCAAAATCTTGTTTTAGCTACTCCTCCTGAATGAATGGTCTTATTGACAATGGGTTTTCTCTGAAAGCCTTCTTATGATGTCTAGTTTGTCCTAAATGAAAATTGTTCCCCTTGGACATCCAATATGGCTAGCATGATGACCATCTTGAAAATCTTGCTATCATTACTCCTCCTGTGCTGATGGAAAATGGGGCTGTCTTGATACAAACAGAATTAGAAGATGGAATATAAAGAAGTACATGTATAATTTTTTTATACTTTTTTTAAATATTTTTTTTTTTGAATACTAATTTTTGATAAATTAGTGTGGATATTTTTTTTTCCAGTGGCATATATTGCATTGTTTCTATTTCATCCATCTATTCTTTCATCTGCAAATTTGAGGAACTCAACAATTATTCTTTTCAAGATTAAAAAGAATCCCAGGTGTACAGTTTTAAAAATAGCAAGCGGTTTACATTCTTTCTAAAATATCTGTCTCTGCCTATGACAAAAATCCCAACATTGTAATATTTATTACTGGCAAGATAATATTTCAATTTGAGGAGAAATTTAGGGAAAATGGGGCCAAGCCCCAAATAATTTGATGTATAAAGTTCAGTGAATTGTACATGTATACTACTTAACATTTCAGGTTATACCATGTATGTCTTTATGCCTTGGTATCTGGCAGGTCCGCAGATATTTTTGGAAGAAGGATCTCGTCAAAGAAATGAAAGATAAAATGAACAGGGAACCAATCCCATTACCATCTAGGTGAGATACTGATGATAACATGAAATGATAACCAGTTCCCTTACCAGATAAGTTGGTGTTTCTGGAAGTTTTACATATTTATGGATTTATATATCCAGTTTGTACTGTATATGGTACCAACTTTGTGTCAGTAATTCAAGTTTTAGAAACTAATAGTTATTGCACAAGTTTGGAAGACTGACAGAAAATACTTAAAGTTCCAAAAAGCAAGAATTGTAAATATATATCTCCTGTACAACTAATGACATCTTTACGTCTTGTTTCAGTAAATATATATCCTGTAGAACTAATGACATCTTTAGGTCTTGTTTCAGTAAATATTTAAATTTATTTTTTTCCAGTGAATTTCAGTACCAGGTTGCTATTACCTGACAGATACATGGCATAATTAATGTTTACACGTTCATTTTTATGAAAATACTAGATGCAAAAATAGTAGAAATTAGTAGCATGTAAAACAGTTTCCCATTATATTTATTTTTATTGCTTATGAAACTAATTAAAGAACAATTTGCTAAATATTTTTTTACGGCTGTTTTGACATTTAATAGGCTTTACAGCATATTGGCAGTAATATATATTTACTACAGCTACTTTATTTACTGTATAATTTTTGTACAGTTTAGAAGAAATAAACAATATGGAATATGTGAAAGTGAGAGTACGAGGCACATTTGACCACATGAAGGAAATGTTCATTGTACCAAGGTCAAATGTTCATCCATCCAGCTCAAAAGATCTGCGAGATATGGGTAGAAAATCAGGAGTTTATGTTGTTACACCATTCAAGCTATCAGACAGAAAGTAAGTATGTGTGTATATTTAACAATTGTATATTTTTTAATTAAAAGAAGAATTTTGAAGTTTAACTAATTTTACATAAATTATCAAACAACTTCCAGCCATTCAACATGCTCTTCACATCAGATGTTGATATAAGCTGTTCTTTTATGGCAAGGAAACTGAAGAACCCCAAGGAAGCAACTACCTTATATGGCCAGCCACTTGCCCATTCAAGTGCCAAAACCATCTATCAAAAAAGGGATTTCAGAGATGCAAGAATAATGCATCACTATTTCACTATCTAGGCAATAGGCTCAATAGACATCGACAACCTCACCATCTTAAGTCGGAGCATTTGGATCACTTCTGACTTTTCTGCATCAGCTTTAATCTCTGCTGATTCAAACAATTGGTCAAATTTTTTGAAAAAATCAGAGCCACTCGGACAAGAAAACTTGCTAAGATCAAAAGCTGCAACATGAATGTCTATGGTGCATTACATTCTTTTCAAAAAAGTTTTTGCTTATAGCAGAATTACAGGCAAAACCTTCCCTATAATTTAACATGTTTTTCACGATGGTGGTGTTTGCTTCAGAGCAAGTTTTTGCCCATAATTTTACTATAAACAATGTTTCACGAACACATTGTAATGCACCAACAACACTGAAGTATATTGTCTGGGTTTTTAGCTCTACTGGTCATAGACCAGAATAGCTTATGTGATGGTTTTTTATCTGTCATCCATGCATTGTCTGTCCATCCATTAGCACAAGTTTGTTATCACTTCCTAAACTACTTGGAAGATTGCCATGAAACTGTACACACACATTCTTCCCATGGTCTAGTTTGTCCTAAATGAAAATGGTGCCACTCGGAAATCCAATATGGCCACCATAGCAGCCATCTTGAAAACCTTGTTATCGCTACTCCTCCAGAATGGATGGTCATATCAACATGGGGTTTTCACTAAAAGACTTTTTATGATGTCTAGTTGGTCCTAAATGAAAATGGTGCTGATATGACATCCAATATGGCCACCATAGCTGCCATCTTGAAAATCTTGTTATTGGCACTACTCCTGAATGGGAAAGTTACATTGTCATGAGGTTTTCACCAGAAGACTTTTTATGATGTGAAGTTGGTCCTAAATGAAAATGATGCCAATCTGAAGTCCAATATGGGTACAATGGCAGCCTTCTTGGAAATTTTGTTAGCGCTACTCTTAAATGGAATGTCATTTTGACATAGGGTTTTCATCAGAAGAGTTCTTAAGGTGTCTAGTCGGTACTAAATGAAAATGATGCAAATTGACCCTCAATATGGTCACAATGGTAGCCATCTTGAAAAAATGTTATTTCTATTCCTCCCAAATGGATAGTTATATTGACATGGGGTTTTTACCAATCATACATCCAATTTGGCTGACATGATGGCTGTCTTAAAAATCTTGCTGTTGCTGTTCTCCCCTGAATGGGTGGTCATATTGACATGGGATTTTCACAAAAAGACTTATAATGATGTCTGCTTGGTCCTAAATTAAAATGTTGCAAATCTGAATTCCAATATGTCCACCACATCAGCAAATTTGAAAATCTTATTATCTCTGAAGAATATCGGGCAGTCTGATATGTCTCTCTAATGATAATGGGGCGGGGGGCTGTCTGATATATCTTATCAATGATAAGGCGGGGGGGGTTGTTTCTATCGCACACCAATGCATATGAAGGACCCTGTTATTTTTATGTTTTCTCATACAGTCAAGTTTGTTCTATTGATATGACCTTTCTTGTCTCAACTGCTATAGTAGTTATACCTAGCTATAATAGTTATACTTAGCTATAAATACTTATACTTAGTTGTAGATACTTATACTTAGCTACAGATAGTTATACTTAGCTATAGATACTTATACTAAGTTATAGATACTTATACTTAGCTATAGATACTTATACTTAGCTATAGATACTTATTCTGAGCTATAGATACTTATACTGAGCTATAGATACTTATACTTAGTTATAGATAGTTATACTTAGCTATATATACTTATACTTAGCTATAGATACTTATACTGAGCTATAGATACATATTCTGAGCTATAGATACTTATACTGAGCTATAGATACTTATACTTAGCTATAGATACTTATTCTGAGCTATAGATACTTATACTGAGCTATAGATACTTATACTGAGCTATAATAGTTATACTTAGCTATAATAGTTATACTTATAGATAGTTATACTTAGCTATAATAGTTATACTTATAGATAGTTATACTTAGCTATAATAGTTATACTTATAGATAGTTATACTTAGCTATAGATAGTTATACTTATAGATAGTTATACTTAGCTATAGATAGTTATACTTAGCTATAGATAGTTATACTTATAGATAGTTATACTTAGCTATAGATAGTTATACTTATAGATAGTTATACTTAGCTATAGATAGTTATACTTAGCTATAGATAGTTATACTTAGCTATAGATAGTTATACTTAGCTATAATAGTTATACTTATAGATAGTTATACTTAGCTATAATAGTTATACTTAGCTATAGATAGTTATACTTAGCTATAATAGTTATACTTAGCTATAATAGTTATACTTATAGATAGTTATACTTAGCTATAATAGTTATACTTATAGATAGTTATACTTAGCTATAGATAGTTATACTTAGCTATAATAGTTATACTTAGCTATAATAGTTATACTTAGCTATAGATAGTTATACTTAGCTATAATAGTTATACTTAGCTATAATAGTTATACTTATAGATAGTTATACTTAGCTATAGATAGTTATACTTAGCTATAGATAGTTATACTTAGCTATAATAGTTATACTTAGTTATAGATACTTATACTTACCTATAAATAGTTATACTTACCTATAAATAGTTATACTTAACTATCATTTTTCTTGTTGTGACAGCAGTGGTTACAAGGTCATTAACAATATTAAGATTTGTGTTAAAGTTTTTGTACAAAATTGTGTTAAAAGTCATATAAAACATACAAAATGGCATAGCTTGCAGGCCACACTATGTTCTTCAGACACCTAATGTTTCTTCATATTTTATAGATAATTCTTTAGAGAAAAAAGATTTAGATGTATTAAGAGTAAAATCAGAACAAGTTTATCATATTTATCTAATAATAAAGCCTTATCTGGTGATAAGCCCTTCCTCGCTTTTACAGAATTTTTACTAATATTTATTAAGGATATCTTTGTCTGATAAAAAGCCCTATTGTTTAACAAATTTATCAGACTGCCCCAGACCTTATCATTGGAGAGATATATCAGACAGCCCTCCTGGCCTTATCATTGGAGAGATATACTTCCCATATATACCCGGAGATATACTTGTCAGACTGCCCCCTCCCGACCTTATAAATTATATATATATATCAGACAGCCCCCCGGGCCTTATCATTGGAGATATATATCAGACCCCCCTCCCCGGCGTTATCATTGGAGAGATATATCAGACTGCCCCTCAGGCCTTATCATTGGAGAGATATATCAAATCGCCCCTCCCCGCCCCCCCCCCCCCCCCCCCCCCCCGCCGCCGCCCCCGGCCTTATCATTTGAGAGATACTGTATTCTGGTGTTAACACAAGTGTGGGATCATGGTGCAAGAAATAGAAATTACAATTTTGTGATAAAAATCCATGAACACAAAAATAAGTTGTAATCATTATCAGATAACAAGAGAATATTATCATTTAGACAAAGGCAGGATGGCTCCTCTGTCATAAAATAGACCATGCTTTGAGCTATTCTAACATTATTCACTTCATAGATATATTTGGCTAAATTAAATATTATTTTCCATATTCTTAGATATAAATATTGCTACACTCATAAAGATTCAGGACAGTACTTAAAATATCTATAAATCAAATTTACTTCAGAGATTTCAATAAAAAGGACATATATTAAACTGGTAAGATATGACATTAGAGACACCCTTCTTTCAGTTGGACAATTCTGGTAAACAGAGGCTGGGTGCCACCCAATAGAAGAAATCCTGTAAGCAGACTTAAGGGACAAGTAAGTGTAATCAAAAGCTGTGTTTGATTTGAGAACTAGGGGTGGAAGTGTCTGCATTCAAAATATACAGGTTTGCACATGCAAAATGCACCCAAAATAGACTATATACACCCAAAACTTCATGAAGGTTGCATTGTGGGCTTGTAGGAAAAATTATAGACATGGAAAAATGTGAAAATTTGTAGATTTAAACAGTTCAGCAATATGATTATTTTATATTGGTTTAGGTTGTAAAATTGTTGATGTGTGCTCACCAGAATAAGAGTTCAAGCGACAATGATCCTTTGACTGGTTATCAGGTAATATTCAAGAATGGCACCACAGAGCACATTTTCATGTGTAACAAATGCACAGAAGACCAGTCTGTGACATTAAACATGTTGGCTAATTTAACCCTAGCATAACTGACAGCTGAGGATTCTTAGTAAACAATTTTACCTACAAGTTACCTTTGTTTTTTGTTTTTTAAACCTTCTAAGTCTAGAAATGTGGGCATTGTGAAACAACATTCCATGTTGACTTCAAAACAATAATGACCTTGAACATCTTCTCAGTATTGCCACATGCATAATCACTTCCAATACAAAAATCATAAAATGACAGTTTAGATCAAAATTTGGCACAGAGCATTCTGACATTGAGACATTTCAATACCATTTTTATCCCAATGCTTGTTTTTAAAAGCAAGGGGATATTGTGATATCCTCTATCCATCTGTCCATGACCACACCTCCTAAACTGATGGGTGCAATTTAATGAAACTTTACTATATTGCTCCTGTAGTAACCATCTGCAAATGGGTGTGTCATCCTTATCTCCTGCCCTGGGGTCACTGGAAGGGGGTCAAAGGTCAAATGTACACAGATTTCAATTACATTGAAATCTGTTAATATTTCCTCACCAAGCTTCATAATATGCAGTCATAGCTGGAAGACTATACATATAAGTGATAAATTTTGCATTATGGCATCTGGGTAAATTGTGTGGGGGTGGGGGTAAGTAAGGGGAAGGAGGTATGCAGTAAAAAGAACGAAAATTTGTCATGGCAATCCATTACACCTTCTCTAGTTTAAAATAGAAAACTTTACAAAGACTTCTCAAACATTTGCTTCACTAACTAGACCAAATTTCAGCGGGAGCATCTAAGTATAGATGACATTTAATGGACTGACTAAACCAAATTTCAGGGAGATAATCCGGGCATTGATTTCTCTCAACCCCGATTACCTGGTCAGTTGCTCCTACATTTGAGTTTTTGACCAGTTTAGGCTAGCAGTTTGGTCACAGGCCAGTTTGGAAAAAAAATTTATTTCTAGGCTGGGTATAAGGAATATATTCAGTTTTTCTGTACTCTGGGGAAACTTAGAAAATAATTTATTATGCACTATCCCAAGCCAGTTTGAAGAAAGATTGTGTATTGCCGATTTTGTCTGCCAACTTTTTGTGAAAAGGACAGAGGGCAAAGTATTCACATTTCTGTCTGTCCATCCATCCATCAATTTGTTTGTCAATCACAACTTCTGTTCCAGACTGTAATTTTATGCCATTTGAATTAAATTGATAGCACCTGGATTGCTTGCATGTCATAGCTAGAGGGTGTATTGCATACCTTATTAGGGGTCCTTTCTTGAAGGTCAAGGTCAAAGGTCAGTGTATTCAGTAAAAGCCCTTTAACTCTTCTGCTGTTGTTGATAGAGGAATGAAACTTGTCACATTGTATGCATCTCTGCTAGAAGATGTGTCAGGTATCACAGTTTGGGTCATATCTTCAAAGTCAATGTCACATATCAAAGCACTAATACCATTGTGTTTCCTCAACATGCTAGATGGGGGATAATAAATTTGCTAAATTTACTTATTAATTGTTTGCTTATTCATTGTAGGTACCAGGAGAAGTAGAACTTGTTGGTCTAATCAGGAAGAATGAAAAGGTAAGATACAATTTGAATGATATACGTACAAGAAATGTTATTGATACTTTCAGTGCAACTGTATAATTGACATATTTTTAGATAATAGAGTATTAAAGTAGCATCATCCGAAGAATTACATATAGTTAAAAGATGAGGTATTAAATTTCCAGTGTATATCTTAATCCTCATATCAAGTAAGTCAAGTAAATTAAATTTAAAAACGGTACATATTATAAAACATAAGCTCTATTTAGTTTTTTATGCTGACTATATATACAACTTTTATTTACAACATATTAGTCAGATATTAGACAAGTCACACATCTACATGATGTTACATAAAGAATAAATACATACATACCAAAATTATATATACATTCCAACCTATATGCATACATACAGAGATGCCAGCCATACTAGATTTGGTGATATTATTACAGATTGTTTTGGGAAAATTTGGGATTCTGAACTATATTGGTGAAATTTGGAAATTAATTTTTCGGAATAATATTTTGGTAAGGAGTTTTCTTGGTGGACATAGAAAAGTACTTAGCACCTAGCACCAGTATGATAGACTGGTACATAGAATGTAGTTTCTCTGTAAATAATTATGTCAGTAACAAAAATCCAGTCAATTACAGTCTGTAAATAGGTGAAAAATGGCAGTGAGGAAAACTAACATTTATGGTTTTTCTTTTGGCCAAAAAATGTTGATGGAATTCAAGGTTCTGGAATTGGAGGAATGGATACACCATTTATTTTCATTGGACCTTAATTGGTACTGATTGTGTAGAGCTATGTATAGGCTCATGGGAAAATGCAATATGATTATATACAAATTTTGTTACTTTAAACAAACATTTTCTCCATTCTAGATGGGGTGCCTAGATTCCACAAAATTGATGCTAGTATTACTGATAAACATGCTCATAGGTTGGCATATGACACATATATGCATACTTACAAGCCTTCAGTTTTTGACATGTCAAAACTAAACCACAAACATAAAACAATATAAGATACATGTATTTACAGAATATTATAGTTCTCCAGTGGTAGACCCATGCTGGTGATATGCCCATCTCCTACTTAAACAAATTTTAGACAACTCAAAAGATTTGTATGAAGGCTTTTCCAATACAAGTTCCATCCCTGCTTATGAAAACCTTAATGAGGTAGGCTGCATGGGATTATCACAGGAGAAATACATACAGAAGCATAAGACAGTTATAAGCTGAAAACACATTTAGAGAGTCTCAGATTACTTTCAAAATTTGAGATGTGAGGTGCCAATTTAAAGACTAAACAATAAGGCAAATAATTGACCAAGTAGGTGCCCATTTAGAAGTCTGCTCACCTCCACACCTGTACAGGCAAGAGGCCAGGACTAACTAACAAAACAATAAGGTAAATAATTGACCAAGTAGGAGCCCATTTAGAAGTCTGCTCACCTCCACACCTGTACAGGCAAGAGGCCGGGACTGGCTATCAAAACAATCAGGTCAATTAGTAGGTGCCCATTCAGAGGTCGTGTAACCTCCACACCTGTACAAGCAAGAGGCCATGAAAAACTAACAAAACAATAAGGTACATAATTGACATAGTAGGTGCCTATTCAGAGGTCTGCTCACCTCCACAGTCAGGGTAAAAATGACCTTGCTGATTTATTCATCTCTTTTGTACCCCAACCCTGTCTGTATGTATTCTATTGAGTGCAAGTCCCAAAACAAACGATGTTCATTGAAACCATTCTCTAAGGACACTTGAGGGATTATAAAATTATATTTTTCATGGACATATGTCCTTTATGTAGAGGTCAAATATTTTTGTTAAAGTACTGAAAGGGGAGAACTCTATATAGGGTTTGAGATTTTTTAGTGTGGCTAGTGTTTAAACAGCTGTAAAATGTAATGACCAAAGAATTGCTTGAGATAATTATGGACACCTTATGTTCAATATGTCAAGTTAGCAAATGGTCATTTGAGCTCATTTGTTGGTCATGAGCAGCAAATATGACTTTTTTGCCACCTCATATAAAATAGCCAAGTAATCATGGAAATGAAATTGTTAAACTCACCAAAATGACCATCTGTTCAGGTTCATTTGAGTCACAATACTCTCTGATTTTAAAATAATTAGGGTTTGGGGGCAAAGTAATTTAGTTAAATAAATGGCACCTCCCGTTATCAAGAACCAGAAAAGAGGTCTTTAAATGTCTGCATTTTACATGTAGATGGAGGTGTCTACTACAGCAGGTTTCATTGTAGATGCAGTGATAAATGGTTGTATGATATTATGCAAATAACATGCTTGCACCAAAATTTGATCTGCTGAGGTAAGTTGCAATATTCAGAGTGATTCACTGAACCAAGAGTATTTGTTTTTAAAAAAAAAACGGTAATAGAGGTGTCCTATTCTGTACTCAGGGTTCATTCTAGGATACACAGTAGCAAGATTCATGCTAATTTCTCATTGTACTAAAAAATTAACACAATGGACAAAAATTGTCCAAAATATTTGCAGACCCAGTCATCATTTCTTCATTGATCCTGAGCCCTGCCATATTTTATGGTGTGGAGTAATACAGTATTACCCATCAGTATGTACATGACAAATTTTGTTCCACTCAGTATTTCTTGAATGGCTAGGACATTTAACTAAGACATCAAATTTGTATATGCATTCATTCTAGACATTCAGATGAGACTATTTGCTGACTTCCTCTCTTGTGACAGAAAAAAATAATTAAATTACTGTTTTAATAAAAATCATTGCAGTTTTTGCCATCATCCTCTGTAAGGGATTAAATATTACCCTTCTTTACTTGTAGAAAGCTCTTTTTCTATCTGAAGAAAAGGACAACAGCTTTCCAGATTCATACAGATATCGGAACATTGATGTATTGGCCACCGCAGCTGAAACAGAACTTGTCTTTATTGATGCAGATTTTGGTGAGTGCTTTGGCCACTACTATGGTGAGGTCAATTAGTTACCCATGTCAGTACAGTGCTTATGTGTTCTGTTTATTACATCATCTCAGTTATATCTGAAAGACTGGATGTACTCTGATCAATTTAGTAGAAAGATTTTATTAATAGCTTAGTTGACTTTGATTTTCAATTTGTGCTGCCATATCTAAAAACAGTTGTTTTCCCAGTTCGTCTATGGCTTTTCCACTAAGAAAAACATTTTCCATTTTTGCTCCCATGGACATAACACGGTCTAATTAGATTCTCCCATGATGAGTCAGTGTTTGAACTTGAGTCCATCCCCAACTTGTACAAAATTTTGGGCAAATTTTTACTATGCCCACCCCCACCCCACTTACATCCAGAGAAGCTCATTAGCATTTGTATGCAAATGTAGATGACATGATTAGATTTTAAGGCCACAACAGCAATTTTCATTATTTTACACATTTGTATTTGCCTGCCTTAAGGCAGAGTGTATTATGCTATGATATCTGTCCATCTCTGTCTTTTACCAACTTCATTTCCACATAATAAGGAAGAAGCATATCGATTTGGGGGTCAAAAAGTCAAAGGTCAAGGTCCCTGTTGACTGAAAGAAGAAAATATTTTCTGCACAATAACATTGGTTTTGCATCGCAGACCTGCATCATACTTTGTGGATGGTTTATACTTGGGGTAAGAAAGAAGCCTATCAGTTTTGGGGTCAAAAGTTCTGTACACAAATTTAAATTACATACATAGAGGACTATTAAACATGGGGAAGGCATGTAATGTGCCATTCATGGTACTCTTGTTTGAACTTTTTGGACTTTTTTAATGAAAACCTTGTTAGCACAATTAAACAAAAACAACTTGAACTCAACAAATGAAATTTGGTACTACTGTTAATATGCAAATATGGATGATCTGAAAAGATTTTTCAGGCTATTACAGCTTTTTGGACTTGTGCTTTCTAGATGAAACCATTGTTTAGACAATTGCAGAAGAACCATTTGAGTTAAACAAAGATATTTAAGAGGCATATTGGTACGTAAATGTGGATGACCTGATTATATTTTCAGGATATTTTAGCAAGTTTTCAATTTTTGACACATTTTTTTGGGACTGTGAGCTTGTAATGAAAACCTTGTCTGCATGTTTGCACAAAAACTACTTGAGGTAGAACAAATGAAATTTAAGAGATGTATTTGTATGCTTATGTTGAAGACCTGATGAGATTTTTTAGGCTATTACAGCAATTGTTCCATTATTTACACATTTGTAATCCTTATGGATTAAGACTCTTTTGACAAGAGCATTGTTAGCACAATTGCACACCAACCACTCCAGATAGACAAATGAAATTTGGTAGGCATGTTTGTGTCAATATTCAGATGACCTAATTAGATTTTCATACCATCATAACAGTTTTTACATTTTTTATATAAATTCTTTAACCTTTTGGACACAGACATTTTGGTCTGCAGTGGGAGCATACATGTATTACAAACACTTCTTCTATTGGTAAGTCCTCTCCCACTCCCCTCACTTTTCAAAACTTGTATAAGGTGGACACCTTGCCATATCAGGTGTCTGTTAAGACAGATTTTACAGTATTCTGATACAGTACATGAAAAGAGTACTAGCAAACATTGTTGTTAGTATATAGCATACTGAATAAGGTGCTTTAGTTTTATACATTTTACTGTTTAACAAACATTAGTTTAAGATTCTATTTAATATCCCATTTCCAACACACCCTCAGTATCTTAGACCCTCTTTAACCCACACTCTTGAAAATTTTTATGTAGATGCATTGCAAAAAGAGTAACTCGGCCATATCCTAACTAGGTCACTGACACAATTTTCAAGCTTGAGTGACTTTTTTATTTTCAGCTGTCATTACACACTCAGTATCGTGGACCCTAGTTCACCTACACTCAGCTTTGTTCGCCTTTACCTATCAGTGCCATCTCATCTCTGTGTGTGGGTTCGAGTCTTGTGCTCAGCAAATGTAGTTATGTGAGGAAACTTGCCATTAGCTTCCCGTGGGTTGGTGGTTTTTCCCAGGATTTTCCCGGATTCTTCCTCCACCAGATATACTGATCATCGTGTATAGCCTATCATGTGCTGAAAAATAGCATTAAACCCATAAAACCAAACCAAACCTACACTCATAAAAAGTGTTTTTTTTTTCTTGTTGTGTGGATGCATCTCAAAAAAAGTAACTCATCCATCACAAAACTTGGGCACTGTGATCCAGTTTTCATGCTCGAGCAACTTTTTTGTTTTCAACAGTTCATTCATTACACCCTCAATATTTTGGAACCTTTTTCACCTACACTCATGAAAAATTGGTATGTGGATGCATCTCAAGGAGAGTAACCAAACCATGCCAAAAGTAAGTAGCTCACTGTGGCCTAATATTCACTCTTTAGTGACTTTTGTTGTTTCAGCTATCCAGTTGTTATACCTGCAATACCTAGGACCTGTTTCACCTACACTTATGACAATTGGTTTGTGGATGCATCTCGATGAGAGTAACTCAACCATACTAAAAGTGGTCACTGTGACCTAATTTTATACTCTAGTGACTTTTTTATTTTCAGCCATTCGTTTGTTACATCCTTGGTATTTTTAAACCTATTACATCCAGACTAATCAAAGTTTGTACTGATTCAACACTAATGTAACTTAGGATGTTGATACATTATCATGAGTACTATATTTCCAACTCCTACACAGACTCACAACCATTGGTTAATGGGTTTGAATCCTGTCCAGGTGAATAAAGGGACTTGTGTTTACAAGTAAATAATGTTTTTATAATTGCAAAGACTTTACATATTTCAGTGATGGTATGTGAAATTACTAGGTGTGTCCAGACACTTTCTAAAAAACAATGTTTTGAAGTGATATTATGACATGTTATTAAATGTTTTTTGTTTTCTGACTCAAGCAAGTACTGTTCAAGATGGACCAATAGGTGGGCAGACGAGGTTGCAGCTTAGAGATCAACACATAAGTTATGCAGCGACATGGTGAGTTTCCTCTCATATATGTCAACAATTGCAATGTTAAATATTTTTAAAAAGTACATGATAGATTTCAACCAAATTTGGCAGAGTGCATCCTGGCAAGAATAGCTTTCAGGTTTGTACAAATGATGCTAATCTGCCAACATATATGGCCACCATTACTAAAAAGAGAAAAAGCTTTCAACAACTACTAAAATATCACTTAACAGAATTGACCAATTTTGACAGAAAGCATCCTAAAATGAAGGGCTTTCAAATTTTACAATGAAGCAGATATTCCATTAAATATAGCTGCTGCTACTGAAAATAGAAAATCCTTCAAACAACGTCTTCTCCAAAACCACTAAACAGAATTTCAGCCAATCTGACAAATCTAGCCTGGCCTGAAGGGCTTTCACACTTGTACAGATGATGCCAGTGGACCATCAGATATGGCCACCAATAATAAAAAAAATAAAAATAAATATAGAAAAAAACTTCAGATGCTTTCTTCTAAAAAACTACCCAACATAATTTGACCAAATTTGACATAAAGCACTCTGGCAATAATGACTTTTAAATTGTTACAAATGATGTTAATAAGCCATCAAATATGGACACCATTACTATAAATAGACAACTTTTTAATGAATTCTAAAAAAAAAGATTAAACAGAATTTCACCAAACAGAAAGTATCTTGACATGAAGGGCTTTCAAGTTTTTACAAATGATTCTGATCCATCATCAAAAACGGCTGTTGTGACTAAAAATTGAAGATCCATTGAACAACTTCAGAAACCACTCAACAGCGTTTGACAGCCTTGGACAGAAAGCAGCCTGGTATAAAGGCTTTTGAATATTGGACAAAATTTGCTGATGCCATCAAATATGAATGATGAAACAAAAAAAATATGTAAACCTTGAAACAATTGTTTTGAAGAAATTTCTACAGAAAGCATCATATTGAACCAGATTTCTTGGTCAACTGTTCTTGCATTTGGCCATCAGCAGAGATGCTGCCAGGCTGCACAATATTTTTTTACTAGTAATTACTTTTTAAAACAGTATTTTTTTATTCAAAATGAGTAAAATCTAAGTAAAAAGTTGGTCAAATGGATAATTACTAGTAGTTGCAAGTAATGCTAAGTAAAAGAAAATTAAGTACAGTGAAACCCCTCAAAACTGAAAGCCTTTGGGAGCCCACATTTTTTTTTCAGTTTTGAGAAGTTTTCGGTTTACTGAGGTTTCTGCTGATGTGAAAAAAACTTCTTTTTCTAAGTACTTATGTAACGAGAGAGAGAGAGAAAGTTATTATGAGAGCATCAGTGTCTGTGTGTGTAAGAGTGCTTAAAATTAAGAAAGATGTTATTTCTGTATTTCTTTTTTTTAAACATATATTTAATGAAGAATTAGCTGAACAAAATACGTTCCTTCTGAAAATCACATGCTGCAGTATAAATAAATACAGTTCTTCTACATAGAAATACAGTTCTCATCACAAGAAACATCTGAGGAATGAGATACTTTTATAACTTCACTATAAGTCTATTAGAATTATAAATGATACTCCACAATATTTAAATACTCTGTATAATTCCTAATGTTCACAGTTCAGGAGCCTGGCTTGAAGAAGGCATAGAGCATTGTCTGTTTTTCTTATATCTTTCTTTTACCTGAGTGGCTAGTGTTAATGGCTCCATTTCTTGTGCCTTAGCAATCGCAAAGTTTTTTATCTCTTTATAATATCTAAAATTTCAGGGTATGTCATTGAGTGAATCTGACTTTTAGAATACTGCTTAGTCTGTCTCCATCGGCAAAGCATCACAAGCAAGGCCACATGCCTGGTTAATAAAACCCAAATATTTACAGTGTTCTCCCAAGGGCCTTTTACTGTAGCGGGCCCACTATGCTATCGTTTCAAACTCCGATAACCCCGACGCTTTAGAACCTGCTGCTACGCTATGCTCTTGTACCGCTACACTTTGACGTTTCCCACTACCCTTATAAAATTAATCTGTTAAACAAACATCCTGTCACCTAATTCAAAGCCCCACTCAAATGACACCTTTTCTTACCTCTTCTGGGGTATTTTATTAAGATAATCCAGGATAATTGCTCACTAACTTAACCATTATCCATTGTACCTGGCTTGCGTGACTGCCGGTGCGCGACCTTTGGTGAGGGTTTCGTCTGCACCTAGTTACGTGATTGGCCAGCAACAACGGAGTCTACTTCGAGTGTGATATATATGTCAGTCGTTTTCATTAACAGCCAAAGCAGTTACACCGATTAAATTAAAAATTATTGTGAAAAATGAACACACCACCTTCCAAGAAACGAAAAATTACCCAGTGCCCGGCTAGCCCCATGTTGGCCTGGTTACGACAATCAGAAATTGGCATCACAAATAGTGGCAGTGATTCTGATTCCGATAGCTCCAGCATGATTTCCAAAAAGAATGATATCGAGAAACGAAGGACGGGATTTAATAATGAATGGAAGATGTTATTCCCTTGGGTGGAAATTGCTGGATCAGATGTTAAGTTTTCCTTATTGCTAACTTAAGTGAGTACTGCCCTATTAATTTCTCATTTCTCTTTTCTGTCTATCCAAGTAATAAACGGAACAATTTTTATCTTCCAGTTTTACCTCTTTTGAAAAGATATAAATAAAAAGTATTCCTTTATAAATATAACTAAAATAATTTCATCCCTATTCTTACTTATTATTCAGTGAAGTCATGACCTCAAAAGTTTATTCCACCCGGTCTATATCAAATTCTTGAAAATAAGACTATGTAATTGCATATATATTTTGCAAGTATGCTGTGTAAATTGTGCCTGAAGAATTTTTCCATGGTAATTAACTTAATTAGGATTCAGGTATATTTGTCTCTTTTTTGTACATCCATTAATAAATTTTATGTTCCATTTTTTTCAGATTGTGAAAGGTCATTCTCCTCAATGAATAGAATTAAGAGTGTTTTAAGGAACAGGTTGTCACAGAGGGTACTGAACTACCTGATGACAATCAGTACTGAAGGACAACCCTTAAAAGACTTTAATTGTGATGTTGTAGTCAGTTTATATGGTGAAATGAAGAAAAGACGAATATCATTTACTTTAATTAAGAAATAAATTAGATATGCATTGTTTTTTACTGTTATAACCTAGGTAAATAAAAAATACTATGTAAATATATGCACTTCTTTTTATTTCATTGATATTAATTTGTTTCACTTTTATGACGTTAATGCGCGCTTTGTAAAACATTTTATGACCCAAACACGCGTACCCTGATGCTATCGAAAATTTCTGGGGAGATCACTGATTTAATTAAAAAAGCAAGCAATGTTCAGTTCATCATGTGTACAAATGAATAGCATCAATCACAATTAGATAATAACAATTAATCAGTTTTTCTTAAATGGTTTACCTACAAGCATTTAATTATTAATAAATCACCTTAAAAGCTTGCTCTTTTGTATGGTGCAAAAACTTAAGGTTGACCTATTCTCGGCTCTAATCTGCCTCAGCGCGCATGTCAAGTATTGTTTTAACCTTGTGTATCCTTGGGACATTTTCTGGGTCTTTGTCGCACAGATCACTTCACGACAGCACTTGCTAACTGTAATTAATCTGTTCTAGCATGTCCGGAATTAAGCAACTAAAATATATTTCCAAGTTTTAATTCAGTTTAAGTTTTATGGAGTTTTTTTAAGCGTAAAATTGAAATTTGGTATCAAAATTTGTTATGGTATTCGGAGTTGAGAGGTTTCGGTTTACTGGGGAAAAAAGGATTATATTAAAGAAGCACGAATTCGTAACTAAAAAAAAAGTTCGGTCATGAGGGGATTCCGATATTCTGAGGTTTCAGTTTTGAGGAGTTTCACTCTAATTGCAAGTAAAAGACAACAAGTAAATATTTGTCTTAGTAATAATTTTATTAGGTAATTTTAATTAAACACAGAATTAAGTTAAATGTTAATACTTAGTAATAATTGTACTAATTAAGATATTATTACTTAGTAATAATTTTACTAAGTAATTTTAATTAAACACAGAGTTAAGTAATTTTGAGTCAATGGGTAAAAGTATGCATGTTCATGTCAATTGACAAATTTTGTAATGAGTAAATAATTCCCAGTTTAATAAAATAAATGTTTTACTTATCCTGGTATGATCACAAGTGTATATTCAATAGAGTGTTCTATAGCAAATTGAAATGTATATCATGGGCAAAAATATACATGTATATATGTGAAATAGTATTTGGAGAAGAGAATGATATGCCAGAATTTGGAACACTGACTACCTTTTCACAGGCCTAGAATTTAACATAAATTTCTTTGTAGCTAGAAGAACAAGTAGACTTAGAAATTTACTACTCCTGCTGAATCTTCATTGGTCCTTCACACAAAACAATGTCAGACACATATTGCGATTTACTTGTTATCAGACTATTAAATTATGAAAACTACTAGTCCAATTGAAAATTTACTAGGATTGGGCTAGTGAACTACCGTTAATTTCTAGCATTTGTTTCATATCCGTATATATAGTGTTACAGAATTATGTATCATCTTTTAAATTATAATAGTTTTCATTTTGGTTTATAACCATTGTATTATAATTCCTTAATTCAGTAGCCTATGCTATTGTAAAAGTACACATATACATCAACAATGAGTCAGTGTTTATGTCCAGGGAAAATCAATAATTATATCGGTCAACTTAACATAACAAAGAGTCACGTGGGTGGCGTGTGCTGAATCAACATCTTGTTGATTTGAGATTGGGGTAATGTTATTGTAGTGCGAGAGTACTTTTAAGGTATCATGCGTGACCTGGTTTTTGATTGGTTAGAATAACTTGTTTACTGGATAGTGCTAGAACATAGTTTCCGAGTCATGGGTTATTTCTCATACGCAGTAACAGGCAATATAATAATATTAAATCGCTGCGTTCCTCATTCTTATACAGTTACATCAGATAGAAAGAGATAGGAGAATTATTTATTGTTTGAGGAAGATCGTTTATTGTTTGCAAATTCAGCTTAGTGGAAAATCTATTCAATACATAGTACAATTTGGATTTAAGTACTATTGTTTAAGGAACTTAACAGTACTCTACATTCACATGAGTTTACCTGGGATTATTAATATTTTGGATTTAGAACTGAAAAGCATTGGTATATCATAACATTACAGACTCATTCATTCGGAACAATCTTTCATTCGGAACCTCGATTAACTCGGAACATTCATTCATTTGGAATAATTTGGATTAACTTCTTGTTAAAAGATATAGGACAATTTAGAACTAATATAGGAAATTCTAAACTGTTAGTTATTTTTAATTCTTTCACTTTGTTTGTTTAAAATATTATATATTTTAGGAAATTAAATTTGTATTTTAGAAATTGTGAAAGCTTGTTTGAGTCGTTCTTTTTTTTTGTTACATTAACCCCTAGACGTAACAATAGAACCATTTAATATTTAAATGTTTGAGCCATGCATTTAAAAGGTAGATAGGTAGATATGAGGGTGTTGTTGCTTCAGAGAAATATCATAGTACTAGTTGAGGATGAATATCAAATGATTTATGTTTGTACAAATTACAAAGAAAAAATGTTTAAATAAACTTTGGAATGCTCAACAATCTTTAAAACAATTCTAGAGCTTTATGCAATCACAAAATTGATTTATTATTTAGTGTTGCACTGTTTATATATAAATCCTTTAGGTAAGCAAAAAACTGTACTTAATGTTTGACATTTAAATTAAAAGACATATACTGCACTTCATACAGTCATTTAAATTATGCTTCATTTATGCTGGAGTCAACTTGTAGCACAGTAACATAATAGGTAACCTGTGTGGTGGCTGTACCAGTTTCCTACCAATACACTATCATGATGTAACCATGCCGGACATCAATACTGCAAAGAAAGCATAGGTTTCCAGCACAGTGGCAGATATATTTAACAGTGAATAAGTCCTGTGACTTAGAAAATAATATATGAGTAACATTACAAACACTTGTTTTTCTTTATTTTTGTAATGGAGCTTGTGCAAAACACTGGGAGATAATGGCAGAGATTTCAGGCACTTCCAGTGCCACAGTTTTCCAACTGCTGGGGGTGTACCTTTAACCTGTCTTCTTTTACATATGCACACTTTCTAGACAACTCATTACACATGCTCAAAATTTTCTCATTATTAATCTTGCAGTTTCAATGGGGACCTCTAAAATTTATGAATAGATCAAAGGAAACAAAGTGGAAGGAATGAATACAAATTCATAATTGTTTGAAACTATATTTATCATAATTGCTTGAAACAGTATTTATCAAAGTTAGACATTCGTTTATACAGTTGTGCAGTACAGCAGTAGTTTATATCATAACATTTAATAGTTTGTTAAAATTAATCCTTAATAGAGTACCAAACTGTACTGATATGCTTGTTCAATTTCTTTTGTAATAGCACTTCGTACACAAAATTTATTTCATAAGCTGTTGCATTGTGTCTTTTAATAATGAAGACTTTTTGGGTGTATGATCTGGATCATATCAAATGAATTATTAAGAAAAGATTCCAGAAATTCAGACTGATCCACAGAAAGGCAAGCTCTTCAGTCTTAGGAATATTTCACAGACGTTTTCTCCAGTATGAGGGAAAATCTTCACATTTGTTTTCCTTATGGCTTTTATTGTCGGATGGTTAGGTTCCTGCTCCCCCATCTGTTAAATTAATACGTTTTTAGGTGAAAAACATGAATGTTAGTCATTTGAAGTACACTGAACTACTTCTAAACAAATCCTCTCAGAATAAAATCCTGCATCCTCCCCTGCTTCTTGTATGGTTCAGGTACCATCGACTGAAATAGATTACAGCAGCATGTACTATGTAACCTGGATACAAAAATTTACTATTTGCCTGATTGGCGAAACAACATAAGCATTTAATTTAGTTTAACATTCCAAAATCACTTCACAAGTCTTAGAAACATCTAAGTGTTATTCATGACCATCCTTTAAAGAGATCCAAAATTTTAGTTTTGCCATCCATTTTGAAAGGGCTGTGACATCATATCTGTCAAACATTCAGTACTTTACATCTTTAAAAAAAAGCCATGCAATTACTCACTTTATTTCTTAAGACCTTTGAAATAGAATCACTGCCATTTTTTAAAAAATTAAAACACAAATATAAAAATTAGAAGCATACCTACATGTACACGAACTATGAACTTGCCTCAGTTAAAGTTCACTGAATGAGGGCAGTTGTAAAATTTGATATGTGAGATGAAAAACAGAAAATGGAAATGCAGTTGATATACTTAATGCTATTACCAGATTTATACTACATTTTTGACTGTGTAAATATCAAAACTTTTAACTTTTAATAATAAACATTATTCAGTGATTAAAGAAAAGTAAATGAATGTGATTTTATTTCCTATATTATACATTTCCATGCAATATCAATGCTTAAGTAAGGAGTATTTTTTTAATGTAATGTAGTTTGCTAGTGTCATCATACTGTTGTCGATAACTGACAACATTGCATTGAGAACTGCAGTTTGGCAGGTGCAGCAGTAAATAATAATAATCTGCACAATTATCATCTCATTTGGCATATTAAATTGTGGGGGCAAATATGCAAAGCAACTAATAAAGTATAAATCCTGTTGAACTGCACTCCTGTAAACTGTCAAAATGCAGTACAATCTTGATTTAACTCACCAACATGATAACTCCATGATTTGTGTTCACAACAGTTATCCAGGGTTATATGATCACTTGCTGCACATGTATTGATATTATCTGCATTGAAATTTTGCAAATTAATGAGCAAAATGTGACAGTTCAAACTCAAAAATGGAGCTTGTTTGAAAACGAGGCTGCTGCTGTAGCTTTATATCTGTAGTACCTCAAATAAGTTATGTGCATATTTCGTGTTCAGTAAACCAGTCTCCAGGCTGTAAACAAGGGAAATAACCACCATTACTCTCTCGAGACTGAATTAAATCTCTGTCATGGAAAACCACACTTCATCTTGTGTGATTTTATTATTTCATTTATTTTTTGTAAAGCAAAATTCATGGAGCATAATTCTTTATAGAATTCTGGCAGAATGGGATGGGTCTCCCTCTCTCTCTCTCTCTCTCTCTCTCTCTCTCTCTCTCTCTCTCTCTCTCTCAAAAAAAAAAATGAATTATTCCAGGATAAATACATTTTTAAGTTTATATTTAGTATGAAAAGAACTGCGAATTTGTTTTCTTCTTCTGGCAGCAGATAATAATAATAATAATACTAATAAATGAATAATATTTGACACTGTTCACAACAACAACACTTACAGTAACAACAACAGGGACAGACATAACATGTCTGATAATAAGAACCAAAACAAAAAACAGATTCAGAAGAATGGAAGTTTATAAATAATGATTTGTTTTCTCCCCTTTTGGGGAAAAAAATACTCATTACTTAAGCATTGATATTGCATGGAAATGCATAATTCAGGAAATAAAATCACATTCATTTACTTTTCTTTAATCACTGAATAATGTTTATTATTAAAAGTTAAAAGTTTTGATATTTAAACATTCAAAAATGTTGTATAAATCTGGTAATAGCATTAAGTATAACAAAATGGAATTACTGGAAATTAAAAGATATCTTTATGTTTTATGTAAGGTATTCAGAATATGAGTAACAATTTAAACATTTATAATTTACACAAATTTAGTGATATATAATTACCAAACTCTGTTTTTTATGTGCTCATGTTAGCCTACTCAAGCTGCATTTATTTCTTAGTAACTCTTATGCTGTTTAAATACAGTTTTATTTTTATTTTTGTTTTACAAACCTGAATGCCTTATTAACAGATGGGAATGACAGAATTTGAATCACTTTAGAAGGGAACAGTAAGAAAAAAGATCTGAATCCAAGAAGTTCTCGCTTGTAATGTTTCTTGCATGCTAAAAATCTGCAAATCCTCACATATCCATCAGGTCAGGAAACTTACAGAGAAAATAGTCCTGAAAAATCACAAGAGATCACCACAGTAGATGAAGGAATGTTCATATCTTGATATCTCCTGATGAAATATCTTGATCCTGAGTTCAGGATATATCATGATTATTTTAAAGACAAGAAACTGCTTACTTTTTCACAAGGATATTACAAGATAGGAGCTTGATATTTTTGTTCATGCACTTGCCTGAAGATATATTTCTGTAGGGTATAGCATTTGAAAGACAGAATTTGATAGCTCTGAACTAGAGACATTGGTGGTTTACAAATACAAATCTATTTTTTAAAGATAAAAGCTGGTAATTTATTGTAAACTATATTAGCCATTTTTTATGAAAATGAACAACTATTGGTGAAAACAGCTTAACTTCAGCATGTTGCAGATTTGTTTCTTGAAATGATAAAGTTTTTACAGCATAAATGCAGTATTGCTTAATTTTCCATGTCATGCATATGCATGTAAATTTAGGATGATTGCAGTATGTCCTTTCAGCACTATAGCAGTCAGGTGAACTGAAATTCAGTGACTTCTTAATGACCAGTTTTCAAGAACTAGTCTCAGTATCAACATGGTTCTCCACAGGATTTTGAAAAAGTTGCAGCCCAGGACTGCTTTCTTGAAACAAGTTGCAGTCCCAGCACTAAAACTTGTCGTCCCAATAACGATACGTTTTTTTTCTTCCTTTGCAGTATTTTGAACATAGTGAGTTTATTGTTATGTCACAAATATATGCCACCAGATTGCTAACGCTCATTCATTGTGAAATAGTTAGTATTATAATAAATGAATGAAACATGAAGGCAAATGATAACCGTGATAATTGTGATTGTTTGTGATGTTACAACTATAACAATTTTTAATTCCTTTACCTTGCCATTCTTTAATTTTATATGCAGCTAGAAGGAATCAAAGAAAAGATTACAATTTTTTTCTATATTAATTTATTCAGTTAGCTTAATTCCATTTCAAATCAATCAATTTTCCAAGACACTGGAATAAGAAACAAATGACCATATTCCATTCACTTTTTTCATTTCATCTTTAAGCAACACACCATACTATATTCATTTTTTTCCTAAACAAACTTTAACAAATTTCTTCACAGCAGGTTTTGTATCTAAATCCTTAAGTTTTGGACCTTCCTCCATCACCCTCATCAATTTCATTACAGTTTCTTGTTTTAAACATCCTCGGCCCTTTGTCTTCATGAAGTTATGTTGAACTTTGCAAGTCCAGTGTTCCTTGGGTTGCCATTGCATTTGTCCTTCCACAGTCACGACACCATGTGCTTAAAGCTAATAATATTCCATTGTCTTCTTGTTTTTCTGCCTATGGGAATGCCCTATTCCATGATTCATTCCACAAATCTCTTAGTCTCTTTGGCATTCTGTTTTCTTTATCAAAACCAGATACATCTACTATTGTAAAGTCATACAGGTCATGTATGCATTCAGTACCGACTGTTTCAGTAACGGGTGTCCTTTTTTAGAATTTGATTACACACACCTTTAAATGGTGATTATTCACTTTATTTGCATCCTCTGTTGCTAATGAACCATCCTTGCTTAGTGGATACACGGGGTGAAGTTAAAGAGTGCGCATGCGTAAATTACATTGTGTAAAAGGGATGCTATGCACAGTGTCTGATTACTTCCCATGAATTCTGATAATGGCAGAACAGCTAGCAAATGACGGAAAGATCAAACTGTACTTCCAATTCTTGCACAACGTTAAATAAATGACTCGAAAGCAAAATTTTGCATCATATTTTATCTTTAAGCAAAATCTCTCAAATTCAAGGACTTTCAAGGTGAAAATCAATGACTTTTAAGGCCTTGAAATGAGGTGTTCATTTCTCAATGACTTTCAATACCTTTAATGACCGTGTGAACCCAGCAGTACATTCTGGGATGCTGGATTGTTGTGAAATTATAAAAGTCAGTTCAGCATGACTGCAGCTTGCAAATTCAGCATGACAGCAATTCATCATGGAAAGCAGAATTGTTGTGATATTTTTTAATCAGTTTAGCATGACTGCATCATGCATATTCAGCATGATAGCAGTTCATGCTGAAATTGAACATAGGTAAGCTTTTATGCTTGAAATGTACCACAGTATTGCAGCATATATGCAGATTTGACCAGTATAAGTGTAGTATGTACTGCACTTTCAATGCATGCCGCATTTCTGTAAGGGACATACCATGCTGAAAGTGCCAGCCAGCCGATATAAGCCTTTGTTATATATATATATATATATATATATCCTAGAGCTAGAGTCCTAAGCCAATAACACTATTGAAGCTATTTGAGGTACATGTAATTATCTGTATTGTTGTAATAATTTAAACATTAATTTCTGAGTAGTTAAATCTAATATTTTATTTTCCTTCATGTAATGTCATTTTCAAGTAAATCGTGTAATTCATGCCAGAAAATGAAGTAATTTAAGTATTAGTCTCCTGTCATTCATTTTATTGAATTAAGTTATATTTGTTTCAAGTAGCCATGTAAAGATGAGAAACTATTAAGTCAAAACTAGTAATCAGGTTGTAAAACGTTTACTAAAATCAAGTAACAAAAATTACCAAGTAATTTCTTTTACTGCTTAAAGTAGACCATCTTTTTCAAGTAAAACATGTACAGTGTATTTGTAATTCATGCTTGAAAATTAAGTAATTTGATTATTTAGTAATATCTTGAAGTAATTTATTTTACTGAATTAAGTAATATCTATAAAAGTAAGTACACTTCTCCCTCGATAACTCATGCACAATGTGGTCTATGAGCAGAAAAATAGACCACACTATAAGCAAGGGCACAAGGTATTGAGGGACCTCAAAAAACATTAGGAAGGGGATGCCATCCCCACTGGACATTGAGAAAACCCGGGGGGGGGGTGGGGGGGGTGGGAACAGGGTATTTGATGTCTGAATACTTGTTTTATAATCACGTTGGGAATAATTGTCAATAAAGAGCTTTTTCTAATGAAGTCGTTCGCATGTTTTTTATAAATTACCTTTATTTTCAAGATACCCAACCACAGAAACATTGTTAACAACATTACTCCAAGAGGTTTTAACAACCATCACATGTACACAAAAACACGGTGTATTACATCACTGCTTTTTGTTGTTGTTGACTCACAAGAAAATAAGATTTCTTTTTTTAAAAACTAGGGAAATTTTTTCGTGAAACAACCGTCAACATCGAAACTCATTTTTTTTTTTAATTGTTCTATTAGTGAAATATTGATGCTGTGATTTCGTTGCAAATAATAGTGAAACTTCTCATCCTTGAGGAAATCTCGGAGTGCCAATTCAGGAATTTTAAGTTCACTGCAAACTCTGGAACTCGCTTTTCCATAATGAACCGTATATGTGAAACAAAGCTTTTTATTCACCAAGTACTCATTTTGCTTGTTTGCCTTGCATTTGTGAATGAGTAGACTAAATTTAAGGTAGTTTTATTATATTAAATACATACTGAACAGTGTTTGATCAATTGAAATAAGTTGACCTGACACACAAGCATGACCGCTAGCTCTTACACAGATAGGATTTGCATGCCTTTGATCTTTTCTTTTATTCCCCTCGTTTATTTGATTTGCTATAAAAGACGTAATTAATGTGATAATACGAAGTAGGTCTGCATTAAATTTAGTGTTTGAGTGTAACAATACAACATCAAAACACAGTTGGCACTTAATTAGGTTCCCACAGAAACGCTCGCAGACATAGCTGTAATGGTAGATGGACATTTTTCAAGCCAACCAACAAATTTTGTCAATTCATCCGTCACACTCTTCTACAGTTACTACCTTCTGAACTGTTGGAAATGCTTTCATGAAACTTGGTATGCATTTATATCATGACAAGAGTTTTATGACTTGTATTAGATTCACCTTTGTCAGATTAGTACTTTTTGAGTTATCTTCCCATTCTTGAAAATTGTATTTACATTTTATATCTCCTTAAATATGTGAGGTATCTTCATGAAACAATGTACCGGAACTTAACAGTGTGTGTGTCTTGTAAAAGAATGGGATCTGTCTCAGAATTTTCAGAGCTACTCCCATTTTTTTTTTTGGGGGGGGGGAGTACATTCACTCTTGTGTCTTAAAAAGTTTGAAATAAATCTTATCATGAGCAGAAGCCAACCCAAAAGGTGAACTGTCTGAATCTTTCATAGTGATTCTTTTGAAAAAATCGCAACAGCAACCCAGTTTTTATGCCTACAAACCCTCTTTCCAAGATCAAATATATGCCATTACAAGATCAACCATATGGCAGTTTGGTATTAGTAGGTATAGGAATACAAGAGTTACAGCCTAAACAGGAAGGATGGACAGACTGACAGACAGGAATATATACAGGAATAGATGGATAGTTGGACAAAGTGAATTCTATATACTGCCAGTTTCCTAAAGAGTTATATACTTTATAGGCAATGTGACCTTATACTGAGATATGTAATATAAGCAGAAAAAGTGTAGCTATAGTGGTCCCACATTGACAATCCTCACAGTACACCACTGCCACTTTTATAACATAGGATCATGGATCCAATTAAATTGGTTAAATTTAGTTCTATTGCTGCTATTTGATTTATGTTACCTGATACTAGTTCTTGGCTGTTAAGAGCCGAATTTAATCAAGTTTCACATATTAAAAACCTTATTTTTTGGCTTGAAGGGATATTTCAAGCCCACCATGTCTATGGCATAGTATTCATTCTCTTTTACCAAATATAGTTTGTACATGTATTACTAATAATAGTAAAAAACTATATGGTCTTATTAAAATTAGTAACAAAGTATAGATCCTCTGGCCTTTCAGGTCAGTTTTATACGTCAAGGGACCAACTCGAAGTACTATGTTCACTTTACCCTCTAAACAGCCCTAAAATCTGGTCAAAAATAAATGTTCAAGGATAGTTTTATGTGTCATACAATGTTACAAAACCAGCGAGTTCAGACAGAGGAAATGGTAGTGGAATGCTGAAAAGTGCAATTTTTGCCATAAATATAACCTTTTAGACAATATTTAGCATGGAATGCATGCATCACCCACCATAATATTTTGTCAGATCGTAGTTAAGGCTAATAATGACAAAATGTGAAATTACTAAGTTGGTTCATAAGTGTACTCTATTTTTTAAACGAGCTATATTTGCATCATTTCTCTGTTATTTTTAGTAGGAAAAATTGGCTAAATGTTTTTTGACCCCATAATAGACAAATCACTCACACAGATGCAGACAAATACACTCACACACAACTTAATTGATATTATTGATGTACATGCACAACGATACACAAACAAAACACATCACTAGTGTATGCAAGATTGACAAAAGGCCAGTTTTAGTCAAAAGTGAACTGATTAGACTGAATAGTACTTGCATCCCATGGATATTATTCTACTGATGGTAATACTTGAAACAATAGGAAATCACCATATCAGTTCGTCAGAAATGGTTTCAAATGTTAATTTAAATTTGTAGTGACATATAAAGAAAAGAAAATTTGGAAAAATATTATGAAGATTATTTATAGCAGTATGTTTGCCGTGGTAGAAAGTAGGGGTGAAACGATTCATCGATATATTGATGCATCGATACTTTTGCCATATCGAAACACATATCGATGCAAGAGGTGAAGAATCGATACAAAACGATACTTACCCTATAGAAGTTACTTTAATCTTCAGCAGTCATGAATAATATTATTAGTCGTTTGACTTTTTATTCTTTAAACTGAGAATTTATCTAAGACAGCCATCACAGGGACAGGCACTAATGTTTTTCAGTAAAAAAGAAAAAAAAACTGTTGAAAACACCCACTCACCTTTTGCAAATTAACACAAGGTTACATGGTTCGAAAAGTGTATTCCCCTCCCCTTTTGCCGATTACATGCTAATTATTTTATCCCATCAGCATGTTCAGCCACTGATAATAAATATCAATGTAAAGGAGACTTTCCAAATTTGTTCCCCATGTATGATTGAAGTACTTTACTGATCATTTAATAACCACTTTTATGCTAAGTTTCTCTGTTGCTTCATATCTTGTCTGTATGGATTGAATTTAAAGGCTACACTTCAGTGTGTCACACAGTGAAATTTGTTACATTAAATTCTGATTGGTGGTTATTGTTTTTGTTGCAGTACAGGCTAAACAATAACCACCAATTAGAATTGACTGCAGCTTGTTCACTGCGTTACACACCGGAAGTATTGGCATCCAAACTCGATCCAGGTAGATACAAAGCAACAGAAAAACTTCGTTCAAAATGGCTATTAAATGATCTGTAAATTACTAAAGTCATACATGGAGAACATGTTTGGAATGTTTCCTTTTACATTGATATAGGTAATCAGTGACTGAACGTGCCAACAGGGTAAATAAAATTAGCATAGAATCAGCAAGGAGGCAGATTTCAAACCATGCAGGCTTGTCACCTTTTGTTAATTTGTTAATTTTGTATAGAAGGGGAGTGGGCATTGTCAATAGTTTTTCTTTTCACCAACAGAAATGAGTGCCTGTGGCTGCGGCAGTTGGTTTATGTCTGCAGGAAGTACAATGTGATAGACTTTGGTTGTTCGTCATCTCCACTCCCACACCTGGACTTGCTCTAGGTAAGATTTTCCTTGCAGGTGGAAATTGCACTATTTCTTCTGTTTTGAAGATAACACCGTCATGTCTTTCAAATTTAAGTTTAGACATGAAATTGATAATAAGATGTTTTAAAAGCATTCATGCAGTGCAAAACAAAGGGTGTGGTTACCAAGATGAGTCCTGGATTCTATCAAATGGAATAGTCTCAAATGGTCTAAATGATTGAATTAAAATCACCAACAACTAATATGTAGTCTGTTTGGATGTACTTTTTTTTATATCTTGACAAGGATGAAAATGGCATATGAACAGACGCTAAATCTATGTCCGTCTGTAATCTGCATACTAGATATACAACCAATATGTCAACACATATAAAGTAGCACAACCCTACAACTCACAGACCTTCTAAAGATGAAAAGACCATCAAGTTGATATGTGTATTGATAATGTTTCATATCGTAGGCTGTGTATCATGAATCATATTGATACGCGGCACAGGTGTATCGTTTCACCCCTAGTAGGAAGAATCATGAATAGCAATATCTCTGGAGTTATGTTCTACATCTGATCTTGTGTAAATTAGTGTCACTTAAACCCTCCAAACCATCTGTTTTCTATACATTGTGTTTTGTGTACTATTAAAACACGGCCCTGTTGAAACTTAAACCAGATCAAGGTGACCTCATTAGACAAGTCACTTTTATGAACAGCATTATAAGGTGGCCTCCCTTACGGAGCAGGTCAATTTTTATGAACCAGGGCTCAAAAAATTCCACTATATATTTCTAATTTATGAGTGGTGGCTGAGGAAGGATGTCACTTTTTCAGTATGCTCATCCAATTAGACGAGTGGCATTTTAAGCAGATTGACATAGGACATGTAAATGGTGGCTATCCTTATAGTTTGGATTACTTTTATGAACCCAGTAAAAGGTGGCCACCCTTTTTGTGCATATCACTTTTATTAACCCATTAAAAAGTGGTCTCCCATATAGTGTATGTCACTTTTATGAACCCAGTAAAAAGTTGTCTCACTTATAGTGTAGGTCACTTTTATGAATCCAGTAAAAAGTTGTCTCACCTATAGTGTAGGTCACGTTTATAAATATTATAAAGAGGAAGTACTGTATTGAGTAAATAAATCTTCACTTATTTGCAGATTTCTACAATCTCTAAATTGGCACAAAAAAAGTTACTATTGTGCAGTTTATTTCAATCAGTATTCTTTATTTTGTAGGTTTGCACTAGCTGGTGTTACATACATCATGTGGAGAAAAAGTTTCAGACGACCAAATATAGCTAAGTTCCAGGATTCCTATTGGACAAAGAAATTTTAATGGTCATCATGCTTTTCACAATGTGTAACGATATTTTCATGTAAATAGTAAATACCAAATAAACTATCTTTTTTTCTGATGTGATAAGGTTTTTATTCATCTTCTAACACAAAGTACTTTTTATAAGATAGAGGAAGGGGGTACTTTCAGATTTTTTCCAAAATTATGGGGATAGACCTGTCATCACAATCACTTTAGGCAGGAGGATAGTCAGTTTGGTGCAAAACATAGGTAGGTGTATAACTATATTGTACAGTCTAAAATAGTTCATAATGACCAACTGGCAACAGGTGATGGCATCTTAACTCATTAACCCCGGGAGATTCTTTTCATTTTTGCCTGAAATGGGGGTGGGAAACTCATTTTTGGGGTTACTTCTGAATGCAGCAAAACACATCTGCTTAAGAAAGTTTTTCGTTTAACTGGATGCTTAGGTGTATCAGAAACATTGTTTTTGATTTGGCTATTACACTCATGCATGTGCAGAAGGGTAAAAGTTGGACTTTTTTTTATTTATTGGACCCCCGATTTTTGTGTCCTGGCCCCTTTTTACTCCAAATCTCAAACTTATCCTACTTTTTGCAAAGGTTCATCTGTCCGTGTGCAGTTTGGACCGGTCTGCTTTAGATCTAAAACCAAAAAGTCTAAAATCCGGACACAAACTCCGGTCCGAAAAAAATCAGGTCTAAAAAAAATGCATTTTTCTCGCTGTATTTTTTAATACGAGTAGAAAGGCGACATTATTTGGTATCATTGTAGGGCTACATCTGTCTACTTTCCTGCAATACCATCCACTTTAGTGTATCTTAAATGATGTTGACATTACAGAGCTCATTAGTAGGGTTCATCCTCATGACGCGTAAATGTGGTGCTAGGGGTTAATGAGTTAAGGAACAGGTGACGACATGGGTAGCTGAGTGGTCTAAGGTTCTCAGCTTTAGAGATCACTCACATCTCACCTCTGACTGCATGGGTTTGAGACTTGGCTTGGTATGTGAGAAAGCTTGCTGGTAGCTTCCCGTGGGTTGGTGGTTCTTCGCAGATTCTTCCTGCACCAAAAATATACTGGCCGCTGTTTATAACCTATCATGTGCTAAAAAATGACATTAAACCCCACAAATCCAAACCTTAAGGAACAGGTTGCCTTTATAAACATTGGTCCGCAACTATAACACTGGCAATATACAAGTGTACTTTATAGGCAGTGTGACTTTATACTGAGATAGGTTCAATATCAAAACTTCATTCATCCTTGACCATACCTGTAAATGACCACACTGTACCATGATTTATAGTGAGAGACCATTGTATAGGTAAGAGTTAACATACCTTGGCAAATTAAGCGATAATTAATTGACTGAACCAAGTTCTGGTAATTACTCCTGTAAGAAACTGAGCAGATGAAAATTCCTACATAACTGCTTGTTGCCATATGCTGTGTATTGGGGTCCATGGGTTAAAAAATAAGTCACTTCTTGGGATAGGCAGGTGGTTGTGATAAGCTTACAAATAATTTAGTATAATAGGAGGGGGACATACAATTTTGATTGATTACCGAGTACAGGTGGCTAGTATAAACCGGTTGGTTGCCAGACCAAGTCTATGTAAATTTCAAAGGCTGTGTATGAGAGCAACACTTTGAATCTACATTGCTTGCAACTCTGGATGTACAAATCAGGATCAAGACATAAATCTCAACATCATACATCTGTACTACAGTTTATTAAAATGTAAAGTAGACAAATGTTTTGGTATGGGTGTTTTTGCATGTATGATATATGAAATTTCTATAATTTCAAGGCATACAACGGTCTTTTAACAAGAAATGTCAAAAATGCATTGTACATAAATTTTCTCTCACCCTAACAGCATATTCTCACCATTCCATCACATACATAAAGACATACATATTCCTTGCAAAAGTAGAAATATAATCAGTGATGACAAATATTGAAAAAATGCCCATGTTGAAATGAAAACTCTATACCACTGCAATAAATATTTTCTTGTTCCCATACATCGAGTTACACACCAGTAGAATTACTGTGAAAATGGCAAAAAACATCAGTAAATATAAGAAATGTGTTTTTTTACAATTCAAGTAAAATACAACAATCTTGTAATTTCTACAATTCATGCAAAATAAAAAAAAATCTTTCAATTGTTTAAACAAAAATTGGTATGTGTCTCCTGGCAATGTACATATTTGTATATTTAAAATTGTTGACTAATCAGAGAGCATTTTCACAATAAGTGCAATTTGAGATCTGTATAAAAGAGGGATGTGTACATTCAGCATTGGAACATGACCTCTAAACATGTGATAATGCTTCTTAAAATAAAGAAAAGACCCTTTTATTGATACTCCACACCTAGAATAAACTGTTATTAAAAAAAAAAAATTAAGTCCCTCTGTATAGCAATCTTGAGACAGGACTTTATGGTCTTGCTTACATGTACCATTTCCAACAGATAAAGTGAGGAGGAGTGTTATAAATAGCAATTCAGATGCAAAAATCTTTTTTTGTGTGACAGAAACGATGTCCATTTCTAACCTGACATCCCTATTTTGTGGAATAGACTAGTCCTAGAACTCAATAAGTTTTGGACAGTTAAACCTATGTAAAAGATTTCATGTAAGTGGCACTGTGAATTCACTAGCTTTTTTTTGGATATAAATTTTTGTAGGGTACCAAGCTGAGTAGATTTTATGGTTGCTTCAAACCACAAATTTGAAGAAGACCCAACGAATTATCCTTCTGCGGAAATAATGACCCCCTTCCAAAAATTTAAGTACACATACAAATGTCATTTTTTGCCTGAAAAATTATACCAAACCAAATGAATTTATAATAGTTTGCACATTACTGTGTGTGTTCTCTTGAGTGTCTGTGGTTCATATTACTGTGTATCTGTATAGTCCATTTGGTGTCCCTGACCAGGTCATGAAATTCAATTTTCTTCAAATTTTTAATTTCAAGACGATGTGAGCCAACTTTATTAACAAGTTATCTTTAGATGAACACCTGAATCATTTTTTTTCAGAACATTTCAAGGTATGGCTTAAATCTGTGCCCAATACGGAGTTCAAACACCAGCACTTTAGAGGAATTAGCACACAGGTATTATTCAGTTGATTCAACAGCATAAAGGCAAGATGTGATTAGCTGTTACCCAGGGTTAACCTGTCATGATGTGCATAGGATTGTTATGCTGGCCCTAGCTATTGCACCGATTCACCCACACTGAGCAAATGCTTACTATTATTAGACAGGGTAACTCTTATTGACTTTTCCCTACATGTAGACAACTAGTTGTAATAGACGCATGTAAAAATGATAATAACAAAAAGTTTTTAACTCCAAATTTAAAAATTGCATTACGCATATGCCAGAGTTTGTACTAACCATTCAACTCAAATCAGCATAACATTTTTTGAGATTTTTCTTGTAGTTTTCTATTTTATGACCTGTCCAAGTACATCAAACAGACTATATATGTAATTGTCACTCTAGATTTCATATTGATGACAAGAACTTTGTTCCAATCAGTTGGATGGATGGAGAGACATCATAACATAAAACACTCCACCTTATGGTGGGCATATAAAGAAACAATTGTTACATGGAACATGGTATCTGCCTATCAACATGGTGTCCGCCTATCAACAGCATTAGATTTCTGCTTATGCAGGCAAGACAAGAACTAACATATCTGGGTATACAACTTTGGGCACACAGTAATCTTCATTCAAGTTTGCAGTTGAATACAACCACTGATGTAGTCTCATTCAATCAGACTCTCACATGGCTCATCGAGATCTCTACCATACAAGGATCTGGTAAAATGCATTGTTGATCTCTGTTAACGATAGAAGGCGGTTTGATAACATTTGCAGAAGGGAAACTACAAAGACATTTCAAACTGTCGCGAATTTATCTAGACATACTTTCTGCAATCACTAATACCAAAATTATATTCCAAGTAAAAAAGGATATCATTCAACATTTCTTTGTAAGCAGGAGGCGTGTCTCAATCAGCCAATGAAACGGTTCATGTGTGCACAAAATATGATGTCATATTGTCATCAAAATGACATATTACATCACCTCATCAGCCAGTTCAATCATTTTTACTGATTTTGGGAAAGCCCTATAGTAGTGTCAAAGGAAAAATAATTTTTTTACCAGACTCGTGTTTGGCAAAGATCTCATGGAGCCAAGCAAGATGTCTGGTTGAACAAAACTACCACTGATGTAGAATATATGTAACTTTCAAAAACTTGAACACATCACCTCAATGTTCTTGACAACAATGCCACTGAAAAAATGACATTTGTGTGTCTCAATTCAAATTCAAGACAAAAATATCTAACATATGCAACCCTGCATAAACAGAATGATAAAATTTAGAGGTATGTACTGAGATCTCATGGCCTGTTTACTAAGATATTTCATAGGCACAACATGCCTTTCTAATGGTTGTTGAGGTGTGTTTTTGGAAGACAGCATTGTGTGAAAGATGAACTATGTAAATCATAATATTGTAGCAGAATAACATTTTCATGATTCTAGTTTTCCTAGTACAAAATTTGTGTACTAACTGATACCATGTGTAATACATATTTTCTGTGCTTGTTCATATATTCTCACTTTTAAGCCAAGTACAACTGCAAACTGCAGACCCAGATCTGCCTTTGCATAATGCATCAGCAGATCTAGGTCTATACAGTTTGTTAAGAGTAATCAGTAGACCAAACAACACAGACCCTGATCTGCCAGCAGATCAGGGTCTATGTTGTTTGCAGTTGGACTGAACTTATAAGCGACTATATACAGTAAATTGTAATGAATATAACTTTTGCACAATTAGTTTTCTTCCTAATTTCGCCAAATTTCATGTGTGCCAAAATTATTTTGATTTACAGTAATGTGATGACTTTGGTACATGTAGATTGAAGTATTTCATGTTAGACCGGTGATTCTGATCACAAAATAATAAAGTTTCTATTATGTATTAAGTGTAAATAAAAATATGTATTATTGGAATTTAAATTTAATTATGCAAGATTTACTACCAGTATTATTATGATTGCAATGCAGGTACAGTGGTTGATGGTTTGTTGAAGATACTACATTTGATATAAAATCGTGAAAATTTCATAGTTTCAGCCCCAGTGCTCCAAATTCAGGGGCACTCCTACAGAGTCCCCATTGCCATTAATGCCTTTCCTTCTGCATTCTTCTCCAGAGCACTAGAGTAACCAATTATAAATGTATTGCTTTTTTCATTTCCCTGTATTTTTCACATTTCATTCATAATAGATAAGTGATTGCATTCAAGTCTGCTTGTATAATAATAAAATAAAATTATATAAACCAAGTGGCTTGTAATACTAACAGGCATCTCCTCTCTATCCCTTAGAAGACAGGCCAATTTCTGGAAGTACTTCAGTTCTGCCAGCTCACTGGTCAGTGAGATCAAAGGAAAATAATCTAACAGGACCATTATCTCTGACAAGGTAGATTTCACTGCCAGCCTAACAAGGTTCCTTCTGAGTTCATTTGCATTTTACTAACTGTAACTCTCCCTACCACTGGTGTTAACCTTGCTCATTTCCAAAGAAAGTCTTGTACTGAAATGATGTTAATTAAATGTAACTGTGGAAAATACTTTAAAATTATTTCAGGCAAAAGAAGAAAAAAATTATTAGAAGACTGGTACTAGCCTAATGGCAAGCACCTGACACAAAGATGATCTGATTGGGAAAGGGCTGAAAGAGATGGCATTATAAACAGATTAGGATTCCAAGAATTTAAAGATAAAGTTTATTCTAAATTAGCAGCATATCAAGGGGCTCATGTGAAACTAACCAATCAAAAGCAGTTTTTAAGGGCAAACTGTTTTCCTAGCGAATAACCTCTTTAGTACTCTAAGTCCCCTTATAAAGATCAAGATATGGGAATTTGTTAAATATATGGGACCACTGGCAGTTCAGGGTGGGAGAATGTCCCCTGGACATGCTCAAGGTACAACAATGGCAAAGTTAAACCATTCATAGGCAGTACAACAACAAAAAATGAACTGATGTTTGTGCAAGCTTACGTGAAGCATCAAGTGTTGATAATTATTGTAAATTGTTTCTTCCCATTGTCTTCCCTTCTAGAATTTTAAAACAACAAATATGATCAGTAAACCAGTCCAGAAAGAACTTGATAAAAATTACACAATGACACTCATAATGAGAAAATGGCCCTTGCAAGTAAAACTTAGCTAAATGTTTGGAGAGTTAGCTAATAACTTTTATAAAGCTCAACTGGTTCAAAGACCTTGCTCAGAAAACAAATAACTCTTTAAAACAATTCAGTAATAACCCTGTTGCTTATGAATATGTCCTGATTTAAAACCTGCTAAAACTTAATAAAAGGTCCAAAAAAACCTAAAATCATCATTGAGATGTTTTATTCCATGAGACTAAAATGATATTGTGAGTTTATCATAAAAAGAACAGGAAGATAAATATTTGTTGTAAGCATCTGCTCATGGCTGTTCCATTTAAACATACATTGTACCCAGAGAAGGCACTTTTTTACAAATATATGCCAGGGTACTCTGATTACTCCAAGAGTTCTTATGAAAACAATATAAAATTCTAAATTGCATCTAGGGGTGACTACTCCACATTAAACGTGCCTTCCCTGGGTCCCAAGTATATTTTACTGGAACTGCCCAAAATATAACTGCTCATAAGGCATTTAATACATTCTGCATATAAACTACATTTCATCTCAAACAACAAGATGAGAATATTAAAACGGAGTTGGCGCTACTCTTGGCTTAACCTGTAAAAAGGGCATACAGAATCATAAAAATAAAATCTTGAGATATCTTACATGATGATTATATACAAAATGGGTATTACATAATACATACATGTACATACCATGGATCCCAAAACTCCAATAGCTCTTACCATACATGTCTTCCTAAAAATGTACATAATGGCCAGATATTTGTGAAATCCACTAAAAAAAAAAAAAATTCAAAGGCAGTATAAAAGGCAATAAAAAAAATTAAAAAAAAACAACTGATATACCTAATTACCAAATATACTACAAAATGTGTCATTTTCAGTTGTGGATTTCCTTTAGCTTTAGTTTTAGTAATTACCCTTCCATGCTTCACTAGTTTTCTCAAAAACTATTTATTTATGAAAAATAATGTTTTTCTTTAAGAAAGCTATACTATAGAAGTATACCCAACAACAGTATTGTATGCTACTCTAATGCTTTTAACAATTAATTATTAACTGACAACAAGCAGACTTACTATCTCAAAAATACATAGCACTTAATTGACGGACATTTCTGGTCAAATCTGATGGGTGAAGTTTTATTTGATCAGGTCCTCAAACAAGTCATGGAGGAGAATAATAAGGGTTTGTAGTTGTTGCAAGTATCTTGTTTCTTTTTTCTTAGGGCCAAGGCTACACATATTTTGTTCTAAAGGTCTGATATGTGCCACACAAAACAGCTTAAAGGCACATGGTGTGTGAAGTAATTTCAATAGTACAGACCAGGGGCATTTGTTAAATAACAGGGTTCTGATAAGTTCAGGAAATAAGCTTTTCACACCTCTATTGTTTTGTGCTTTGTGTATACAGAGTGTTTAAACTACCAGGAAAATACAATGACCAAACAACTGCATGGGATAATTATGGGCACCTTATGGCCAATGTCCAATATGTCAAGTTAGCAAACAGTCATTTGAGCTCATTTGTTGGTCATGTCCAACACAAAAAAAAAGCCATTTTAGGATCTCTCATACATACATACATACATACATACATACATACATACATACATACACACATACATAAAATAGAACTTGAGAACTAAATATGGCTCAAACTATAAGAGTTTACCCATATTTAAAGATTCCAGTGTTGATACCGTTGAACGTTGTGGACAAGACCGAATTATAATGGGGCAAGCTTGTGATCCCCATGTGCTTCAGGCAAGACTGCAATATCCAACAGTTTAAACACTCGAATTATTCATTATATACCCCCATTTATTAAATAATACTTTGAAATTGCTTTTCATAAAATTAAAGTGAATATGTCTTTAGAGAAATCTTGTTCTAACTATTTTTATGACTGAATCAAGCATAAATATATAATATGACGTGACCAGAGTTTACTTACTATTGCATCATGATAAACCTACTGTGAGATCATGTTTCACATTACCATATTTATTGGGTCCTGTGTGTGCTTAACAGCACCCATAAAGTGCTTGATAATGCCCAATATGTGGCAAATTTACTGGATCATTCCCGTCATTACATTTGCACAAGAAGTCATGAGCTGAGTATATAATAATTATAATTAGTCCCAATAGATCACTTTACTAATGTCCATCATATTGTGGCCATATGATAACTGTATCAAAGTTCTATTACAATGATTCTAATAGGAAATGTCAGATTGGTTCACAAGTCAATATCAGATATATGTACAGTTTGGTTGATATGCAAATGCTTTCCATCATACACTATAAATATAAGTGTCAACTTCCTCATTCCATCTGTGCTTTAGACCGTGGAAAAATTCACCGTGCTATCTCTACAGTTATTGGATAACTAGATGGGTATGGTACTATGCATGCACTTATATGCAGTGAGGAAACATTTAATCAACCATCTAGAAACATTTTATTTTTCTACCCATTAATGACATTATATACACCTAAGTCACCTGTTAGAGAAAGTGGTGTGTTGATACGGCATCATGTAATGGCATGTATTAAAACAAGCATGTGGGTGTCTGAATCCACACTACAAGAAATTCACACATTCATCTCTTTTCAGACATTAACTTGGAAATATAATGCAAAGCTATCACAAGCACACAATAGGACCTGAACAACGACTCCGGATTTTACTTTGAGGAATCAAATGTTAGTGATGTTATGCATTGCCTAACTAATTCTTCATATTTTTTAAAGATTTTGTGAAAATAAATGAGTGTTTCTTATGACACTCTTTGTTCAATGAACTTTAAATGATGTATAGAGGTCTGAGAAGAAACATAAGAATGATATACACAAGCACACACACAAATATGTACAGTACAGCTTAATAACTGATTAGATGTAACTAACTCCAGTGATTATCAAATTTGTTTCACTGCAATTTATGTTCCTAATTTTAAAAAAATACTACAAGTGTCCAATGTTACCCGACATCATATCCGGTTTCACCCAAAACCATCCAACCTGACACACCAACAGGATAAATCCAATATGGTGAAAAATCACATGATCAATGTTGATAAAAGTTAGAAAGACTTCCGATTATAAGCAGAACCTCCAATAGCTGCTACACAAATTTGTCACTACTAATGTACCAGCAGATCTGGGGTTTGCTATTTGTTAACAGTAATTAGTCAAGGAAACAACACAGACCGTGATGTGCCAGCGCATTATGCGATGGCAGATCAGGGTCTATGTTGTTAGAAGTTAGACCTGATTTATAAGTGAGTATATCCGGTAATAAAATTATTTACCTGAACATTTATTTTACAATTACTGGCACATTCCAACTGCAAAGCCAATTGTGAAGTTTCCATTGTATTGTCAATACTTTGGTCCGATAGCTGGTGAAACAGAGCAACATGAATATCACTTTACTGCTAATTTAGGGTGAACTTTTAGTCACAAAAGTGACATTTTTGGCCAAGTTTCCCCATATGATGGTTTTAGGTTCCCTACTCCTTGAATTTAAGCACTAACAAAAATGCCTCTTTTTGCACAATCGACAAAAATTGATACCTACAAAAATTGCTGAAAAGACGGAATTGTGGAGTTCAGAAGATTGGAATATTGTGTACACCTGATTAAAATGAGTCAGACTAGCTTTCTCCTCGATGTGAACCAAACACTAATGCGGTCGTCCCAGGCCATAAGAGCCTGAACCCTCTGAGAAATGACGTGTTCTTTTACCAGATGGTCTCAACAGTTCTTGTATGTGTTGTACAATCAAGTCTATGGCAACTGAAAATAAAAATAAAAAATTACAAAATTTCGGAGACTTTTACATTTTTGCAAATATAGGTCGGTAGATTACTAGATTCACATAAATTTGAATAATGTTATAAGCAACACAGTAATAAAATTCAAAGCACTCCCTCACTATAAAGCCATTCATTATAACACAGTTCCTGTTATTGGCCAAGTATGGATCCCATTTCTGTAATTGGAAGTTTTAATTTAGGGTTTTAATGACACTTTTTACACATTATAGGCTATATCATGCAAAGGAAATGGTAGCTAACTGCCTTTGCCAATGACACACCAAGGCAGCCAACCCAGGCTGGCCTGAGCAGGTAATGAACCATTGACCTTTGGATTACTAGTACAATGCTTTACAAACTGAGCTAGCATGGCTCCCCTAAGTGGTAGTATAATTATAAATGGTAGTAGGGGCCCCGGGTGGCCGAGTGGTCTAAGGCGCTCACCTTTACAGATCACTCACACATCTCACCTCCGTCTGCGTGGGTTCGAGTCTCGGGCTCGGCTAACGTGGGATTGTGAGAAAGCTTGCCAGTAGCTTCCCGTGGGTCGGTGGTTCTTCCCGGGTTTTTCCCGGGTTCTTCCTCCACCAAATATACTGGTCACCATGTATAGCCTTTCATGTGCTGAAAAATGGTGTTAAACCCACAACAACAACAACATAAATGGTAATAAAATCATATGTATCTTGTACTTCATTATAAGACTCTCTCATTATAAGGCGGTATTCTCTAGGGCTCCCATGGACAGCATTATAATGAGGGAGTAATGTAAATGAAAAAAACATGAAAATTTTAAGACTCTCTCACTATAAGGCTGTATTCTCTAGGGCTCCCATGGACAGCATTATAATGAGGGAGTAATGTAAATGAAAAAAACATGAAAATTTTAAGACTCTCTCACTATAAGGCGGTATTCTCTAGGGCTCCCATGGACAGCATTATAATGAGGAAGTAATGTAAATGAAAAAAACATGAAAATTTTAGGTCATTAATAAGCTTACTGAATGAGTGAAAATTTACTGACACAGAAGTGCAATGATGAGTACTATTCCTTAAATTATAAACATAAATTAACTGAGTATTTATAAAATGCTGTATATGGGGACATTTCCTTGTGGTTTTCAAAAATATAAATAATTTAATCTTGCAGAAAGTTAGGGAGTTAAATCAATTTTGACAATAAAATAACTAAATTTAAAAAGTAAACAAGCAGAATTCTCAAACAAAACTAAATTGTTAAAAATTAACAAAATGGAAATCTCCCCTCGTACATAAATTTGATTTCACATAGGTACTGTGCTCTCTCTGATTACTTGCCATTTTTTAACAAGTTGGGACATGTCTGAAACCTAGAATAGAAAGTCTTCTGGCAATGTTTTGAATTGTGTTCTGTACTGTATTAAAATAAAAAGTGAATTTTGCTGTATTTTCTTTTCTTACATAAGTTTAAATAAAAACACAAAGCATAACCAAGCAAAGATTTAATGCTCCTAAGATTAAACGAAAATATTTTATGTATGTACAGTACAAGTGTATTATCTATGTGCAACTGGGAACCCCCTAAATGAAACCTGGCTCCATTTCTTTTTTAGGAATTATTTTGATGCAGCAACTAACAAGAGAAGATTTTACTTACAAGAAAGTTATGATAAAGCATTACCCAATTTTTTTCTATCAATTCTTTGACATTATAGTCCACGCTACAATATACATAGGATGGCCCAAAGGTAAGCAAAATAGAAAGAGAAAGAAAAGGATGCATACATATTCTTTGCCAAGCGTTAAGTAGCTTGGCCAAAAAGTGAATGAATTCTGATGAACTGAAGAAGAAAAAAAACTGCTGTAACCACCCTGTCCATGGACAAAAATATACAGATGCATGGATAATCCAAAGACTAGATGAGGCTCTAATAGAAATATTAACTGGTGGTGTGTCAGGGACTCCCAGAATGAAATCTGAAGAGTCAATCTTTAAATTTCAGGAGTAAATAAGAGGCCCAAGTGGACATGAGACCACTCACCTGGATGTCATCAACCTTAAAGTCAATTTTATAACCAATATAGCTACCACAGTGGCTAATTTGACAATCTTATCGCTGAAGAATATCAGTATTTATCTATGCATGAATGTAGTATCCTTAAACAGCACCTCTGCACAATAGTGGTTGTGTGGTGCCAACTAAAAATAAAATTCTAAAAACATAAAAATGAAGAACTGCACAACAAAACCGCTAGGTAAATAAACTCTAACAAAGGTAAATAAACTCTAACAAATGTAAACCTGGAGTGCAACAAATGGTTTCAAAACTCGGCAGTTAAAAAGAAGAAATGGTCTTATCCTGAATTTCTGGAAATTCTTTTTGGACAAGAGAGTTTCAGACCCATCAAGCAGCCATATATGATGAATCGGCATCATTTGTAAAAATTTTAAAGACATTATGCCAGGATTCTTTCTGTCAAATTTGGTCAAAATTCTGTTAAGCGATTTTTTAAAAAAAAGTCATTTAAATGTTTTTCTGTTTTTAGTAATAGTGGCCATATCAGATGGTGCATTGGCATCATTGGTACAAAACTGAAAAGCCTTCATGCCATGAAACTGGTTTAGACGGTTTTGGGAAGAAGTTGAGAGAGAATATATGCACGCAGTGATGGTGCCTAAACCCAGTGACAGATGCCCATTAAACGGTATTTGAAGGCCTGCCTGGTGATGATGCCTAAGTCCAACGACTGGTGATTGGTGACAGATGCCCGGTGACCAGTATTTGTTGCCCTGCCCGGTGTCCATTGCCCAGTCAACATCCGATGACTCATCATGACTGGTGATGGGAGACCTCCTTGAGGAGTCCTCTCCAGGAAACTTGATTCATCTGATGATCTAGACACCCCACCCCCACCCCAACTTAGGCACAGGTCTAACGAGGCAAGTCAAAGATATCCATGCTTTCCTTGCACAGAAAAGGTGGTACTTATAGGTGCTGGTGATCTCCTTACACAGGGAAGTGCTACTGATCCCTTCTGGAATCAGAGGGGATCTGCTGGATAAAAAGAGAAGAACACAGCTCCCTTCTTTCTGCTGCTATAAGAACGGAAGCTTTCTGCCAAATCCCACACCTCATCTGACCACAAGGCAAAGAAAGGACATCCATCCATGTAAGTACACTTGGCACATACCAAGCAGGTGGGGTGACTGTCACAAGCAGCCTTCTTATGACCACATTTGACAACTCCTTTTGGCATGCTGAATGGCTGAAAGAAAGTTACAAAAACAAACAACCAGAAGAAATTTTGGGGGGGTAATACCTACCGTAACACTGGTTACCAGTGAGGAGATAAAAATGAAGAAACACAGCTTCGCTAGTGTGGGCACAAAAACCTTCAATATTAAGAAATGGGAACACACATAAATTCAAAGCACGCAAGGACTGTAGAGAAAAGGTCAAATGCAACACAGAAATGGATACAATTGACAGCAATTATGCCAAAAGACACATGAAATACAAAAAATCTTTGTGCGCCCCAAGACGTGTGATAACCACACAATACCAGTGGAAAAGAAGTAACTAGGGTATCAGACTGAAACTATGTTTATTTTTCTTCTAGGCCTCCAACTACTACCTGGAAGAGGGAATTCACCTTGGACTGGGGACTAGTGCCAGGAAAAGTGAAAGCAATGTAATAATAACAGGCATTGTATTACAGTTATTGAGTAAACATTGATGGTTACAGGCTGTGGTTTATTATATAATTAACACAAACTTCACTGACTGATGTTAACACAAGCTTTAGTTGGGAATTTACTACATACAGGGTTAAATATAAGGTGCATCATGGGAGTGTATGCCTTAAAAATACCAATAGGCATTTCAGCAGGTCTCCCTGCTGGAAAATTATGCATCAAACTCGAATTTCAAGTGCATTTGACCCAAGCTCCTGCATTATTGAGAGCTCTGCTAGATACCCTCTTCCTAGGGCCACATAGAACAATACCTGCCGAGTTTATTCACCAGCCCAGGGGACAAATTTGGTTAAAAAATGATTAGCCCCTAGGAGATTGTAGTAGTCCCAAAAAATCTATTGCCTTGAAGTGTATGATACATTTCAGTCAGATATTTCTCCATTGTAGTACAGGAATCAGACATTCTCTCATTAAAATGGACAGAGAATTAAAAATTACCTTTATAAATGTCATGGGAGTTTAAGCATTTATCAGTGTAAATTTTAATTCTAGGCCCATTTTAAAGATAGAATGTCAGTTTCCTGTCATCACAGTCACAAAACACAAAATGTGTGATATCTTGTGTGGACAGTCCTTTGCCAATACAACAGCCAATCAGATCATGTAATCTAGTCCTGGCCATTAAGATGCTTGATCATCATCTTTGTCTGCAAAAGTTAAATGTCTTGATGACTAGGAACATAATTGGTTATATCCCACAATGTGAGTCAGAATTTTTTTTAAGTTTCTTGCAGTGACCTAAATGACTGGACTGTGTATCCATTTCCTTCTTATGTTTTTTTTTGTTGTTGTTGTTTTTTTTCATTGTTTTTCTTCACTAGTCCAATGGACAAACTACAAGCAAAACTCCACTTGACACCGAACATTTTTGTTAACCATGGGCAACCAGACTAGTATGAGTGTCAAACCCTGGGACATAAAATGTTTCATGCCTCAGCGATATGAACCCCAAGAGAAAATCAATACTAGATACTGATTAGTGGTATGTTTTAGCTGTGGAGAAATTTTCACACACACAAAAAAAGTTGAAACCCAATCAGAAATTCACGAATGACAAGAAAATCTGCAAACTGTCCATGTCAGCTGAAAATCTGTACACTGTGTGAAAAATACACAGGTATGTTCAGTCTGTTGAGTAGTCAAAAGTAAATTCAACACACTCTATATTACAATCTTTATTTGGGATAGAATATACTACTGGTTGGCCCAAAGCTAAAGTAAAAACCTCTCTATATCTGCATTCACTAAGATATAAATTGCCAAAATTTAAAACTCTTTTTTTAAAAACAAAATCCATGAATGTTAACCATACCCATTTTTTTTTAAAAATATGTATGTTTTTTAAATAACAATTATCTAATCATACAACTCTGCCTCGTTTTAACGCGGTAGTCGAGGTCCACCACCACCGATTACGTTATGTACTGAACTGCGTTACACAAAGTACCGCAATATATACCGAACCACGCTATATTGAGAATAGCGTAATATACTAAACCGTGGTATAGCAGGCACCATCAAAATTTGGTACATAATGGTGTTTTGAAAAGGAAATTAAGATATAAGACTAAGTTTCACCTTGTTTTCTTTCAACTCTTACTGTTATACATTGGATTGATTTGGTCATGGGATCCATAGTAGTACCACGTTATATCCAGAATTGCATTATAATTAGATGCGTTATAATGGGGGAGAGCTGTAATACACTAGGAGAACATCCAGTGCCTCACAAATCCAGCCCTCTAAAGCTAATGGGACAGACACTCTACTGCCTGAAAAGATTTTCCAGGAATCCAGATAAGACTGTTTCTTCATTGTAAACTGCTGAGTATTGAAACCATCTCTGATATTTTTGAGTGATAACAAGATGTTCAAATTAGACAATGTGGCAACCATACTGGATGCAATTGGCACCATTTCCATTTAGGACCGACTAGAAGACTTTTGGTGAAAACCCCATATTGATATGGCCATCCATTCAGGAGGTGTAGTGTGATAACAAGATTTTAAAGATGATTACCATGCTGGCCATATTGGTTATTAGATCAGCATTATTTTCACTTAGGATCATAAGATGTCATCTGGTGAAAACCCTAAGTCGATATGACTTTCCTTTCAGGAGAAGCAGCAATAACAATATTTTCAATACTGCTGCCATGGTGGCCATATTGAAAGTCAGATTGACACCTTTTTCATTTAAGACCAACAAGCCATCATAAAAAGTATTCTGGTGAAAGTCTATGTTGATATGACTGCCATTCAGAAGTTGCAATAATAAGATTTTCAAGATGGCTGCCATGGCATCCACATCTGATGTCAGATTGGCACAATTTTTATTTAGAACCAGCTTGACATCATTAGAAGACTTTTGGTGAAAAACCCATGTCGATATGACCATCTATCCTGGAGGAATAGTGGATAACAAGATTTTCAAGATGGTTACCATGGCAGCCATATTAGAGATCAGATTGGCACCATTTTCATTTGGACCAACTAGACATCATCAGAAGTCTTCGGGTGAAAACCCCATATCAACATGACTTCATGATCAGGAGAAGTAGTGATAACAAGATTTTTAAGATGGGTGCCATGGTGGCCATATTGGATGTCAGACTGACACCATATTCATTTACATACATGTGAACCTCCCAGATGGAAGGGTGTTTCTCCCAAGTTGAGGGGTGTCTCATGTCCTACCCATCACTCACTGAAATCTCCTGCGTATGCAAAAATATTGAAAATTTAAATTTGTTCCATTTTATTCACACTTTGGTTCCAGTGTAGTATATTTATGGTAATAATGCCTGTGACCATGTGACTGTGAACTGGCTTATGCAGGGAAAGACAATTTAGTTGCTAATTTCCAGCAGCATAAAACAATTAACATCCCTTTGATTCTGTCAGCAGTGTCGGTTGGCTTCAGTGTTTTAAGTTTGTCAAGATGGATTATACTATGTGTGAACAGAAATAATTCCGAAAGGATTAAAGATATTAATTGATTATATTTACCTTCAATTTTAATTACAGATCATTCATTATAATCCCTAACATGAATTATTTTGTTATTTTTTTAACTTGTTCTATTGATATGCATGCATTTTGTATTCTAAAACTAACTTTTTATCTGAGTGTTTTAATTTTCTTATGCAAGGGGAAGAACTCTGCATAACCCCAAATCTGAGATTCTAAATAGTCCTTACTTTCCTCTACTATAAACTGGCAAGTAATTGCATCTACTGTACTATGTGCATACATGATTTCAATGTGAAATTACTAGAACTGAATATCCTGACATTCCACAAGAGATATAAACAATAATTTTCCGAGATCTTGACGATATAAGCTTACATATCAAATCTGATAAATATCTGATCAAGAAAATGCTCAGTTAACCTGATGCAAGATGACCTCATTAATATGTGCACAATGTTGCTCACAATCAAACTCATCTGAGATCTTGACAATATAAACTTACATAGCAAGTCTGATCAAAATCTGTTCAGAAATATGGCCTCTACAGTTTGCACAAGCTCAACCAATCAGATACAAGACCACCTGAATAATATGCATGTACGGTGCTTGCAATCAAACTCATCCAAGATCTTGATGCTATATGCTTACATAGCAAGTCTGATCAAAATCTGTTAAGAAATATAGCCTCAACAGAGTTGACAAGTTCAACCAACCAATGGGATAGAAGGATGATCTGTTGGGAATCTCATTAACCAGTGGTGCCAGATGAGAGGGTTTGCAGTCACATTAAGACCCAAGAGGCAAAGAAATTCCTGGGCTCAGATTCTACTCTCCAAGGCAAGTTTTGATGACCATTTGAGGAGTAGAGTTTTGAGGATCAATTTCCCATCTGGAGTGTCTTTGAGGGGTCCTTGCTATTTCTCTTGGCCTTCTTTGGGAAAAGAGGTTGTGTACTGGTTCAATGGGCTGGCATGAGGTTTGCATCTTTGTCAGCCTCGTTTCTAACCTCTTCCATCTGCATGTGGAATAGAAGGTTGAATGACAGCAATTATGATCTAAGGATGGCCTTGTAATGGTCCTTTAGTATAGCAGACATGTATAGGAATACATCTATTTCTGTGAGCTGGAGATTAACAGATGTAGCTATGGCATTGGAGAGTGAGTGTTGTGCACCCTATTGAGTACACAAGCCATGCGTGAGACTGACTTCCAGGCGTGTCTGTCAGCGGTGTTTTTTGTCATGGAGTGGTACAGAATATGTTCAGACTGCAAAAATATTGCAATCGTGACCAAGCTGAGCATGGGGCCCTATTCGCTACAACATTTCAAACCAGTTGCTGTGTGCTGAGAAAGGCTTTTTTTGGTCCACATACGAAGAGTGGATAAATTTTTACTTTCCCAGGCTTATTGTGTCTCTGTCAACAGCTGGAATTTCAGTGTAAAATATCCGGCACATTTTGTCTTGTAGAAAGTTGAGTCAAAATTTCATGGGTGTCATCATTGTGAAAAGAAAGGCCCATTGATGCTTGAGTCTTACTGTTGCCTTTTGATATGATGAAGAATGTTTGTGACTTAACCTGACATCAGATCAAGGAAAGAAGATGGTGCTTAAGGGTATCTTGGAAAACAAACCAAAAGATATGGTGAATGTCTTTTTTATCCTAGATGTGCTGGATTTGAGATTTGGTGGATGCTTTCATAATGTATTATGATCAGGTAATATATTTGAAGAAGAAATAACCTGCTGCATGGTAAGTGGTTTTATGATCAGGTAATATATTTGAAGAAGAAATAACCTGCTGCATGGCAAGTGGTATCATGATCAGGTAATATATTTGAAGAAGAAATAACCTGCTGCATGGCAAGTGGTATCATGATCAGGTAATATATTTGAAGAAGAAATAACCTGCTGCATAGTAAGTGGTCCCTCTGTATAAAGTCCCTCAGCATTCCACTGTCCCTCTTATAACATGGTTTTGTCATTGATCTTATTGTTTGAATTTTGCTATTTTAATTATTTTACCTAAATTTTGTTCTTGGCTAATGAGAACGAATTATGTGACATTACAATCAATAAATACTAACCTTTTTGCGTTTTTATGCATTATTATGACATAGCCTCAATATAGGGCTCCCTCACTTAAAACAAAACTTGCTGTTATGGCTCCCATGAACAGTATTACAAAGGGAGAGCACTGTAATTTATCAATTACCTGTATTATCTGATCCTCTTGGTATAATCACATCAGCATATTTCTTTGTCTGAAAAGGGAATATGAAACAAAAATAAAACAAATAAACAGACTGTACAAAAGTATTTAATGCAGCTGGAGAAAAGGATATTGATGTTAAATAAATAATCTACCTCACAGCCTTTTTTGTTTTGTGTGTGCAGCCAAATACAGCACTTCTTCATCACAACATGATTCATGGATGCCAAAAGAATATACAGTGTGTTGTAAGTGATGCCACATTGTCCCAACAGATTCAAAGCAAGGCTGTATCATAATGAGGTATGTTATATATGTAACCATATAATATTTGATTCTAATCAGCCAGAAACCAATAATGCAGACAAATAAACTGAAGAGCATACAGAAATAAATTTGGAAAAGTGAATTGGATCCACAAACATACACTGAAGGGCCAAGGCACACTGAAGGGCTTTACAGTGACAGATCACTGTACATACTACCACTACATCACACACTAAAACCATACTGCACAAAGTATTTCACAAGGGGTATATAACAGCCAGAGATTTCACTATGATACACAAAATACAATGTAGTCTTGATGTATACCTGGCCTGGACATGGAATTAAGTCACAATATTACATTTTCCCTTGATGTCCCTGACCATGGAGTTGGACGCCTGAATGTAGTATACAATACAGGGGCCTAGTCATGATGTATACATCTCCAGTGGTCCAAAATGAACAGCACTGACACAACATCAGGTCATAATGTAGCATTTTCCCCTCGATGTCCTTGACCCTGGAGTTGGTCACCTGAATACAGTACACAACACAGGGGTCTAGTCATGATGTATACATCTCCAGTGGTTCAAAATTAACAGCCCTGACACAACATCAAGTCACATGATAACATTTTCCTTGTGATGACCTACGACCTTTAAGGTATGGTCCTGACTATAGTACATGTATGCTTCAAACCATCTAGTCATATACACCTAGGTGAAATTTCATAACAAAATCTTTGACCATTCCAAATTTTTGTCAGAGAATAGTAAGAACAGATGCAGGAAAGGATGCATGGACAAAGTGAGTTCCATATATTGCATGCTTTTTAAAGTGGGGAAATAAGAATATACAGCTCTCATTCAATATAATGACCTTCATTATAATATGAATCTGGACATAATGTGGTAATGCTATGGACCCCAAGACCAAAATATGAATCTGGACATGATGTGGTAATGCTATAGACCCCATGACCAAAATATGAATCTGGACATAATGTGGTAATGCTATGGACCCCAAGACCAAAATATGAATCTAGACATGATGTGGTAATGCTATAGACCCCATGAGCAAAATATGAATCTGGACATTATGTGGTAATGCCATAGACCCCATTAGCAAAATATGAATCTGGACATAATGTGGTAATGCCATAGACCCCATGACCAAAATATGAATCTGGACATGATGTGGTAATGCTATAGACCCCATGAGCAAAATATGAATCTGGACATAATGTGGTAATGCTATGGACCCCAAGACCAAAATATGAATCTGGACATAATGTGGTAATGCTATGGACCCCAAGACCAAAATATGAATCTGGACATAATGTGGTAATGCTATAGACCCCATGACCAAAATATGAATCTGGACATAATGTGGTAATGCCATAGACCCCATGACCAAAATATGAATCTGGACATAATGTGGTAATGCTATAGACCCATGATCAAAATAATAAAAATGTAAAAATTAAAATAAAAAATATAGCATTTTCAACATCAATCATGTCAAAAATTTATGTCAAAATCATTGTACTTCATTTGGACATTGCCAGTTCATGTTTTCACAATCTGTCTCTAATTTACCACTTTAGGTCAAAAATTTATCACCCTATATACTATAGCTTTAGAAGATCTGCAAACGCTGAAAAATAACTTGCCGAAATTTAGGATATACATTCTTGGATGAAATTACAACATTTTACATCAATAAAAAAGGCTACATGTTAGATAGCCATTTGCTATTAATGCAGCTAAAACAATAACAACAACAATAATAATATTGATAAATACAAACAATTTTAATTGACTACTTACTGGTAAGCAGAATTCTTCAAATGCTGGCTTCACAAAATTTGTGTATTGGTTCAAAATTTGCTCAAGATCACGTCCCCTATCTTGAGTATCTCTTAAAACTGAAATAAAATGGTTGTCTCTAATGAATAATGGCAAGGTAAAAATGTTTTACAGACAATTCCATTTCTTGACCACGGACAGTGTAGGCAAAATATGATCGTGCTGTGTTTATATGCAAGGATTACCGGTAGTCTGTTTCACAAAAGCCTGGGTGCTTTCCTGTGCGATTCCAGTCATAAGAACCCAAATATTGAAATTTCTGCTGTTGAGTATTTATAGATTGCTACATTTGTATGGAAAATATGAACAATTTTTTTGTAACTGAGTTCATATTTTCCCACTGAAATGTATATATTTATTACATATTTATTATATACTCAATTTTTATTAACTCTAAATTTTTATAACTAGAGTTATTCTAAAATGAACCTATTTCATCTCTCTATACAATGAGAAAAAGAGATATTTATCTTCACAACAGATGCCTCTTTCTGAGGCCCGCACATGTCACCAATGGTAATTTTCTTTATGACATAACATTCTGATGTCATCCCTGGCATAATTGGAGATTATTTAAAATGCAACATCAAAGTGTTTATCAATTGAAATATATACCCAATTTGAATTAATTATTTATTCAATAATGAAAAGGAAACATAACTCGAAGAAAATTAGTGTAATTTCTGTTCATTGGGTGGTGGAGGCATACACTATCGTATGCAAATAATACAACTGAGTATATCACATGTGCATTACCACAAACTTGGTAAGGTTTTTGTGTGGTACAATGCATTGCAGTCTGGAGAAATACTGCACAGTTCCAATAGTACTCAATTAATGGGGGAAAATATGAGCATATAATAACATAGTTAATTAACAGGGTTTTTAGCATAAGATAGTAATCAAAGGGATATAAGATCCTGTCAAACTAAAACCTGCAAACCTACCAACCCTAAAGGTAACAAGCAGCCAAATCTCTGCTCTGCCATCATATCATGATGTATTAATAATCTATCCTAATTCTAAGCAATAATAAATACAGTAAATTCATTTATTTTTTATGGGAATCAATTTTTGCAGTTTCACAACAAACAAAAGAGGAATTTTGATTGATACTTGGATTTGTGGATTGGGTAAGAGTCCTACTGTTTCCATAGAAGGATAATTTTTCATTGCGTGTTTAAATTCATGATTTGTAGCAACCATGGAAATACATTACATTTGGTTTTGGTTTGGTGTTTTATGGTACAGCAACACAAGTTGGTTATTTAGTACCAAGGCTATTGGAGTAAAGTCCCTTAACCATGGACACACCACAGTTGCCGACCCAGGCTGATCCGATGGAAGGATTCCAAAACGTGCACCCTCTCGGTCATAAGTAAAGTTGCAATGTTTACCAACATTTCTAAACATGTATATAGTTTTACAATAACCGAAACAATGCCCTTTAATCAAAATTAGAAACTCAACCGTTGCCCACATCTACCCATTATGCTTACTGAACAGCTGACAGCTATTATAATGTGCATGTTGTACCTTGGTCAACTTCCAAATGCTACATTTGCTGAACATCTTTTACCTCTTATTACAACAGGATTCAGTTGAATATATCTGACAATTTCAGTAAAACATCCCTAGAATCATCATGATATTGTTTCGAACTGCTACATATATGAACATGATGAAACAAATCAATAATGAAACTGGATGTACTGCCTTTACATGTGTATAGAATGCTCTGTAGGATCTACAATGACTATGAAACTAGGCAGTGGCTTGCAAACTTGAAATGGTGTTTCTTTAAAATAAAATGTTACCAATCAAAGTTTCTTTTTTTTAACAGACATATTCAGTGTTTCATCCAGAATGCACCCTTGCAGGATTTGAGCAAAATATACACCATGTCCTACAAAAAATGAATTCAATGTGCTAAAAGTGGTGCAAATAAAATGGACAAGGTGCATTTTTTTACCTTTAAATCCGATACAGCTGCACCAACCAATCATTAAATATACTAATTTCTCAATGATTGTTGAAATGAAAATGAACAAATTCCATCAAGTGATATTTTCCGATTGCACATAAGCTTGGCCTGCCAATTTTCTAACTCCTCCTAATCCTATATATATACTGCAGCAAAACTATGGATTGTCCAGATATAATCATGTGCTCAATATATCCATTAATATTTCTAGGTTTAAATTAGACTAGTACCCCATCCTGACTTTAGCTATGACAATACATTTTTCTTGAGACAGGGAAACAGCCTAGGCTTAGAATTGTAATAGCCTCGATGAAAATATAAAACAAATTTTTCAAATAACATATTTGGGTAAGTTCCACACCTGTTCTATTAACATTTGTTATCAAAGATTTTTTTTTTAGTCTCTGCAATTTTTGCAAGTCACATGCCACCTTGACATATTGCCATATGCATTTGTAAGGGCAGCAAGTTTTACTAAGAGGAAGATATGAAATAGCAGATGACAGATTTCTTTGCCCCAGTATCACACTTAGGCCATGCCAGATATGAAAACTGCAGATAGCAGATATCATTTCCCCAGCATCAAACTTAGACCAGGACAGATATGAAACTGCTGACGACAGATTTCTTTCCCCCAGTATCACACTTAGACCATGACAGATATGAAACTGCAGATGACAGATTTCTTTTCCTCAGTATCACACTCAGACCATGACAGATATGAATCTGCAGATGACAGATTTCTTTTCCCCAGTATCACACTTAGACCATGACATCAATCAGAATGACCATAGAGATGATGACTGTACAGAGCAAGACAGAGAAACCCATGAAAGTTCAATATAAAAGACTAACTGAAAATGAAACTTCTGATCAAGATTTGGATTACAAAATGGTGGAAACCAGGAAGGAAAAATTCATACATGTGTTCCAAGAAAACTGGAAACGTGAGTATAGCTGGCTAGAATAGAATTCAGATGAAAATAAAACATATTGCAACTTATGCTTAAGTTCCAAGAGAAAGAACTCTATGATGACTGGATGTCAAAACTTTACGACATCAACTTTATCTCACCATGCCAAGTGCAGTGATCAGCAAGCCATCAGAGATGATGCTCTGTACAGTAATTTTGCCATTATAGCAAACAATGCAGCTATTTGGAAGACTGAAGCAGTGATAGGTGCCATGCATTGTGCATATTGGTTAGCTAAGGAAGGAATAGCAACCATGAAGTATGGATCTCTGACTGATTTCTGTAGTTTACAGGGCTGTGAGACTTTTATGAATTTGGAACAGGATAAAAATACAACATACATGTCTTGGCAGAGTGCTGAGGAAATTCAGGAGGCAATTTGCAAAGGTAATATCAGATATCGATCAGCAGTTTCAGAGTGGATCATTGTTAGCCATTCTGATAGATTAAAGCACTGATAATAATGTTACAAATAAGCTATTTGTGTATGCACATATGATAGATGAAGACTTTTTTCAACAGAATACATTTTTCTTGAGACATTTAACAGTTTTGGAGCCTCATGTAAGTGCACAAGTCACTTTTGATACATGAAATCAAGGGGTCTGAATGCCAAAATGTTTATTCATATGGAAGTGATGGAGCTTCTGTTATGATCAGTAGAAAAATGGAGTCTCTGCTAATATCAAAGAAGTGAACCCTTTTGCAATTAATGTTCACTGTCATTTGGCATTGTGCACATCTACAGCAGCTGATGATGTATCATACACAGGAAACACTTTGCAGGAGATATTAACTGATACATTCTACTATTTCAAAAGGTCCACAGATAGAAAAGCACAGTTAAGGGCAGTTCAGACACTTTTAGAACATGAAGAGGTTAAACTAAAGTCCAAGAGGTCCATTGGTAGGCATTACATGCTGTTTACTTGTCATGGAAACCTCTTCCAGCAGCTAAAAAACCAAATGAGAAGGAAAAAAGAATTCTAACAAGAATCGCTTGAAGGGACTGACACTCTACTGGCCAAAAACAAAATCCAGGAATTCAAGGTAAGTCCATTTCTTCTTCTGAACTGCTGAGTGTTGAAACCATTTCTGATATTCTTCAGCAATAACAAGATTTTCAAATTGGCTGCAGTGATGGACATACTGGATATCAGATTTGCACCATTTTTCATTTAGGACCAACAAGATATCATATGAAGTCTTTCCGTGAAAGTTTCATGTTGATATGACCATCCAATCAGGAGGAGTAGCAATAACAAGATTTTTTAGATGGCCACTGTGGTGGTCATATTGGACATCAGACTGGCACCATTTTCATTTAGGACCAACTAGACATCATAAGAAATCTTTTAGTGAAAACCCAATGTTGATATGACCATCTATTCAGAAGAAGTAGCGATAACAAGGTTTTCAAGATGGCCACTGTAGCACACATTTTGGATGTCAGAGGGACACCATTTTCATTTAGGACCAACTAGACCATGGGATGAAAGTGTGTACAGTTTCATGGCAATCCTCCAAGTAGTTTAGCAGAAGTAGCGATGACAATCTTGTGGTAATTGATGACAGACAACAGACCATCCCATAAGCTCTCTTGGTCTATGACAACACAGACATCAATCCTAATCATGGGATGATGACTGCAGAAGATCTCTCTTTTCTTAGAATAACTAAACTAAAAATATTAATTTCTTTGCTTGCTACAGCAGAGTTAATTTTGCCATACCTCTGCGTGATAGGCGAGTATCTGCATCTGTGTCGACAAAAAGCTTCATGTGAAACATGTTTCGAAGCTCCTGGAAATAGAAAACTAGGATTCCCTCAAACAGAACCACATCTGGTGGATATATATCCTGCTTTTTATTTGCTCTGCAATGAAAACAAATACAAGAATAAAAATACAAAGACATAAATACAAGAATATAAATACATAGAGATAAATACAAAGACATAAATACAAAGACATAAATACAAAGACATAAATACAAGGACATAAATACAAGGACATAAATACATAGAGATAAATACAAAGACATAAATACAAAGACACAAATACAAGGACATAAATACATAGAGATAAATACAAAGACATAAATACAAAGACACAAATACAAGGACATAAATACAAGGACATAAATACATAGAGATAAATACAAAGACATAAATACAAAGACACAAATACAAGGACATAAATACATAGAGATAAATACAAAGACATAAATACAAAGACATAAATACAAGAATATAAATACATAGAGATAAATACAAAGACATAAATACAAAGACATAAATACAAAGACACAAATACAAGGACATAAATACATAGAGATAAATACAAAGACATAAATACAAAGACATAAATACAAGGACATAAATACATAGAGATAAATACAAAGACATAAATACAAAGACACAAATACAAGGACATAAATACAAGGACATAAATACATAGAGATAAATACAAAGACATAAATACAAAGACATAAATACAAGAATATAAATACATAGAGATAAATACAAAGACATAAATACAAAGACATAAATACAAGAATATAAATACATAGAGATAAATACAAAGACATAAATACAAAGACATAAATACAAGAATATAAATACATAGAGATAAATACAAAGACATAAATACAAAGACATAAATACAAGAATATAAATACATAGAGATAAATACAAAGACATAAATACAAAGACATAAATACAAGAATATAAATACATAGAGATAAATACAAAGACATAAATACAAAGACATAAATACAAGAATATAAATACATAGAGATAAATACAAAGACATAAATACAAGGACATAAATACAAGAATATAAATACATAGAGATAAATACAAAGACATAAATACAAAGACATAAATACAAGGACATAAATACAAAAATATAAATACATAGAGATAAATACAAAGACATAAATACAAAGACATAAATACAAGGACATAAATACAAGAATATAAATACATAGAGATAAATACAAAGACATAAATACAAAGACATAAATACAAGGACATAAATACAAAGACATAAATACAAAAATATAAATACATAGAGATAAATACAAAGACATAAATACAAAGACATAAATACAAAGACATAAATACAAAGACATAAATACAAAAATATAAATACATAGAGATAAATACAAAGACATAAATACAAAGACATAAATACAAGGACATAAATACAAGAATATAAATACATAGAGATAAATACAAAGACATAAATACAAGGACATAAATACAAAAATATAAATACATAGAGATAAATACAAAGACATAAATACAAAGACATAAATACATGGACATAAATACAAAAATATAAATACATAGAGATAAATACAAAGACATAAATACAAAGACATAAATACAAGGACATAAATACAAAAATATAAATACATAGAGATAAATACAAAGACATAAATACAAGGACATTAATACAAGAATATAAATACAAGAATATAAATACAAAGACACAAATACAAGGACATAAATACATAAACATAAATACATGGACATAAATAAAAGAATATAAATACAAGGACATAAATAAACAACACTAGTGATCATCTGGATGATTAAGTTTAATTTTTTTGGTTATCTGCTCGGAAGAAATACCCACAATCCCCATACTAGTATCTCGGAGCCATGGTGAGTTAGTGGTTAGTGATGAACTCGTCATGAAAAGGCTAAGGGTTTTAATCCTAGCAAGATTAGCCCAGATTGGCTGCTGTTGTGTGTTTCTGAGCAAGGCACTTTACTCTCATAACCACTACACGATATAGCCTTTTGTGTGTTGATGTGTAATTAAATAACAAAACAAACAAACAAGCTTCTACTATCTAACTGACAGCTTCCAACCTTCATATCATACACATTATCTTTACATCACAAAATTGAACATGAATAAAATTATTTTTGGCAAAAATTAGTTCACTTGATAAATCTATTAAAATGTTATGCTTGCTAATACTTTGTAATTCCCGGACCTTAAGTATAAAACGACTGAAACTGTGACAAAACAATGGGGAAAAGAAAGTGATTTTAGAGGCAGGATATGATTTTCCCCCTACAACCAAGGTTGGATAAAACTTCTGTACAAAATTAAATCAATGGGTACCAATATATATATTAAGATATAATACTTTTGTAACCGAGTTGGAATATTAAATTTCAATGCAGTAGACTTTATTTGTTTTGACATAGTGCTGATTTGAGGTGGTTGTGCAATTTTGTGGTGTGCGCTGTAATCAAACATTAGTATAGTATTCGCAGACCCTCGCATTTGTTTGTACCCGCTACTGATTTTAAAAACAAAAAGCATCAAGGATATTAAAAAATTAACAAAGCTTAGTAATTTCATTCATCAATTTATAATTTCCAACCTGATTGTCGCCAGAGGGTCCCTAACACTCTCAACTTATTGATGTTTCAAACCAACATGGTGACATGTCAGTCATTGGGTTGACACTTTCTATATCTGACCTAGGTCTGTTACTTCTGAAACAGCCAACTCTAGGTACACTATACAAGCAGCTGAGCAAGCTTCCTCCTTATCAAATATATAAGCAAAAATGTGCTTCATGAAAAACAGAGAGAGAGAACACTTAAAGAAATCTATTAATGAAACCTTTTTCCACCAGAATTTATGAATGATAAATTTATGCAGTGAATTTTTTTGATAGGAAATTATGCCATTTGCCTGAAATTATAATAATAATAATAATAATGGAATACAGTGCATGGGATTTGTTCAAGAACCAAGTTTGAAAGATGAACCTGCATTCTGAGGTCACCAGTGTACAAATGTCAGTTTGGCTTTTTCCCACGACAGAATTGACTATTTAATTCATGTACTAAAGTAACAGATCATGTCGGAATAAAGATCACACACTGTTTATTGTGTGAAAACGTTTGCCAGAGAAAGACTTGAAAACTCTTGGAATCTAACTCTCCCCACATGCTCTGGCAAACTTTACACAACAAAGCCATATTTGACCTCTATAAAATTATTCTGCCTCCCCTCCCCCCCCCCTCTTTCAGTGCAATGGATTGAACTTTCAGATTTGTTTAAAATGCACTAGGGACAAATCAGCATAACTATTTCCATCCTTCTTAACTGGATGGTTCTCCTTTAACAAGAGACCCAAGTGAACACGAGACTGCTCACTTGACTGACACCTAACAGCCAGATGCAAGAGTAGTTGAGCAAGAAATCTGGGCCACTAGGATGCTCTGTCGAAATTTCTCCAGTACTATTGATTCCAAATGTTATGAAAAAAAAATGTTTAAAGATTTCTCTAGTTTCTGTATCTTCATCCATATCTGATCACACATCAGCATCATTTGTAGAATACTGAAAGGCCCCTATGACAGAATGCTTTGTGTTAATATTGGTCAAACTCAGCAATGTTTTTTTAAAGATAAAGTTGTGCACATGTTTTTCTGATTTCAGCAACATCCATGATGGCAGAAAAGCATCTTTTGTATAAATCTGAAAGGTGTTCAAGCTAGGTCACTTGCTGACAAATTTAGTTAAATTCTGTAAAGCGGTTATTTAGAAGTTCCAGGTTTTTTTATTTTAGTAACAGCAGCCATATTTGAAGGTGGGTTGGCATCATTTTAAAATGTGACAAGTCTGCATGCCAGGATCTATCAAATTTGGTCAAATTATATTCAGAACTTTTGGAGAAGAAATTGTTTAAAGACTTTTCTATTAATAACAATGGCCACATTTGATGGTGGCATTGGCATCATTTGTAAAAATTGTAAAGGTCTTCATGCCAGGATGCTTTCTGTCAAATTTGGTCAAATTCTATTCCGTGGTTTTGGAGAAGTTGCTTAAAGATTTTTCTATTTTTAGTAACAGTAGCCACATTTGATGGAAAATTTTGGCATCATGTGTGTAATTTGAAAGGTCTTCATGCCAGGATGCTTTATTTAAAAAATTTACAAATTCCATTCAGTGATTCTGGAGATGAAATCATTTAAAGGGTTTTCTATTTTTAGTAATAATGGCCATATTTGATGGCAGATTGTAATCATTTTTACAAATCTGGTCTTAATGTAAAGATGCTTTCTGTCAAATTTGGTCAAATTCTATTCTGTGGTTTTGAAGAAGAAGTTATCGAAAGTATTTGTATACTTTTAGTAATGGTGGCCATATCTCAAGATGAATCAGCTTCAGTTGTAAACATCTGAAAGGTCTTCATGCCAGGATGCTTTCTGTCAAATTGATCAAATTTGTTCAGACGTTTTTGAGAATAAGTCATTTAAAGGTGTTTCTGTTTTTAGTAAGTGCAGCCATATCTGATTGGCATCATTCGTGAAAATTTAAGTGTCTTTATGCCAGGATGCCAAGCTTGTCTGAAATTGGTCTGGCAGTTTTGGAGAAAAAATTCAAAAAAAAAATTGTTGACTAAAAACAGATGGACAAAGAGCATACCATAAGCTCACTTGACCTTTTGGCCAGGTGAGCTAAAATAAAAATAAAAAGGTGGGATATAATGTGGGCTCTGTAGAGAAGATGAAATAATCTTTGTACATGTACGGTAGTTAAAAAGAGCTAGAGAATGCAGATGTGAACTGTTGTCAAGATGAATTCACACAAGCTTTAGGTACTGATACCCAAATATCACAAGTCAAATGGAACTTTTGCCTACTTTTTTTTGCCTTTTGTTGGCATTAGTGTCATTTTCATCACAAGTCTCTTTCCTGAAAAATGAAAACAGATTTTGCCAACTCATTTTTCTGAGTCGGCGTACTTTTCTGCACTGTTTTAAAAAGTCTCAAGTGATACTGTAGTGCCATAGTACAAATCTCGCATACTTAAATAGCAGTTATTATTATTATGCTATATCGATGATTTGACAATACATGTATTGTCCAAATCAAACTCTGAGAAAGCTTTGATTATTTTTATGATTTATATTTGCATCATCACCAATTTAATTTAGGCACCATTACAACAAAATCAAGCACCATTTATTTGCCAAACAATCGCATGTGCTTACATACACACTTAATAGAACATCGGTTTCTTTGCAGTATATCAGAGTAGCCTTCAAAGAGGCAGTCCTTTTCACAAGATAATTAGTGATAAGGATTAACTGTTAATTACTGTAGTCACACTGGCTTCATGCCTGTTTACCTAAGTCTAGCCTTACGCTATTCTGCAGATTGGCCATGGCTGACCAAAATATAAAAAGGGGGAATGTCCCAGGGAAAAAGCGGCAAGCCACGGAGACCCATTACAGGGAAAACAGGTGCGTCCATTGAGAATTTGACGTGTATTTGACCCAAAAGCTGAGGTACCTAAGAGCCCCGAACTGTATATTTTATATTACAGTACAATTTGCATAGGTGACACAGGCTTCTAACTGACCACTTGATCCCCAGAACATGCAGACAAAACAATGTTAGGTAAACATGAAGAGATAAAATGTTGGGTAGGCACAAATAGTGTTCAATAGATTGGTCAGCGGGCCACTGGAATTTCTGTCATGCACTGATTGATTGACAGTCACCTCGCTAGACCAAGAGGTCAATTCTTGAAATTAAGAAAACTTCCCATGATATTTGTACAGGGCTGAGCAAATCCCATAGCCTGACGTCCCGGACTATTCATTTTCGAAGTAAAATTTTCCCAGTCGCTAGTCCGGGACAAGTGCTTTATTCCTATTTTAAAAAAGTCATTAAGTCCTCTTTTTCGTGCTTTAATCACTACATCTACCTTTATTTGGCCATTTATGCCCTCTGGGCATACTGAATACTTGATTCAACCACTCTCCATGTATACCTTTACATCCTGTATAACACCTACATGCGGTCAGTGATAACTATCGCATATGTGCATGTTCTGTTACCACTTGACTGCATATTGGGCTAAGTGACCAAATTATTGGCAAATCAAAACACCTCAAACAAAACAAAGCCAGTATGATTAATTAGCAGTGTTTTAAGCGGCTTTGTTGCACTGTGTTTACTCAAACCAGATCCTCACAAGTGGCTCACTCTGATTTTAATCCAGCAAATCAGCGTAATTAAATTAATGAAAGGTACTTTACCGACATCAGTGTTAGTTTCCTTTATGAACTGATTAAATGACAGTAATGGTTCTTTTATTTTTAATTGATTATACAGACGATCAACTTTCATGTGCGATATTGCGTTTGAAGCGAAACAATTACACTAATTAATAACCGTCTCTGTTCATATTTAAAAGAGAAAATGTTTGTTATGATCAAGGACGATTCGAAGAAGTAAAATTCTTGTGAAAGTGGAGGGATAAAACGTAAGACTGTTACTGAGTGTGAGAATTCCTTAAACCAAGAGAGTTAAAAATTTCTAATGAACATTTCACCAAATGGGCCAGAGCTTGAGGACTTTAACCCAGACACATCAATCAACTGCTGGCTTAGTGCTGGTGCAGGTGGCAGACACGTACATGGACAATTATTTCAAAATCCAGCAGCTAAAACATATATACATGTACCTGAAGTAGCCAAACATATATCAACAAATGTTTTAGAAAAATTAAATTCTTTTAAGAAATAATTATGTTGTATATTATTTCATTTGTTCTTTCTATGGATTAAGTACATACATTTCATCAAATCTCGGCAAGTGATTACCATTTTGGGACAAGTGAAAAGTAAGGTGGGACAAGTGAATTTTCTGAAAAAATAATTTGCTCAGCCCTGTTGTAACTCTTACCTGGAATTTGTGATATAATCATAGTATGGGACCTCTGCTCTCTTTCCTTGGACAATGTCCCGCATCGTCTTCATCATTAGATCGCAATCAAAGGAATCTAAACAAAAATTAAAGTTTTTCCACTAAATTTACCTGGTTGAAAGTTCCACCTGCAGAATTGTTAACCACATTTGATATCAAATTCATGTATACTAGCATAAGTCAAAGTCATTTTAGAAGTACATAAACCTGAATACAAACAACACTTTGAACCCCTAAACTCAAAAGAATTTGAATAAGGTGTACACATAAAACTGTCATCAAATATTTATTGCAATAGAAATTGCTACTTTACAACTTTGCTATTTGTTTCTAAATGTGTATAACCAGAAAACAGAGCATGGTCTAAATTAGGAATGTTTTAAGTGATCAAGAAAATCAGTCAATTAACAATTTTATGGAACTTCATTAGCAATAAAAAAGATTTGCAAGTAAGATTTTTTCATCATTTATTTTGCCTGTCATATCCATATTAGCTTGCTTTCATTGTAATAACTTTTATCAATATCAGGGGTCAAGCTAGACTTGAAAGTTAGGGAGAAGTGACTTCTCCTTTTGGACAGAATAGGGAGAAGTGAGAGCAGAACAGGGAGAAGTGGCAGCGATGCAAAAAACACAATATATATATATATATATATATATATAAAGTGTGTGTGTCCTATGGTTCTCTTATTTGAATTGTGTCCTGTATTTCTCATTATGCATATTATTTGCATTAAACAATAGTTTTAAGCAATATTTCATCTTCAAGTAGAAAATTCTCTATGTTGTATGTATATTATAAACACATTTTGTAAGTGTATGAATGTATTATACTCATATGCAGTGTATTCATACTTCAAAGTGTATGTTTAGATCGAGAGAAATATGCATATTTTGGCCATATGACTTCAAAAATGCATAGCAGAAACTACACATTGTAATTAATTTGAACTGACAGGAGTACCTAGATTACAGTATTGTAATTACAAATAGGTAAAAATACTTAAGCAACTGCCATCTAAAGAACAATTTTTTATTTATTATAGTTTCTTAACTAGAAAATGTCAGTTGAAAACATTTCCAAATTAGTTTGAAACAACCCCTATATTAGGCTATAACATGCACATGTGAGCACATGTAAATGTGTCTTCAAGATCGTAGTGTTCATCCATTCAGATCACAGTGGTCACTGATGAGTAATCTCATCTTTACAACTGCATTTTGAGGGAGTTGATTCTGAATTAAATGTAAATCTTTTGACTGTCATTTTTTGGTATTGTTTTTAAAAAAAGATGCATCTATTTTTAGAAACAGGGATTTTCTTCATATGACCACTCACTTTCTAGCTTCGTTGCAACAATCCCAATATAGGATTGAAATTTTTTGCTTTTAATATTTGTCAACGTGCTCGTAATAACGTTGTGTATTGGTTGGATATTTTTTTCTTTGCTACTCTTTCTCGTATTTGCACAAATATGTGATGTAAGATATCAACCTTGACCTTAAGTTACAGTGCTTATCAATTCAACAACATAGAATTGTCTCATACTTTTCTGACCAACAAATTTCAATTTTTAGGCTAAATCTTTTATCACATAATAGTTACACTTTGCCTTCTATGAATTGTATAATTTCCTTCATGTATGAGCCCAATGAATTACGAAAACAGACAGTCTAATGAAGACGTACTTCCAAAACACAGCGATGTCCGCCATTATTACCCCATAGCAGGTTCACTTATGGTTTCAAATTGATTTTATGAAGAAAATAATGCAAGCACGGCTGTTAACATTTTCAAAAGATATATTTAGAAAGTGCTTTCACCGATTTTATTCTTAAAACACAAATTGTTATTTACATATAGATGATTTAGTTTCAAAACACAAGTTATTAAGTTTTCATCAACAAATGATAACTTGCGGAAATCGGGCAGCGATATCTTGGGGGAGGGGGAGTTAATTGGTCGATCAGCTATTAAAACACATGCCTGTGAATGTGCGAAAGTTTGTTTTGTCTGCGCAATTGATATGAAAACATGCTAAGGCAACATGCCATCCATTTCGCCTATGGCTTAACACTACTTGGCTGGGATGAGGGAGCATTTCAAAAGCCATAAACTACAGGCACTCGTGTAGATCTAAAAAATTAGTTTAAAAAATGACAGGGCGAAGTCGTTTTCGCTTTCTTAATATAAGAAGGCAAAGTTTAAATTTTTTCGGCGACTTATTCACCCACTTCGCCTGGTAGCTTGACCCCTGCAATATTGTATAATTGAAATTAACAAAAGGCATTTGACTGGAGCTAGAAATGCGCTTAAAACAGGTGCATTCAACAGAGTCATTGAAAAATATATAATTATTTTATCAGCAGGCACCTTACAACACCATTTGGTGTTTACCATATATACTCGCGTATAATCTACATCAAATGCAAACAACATAGAACCTGATCTGCCGTTGCATTATGCGTCGGCAGATCAGGGTCTATGTCGTTTGTTCTACTGATTAGTCCATAGAAACTGCATAGACCCAGATCTGCCGGTGCATTATGCGATGGCAGATCTGGGTATATGCAGCTTGCAGTTGGTATCAGATTATTCACGAGTATATACGGTAATAATTACAGCACTGGGCGGATGACTTCACACAACAGGGATTAATTGTCAATTCAAACAGAACTGAGTAGGCTAATATGAAAATATATTATTGATGGGAATTTTTACTGATTCGGAGGATCAGTAACCTTGCAGAATTAACTGTATAATAAATGTACTGTCTAGTGAATTAGCATTAATGTCAAGCCCTGCACCAGAGTACAGCATACTTTGAACCTACAAAAGTTAAAGTAGGTGAGCCAGCATGGCAGACAGACAGACAAATGTGACCACTATATTTTTTTTTATATAAACACTCCTCTTAGAGTGCAATTACCTGGGTGATCAAAGTTGTATTGTCCTTTTCCTGCCTGCTCCTTTTCATCATCATTGAGTTCCTTGTAGAAAGAATCCTGACTTATGATGGCCACTTTTCTTTCCTTGTGATCCACATCATCCTCTCCAAGCTGTTCCATTATCTTCTTACAAACTGAGGACTGTAGGACAGGAAAGACATTGATCATACTTATATTGTAGACTTGATGTATATGTAAGCTCCATCAACAAAGGATCCATAAAAAAAACTAATATGTTTATGGAACATGAATCCCCAGCCATTGTGACCTAATTTTGGACAGATGATCTTGTACTCACCAAGAAGCAACCACACACAAAAGTTACTTCCCTTGGTCGAATAATACCACTACCACAACACTGTAAATTTTTGGTGGTACAATACCACTCTGAGAAAACCATACTCTGTGACAACTTAATCACTCTAAATTTAAATTGCATTTTCTGTGATCTTACATGTAAATTCTTTTGAGTTGTTTTGATGTAGAATGTGGAAATACTGAATTAAATAAGGGACGGAAAACTGCAGAATTCTTTACTTGCAGTGATGGGGCCACATGGCTAGTGACATTACAAGGTAGCACATAAAAAGACATCACAATATACAGATGACATCACAATATACACTGTATCACATCTGCACCACCACAGGTGGTCTGGTTACTTTTCTTTTGCTTTTGATGGAATTTCAATATTTGCTAAAAGCATGAAAGTAGGATCCAGTCAAGGTTCTCTTGTACTAATCCACTGAGGCAATGGATAAAGGTTTAGATAACCTAGGGGTCAAAATACATGCACTTTTCTCTGTCCACAAGGTATGTAAAACTTGCAAATAGCTCCCCTCCCCTCTCCCAATCCACACAAGGAGAATAATAAGTTTCTAATACTTGCAATGCTTTCATTGGCACAAAACCTATATCAATGGAAAGGATATATTCTCAACTATTTAGTGATGTATAATTTATAAGCTTTGTTGATCATTTCATAGCTATTTTTTTATAAATAATTTCCCTATTTTGTAATGTATTTTCTACTAGGACTCAGAAAATGAAGCAGACACTTCTGGTATGTCATGCAGTTAAAAGCTACATTCAATTCCAAATTCAATTCTGATTGGTGGTTACTGTCTACTCTGGACTGGAATAGACTGGTATCAAACGCTTACAAGCAATTACAAGACTTCAATGGAATGCTACATCTCACCTACTCCACTGTGGCATAATAAAAAAAACCTGAAAAGTTGACAGAGAGTGAAAAGTAAGTAACTTTGACCTACTTTTTCCCATGGTGAGTAGTACCCTCCACAATGAATACACCCATCACATTTCATGACCGTAGCATAAAACAATGACAGAGAAACTGAGCTAATGCAACAAGAATACAGTGAATGCCACATTATATGCCTGCCCTGTGTTTAGTATCCTCTATGTAGGCACTAAAAGGGTATCATTCCTCTCAGTGACCTTGACCTATGTGGTCTTGAACTAAAATTACTGTGCAGAAATCAATGTTTTTTTATTATACCTACAGGGCTGAGCAAATCCCATAGCCTAACGCCCCAGACTATTCATTTTCCAAGTCAGGCAAGTAAAATTTTCCAAGTCACTAGTCCGGGATAAGTGCTTTTTCCCAAGTTTAAAATAAGACAGGCAAGTGTTTATTTTTATGCCATAATCACCGTATCTACCTTTATCTAGCCACTGATGCACTCCGGGCATACTGAGTGCTTGATTTACACTCCCCATGTATTTATTTACTTCCTGTATTACACCTACATGTGATTACTGATAACTGTTGCATGTACGCTCGTTCTATTACCACCGGATTGCATTCTGGGTTAAGCGACCAAATTTACTGGCCAATCAAAACACATGAAACAAAACAAAGCTGGTATGATTAATTAGCAGTGTTTTAAACGGGTTCATTGCTATGTGTTTACTCAAAACAAATCCTCTCAAATGACTCACCCTTTGATTTTAATCCAGCGAGTCAATCCAATAAAATTAATCAAAGGCACTTCACTGACATCAGTGTTGGCTCCCTTTATGAACTGATTAAATGGCAGTGATGATTCTTTAATTTGTAATTGATTATGCAGAGGATTAACTTCTACATCTAATATTGCATTTGAAGCAAAACAATTAGGTTAATTAAGAAGCTATCTCTTTTCATACTTAAAGAACAAAATGTATGTTCTGATAGTCATGGAATTGTGAACTTTATGTCAATATATATATATGAACAAAAATGTACTTAGGTTTCATTGCCGCGTAGAGTGTTACCCAAGGGTGGGGTTTTTTCTCGGCTTTAGCTATTTTAAAATACTGAGTTCGGTTCATCTTATGCTGCACGAGCAGTGAGAAACCCAATTACCTCAAGATCTCTGGATGTGCATTTTCACCACAGCCAAGGTACTTATAGAGTAAATTCTCGATGAATAATAACAATATGAGTTTTGTCAGCAAGCTGTCCACTTTACAGGAGCAATCTTCAGCTGTAGAGGTATGTGAAATATAAAATTGCGTTCTTTCTTGCTATCTGTTTTATGCGATAGAATTTTTTTTTATAGATTTAATGTTTCGGAATTTGTTCTAAATTTTACAGAGTCAGATCTATGTCATATAATGCCATGCTATCAGATAGACAATAGTCTGTTTCAATTTAGCCAATTTTATAACTGAACAGAAAGATTGAATTCAATTATACGCTGCATGCATTGAATGGTGAATAATGTTCGAGCTCCTATGATCCAGTGAGATTCATGTACGAATGTGGTTATTATACTAATAATCTCGAACAGTAGTTCTGATGAAATGATTTAATGTGTAACAAAGCTAATTAATGTGCACGCATGCGTAATGTATATTACTGTATTCGTGCTTCACTTTGTCTTATGTACTACATGGCACAGTCATTATATTTTAGCTGTTTTTGTGACGGGAAGTCGTAGAACTCTGTGGAGTTTCGTGAAACCCATATTCTGGGGTCAATGGTGACACTGGCTCAGAGGAAGTTATTGGATGACTCGCAGTCAGGGACCAAAGCTTTGGGACAAGCGGGTCTGTATGGAATACAGAGGCTCTTGAGAAATCCTTCAGCAGACTGGGAGGGGTGGGCCATGTGTGGCGGCTCCTTGACCATTCAATGAGAGCCATGGAACTGGAAATACATCGTGATCGTCAACTGGATGCCACAAGATACATATGTTCAATTTTTAATTTAATATTATTATTAATATTATTCAATATCACTATGAGTGAAATCAATAATTCAATATCACTATATGAGTGAAAATCATTATTACATAGATCCTACTTCTGGATGAAATACATTATCATATACTTTGATCACCTTTGGTGATATAATTATACATTGTTCATATTTGTGTATAAACCCTATACTCTGAGCTCACTCAATTATTTTTGAAAGTAAGCTAATAAGGAAGATTTGGAGAAGGAAACTTCACATGAAAGTGGTGTGAGGTAGCTAGTTTTCCAAAGCGACATAAACAAGACTCTGCTGCAAAAGAAAAATGTCATATATGACACTTCTAAGAGACTGATAAATTTGCAGCCACATTGGATTGATAGTTATCCCTGGCTTGAATTCATTGACTCAGAAGGAAAAATGTTTTGCAGTTATTGCAAACAATATCCCAAACTGGCACAAACCAAAATAAAGTCTCATGACAATTCTGGACCTCACAAGGCCATGCAGCAAAGTATATGCATAACACCAGCCAGCATGTGCAGAAAATCCATAAAGTTAGAGTTGCTGACACTACACTAGTAAAGGCCCTTCCAAAACTAAACGAGACTGAAATGAAAAAAAAATAAGAACTCTCCTTGACACAGCCTACAGCCTAGCCAGTTAAGGAAAACCATTTTCTGATATGGAAATGCTGTGTGCACTCCAGGAGAAGAACACTGTTGAACTTGGTGCTAATTGTAAGAACAATTTCAGGGCAAGAAACTTCAATCTATCAGTTGATCAAGTCTTGAAGAAGTTAGGGAAAGTCTGAATTCCAGTAAATTCCTTTCCATTCTTGCTGATGGAAGTACTAATGCTACTGTATCAGAGCAAGAAAAAGTGGAAAACTGAAAACCTCTGATGTAACAAAATGTATAATATCAACCTAAGTTTTTAAGAAATTAAATTCTCTTAAGAAATCAATATGTTGTACATTATATCTATGGGTTAAAGTGCATACATCTCATCAAATCTTGACAAGTGATTTACATTTTGATACAAGTGAAAAGTTATGTGGGACAAGTGATTTTTCTTCAACAAGTTGACCTGGACAAGTGGATGAAATAAAAATTTGCTCAGCCCTGACCTACCATGACCTTGATTTTAAGACCCCAAAATCAATTGGGTTTTTTATTATGCAACATATAAGTACAAGCCATACACAAAGTTTGGTCAAGTAACTTACTATAGAACAAAATTTACTGTGCAAAACCCAACTTTCTTTGAGTCACAATGACCTTGACAACTGACCCTTTTTACCCCAAAATCAATAGGCATCTTGCATACCTTAAGTACAAACCCTCCACAAATTTTGGTCAACGTACATGGTCTAAAACTTAAGTTATCATGCAAAAACAATTTGTATTCTTTCAGTCACAGTGATGTTGATCTTGGACCATTTAATCCCAAAATCTATAGGCTTCGTCCTTACCCAAAATCTTATCCATAAACTTTGGCAAAGGTAAATAGTCGAGAACTGAAATTATCTGCAGAAACCATTTTTCATTTTACAGCCAGTGGTCTTGAACTTTGACCCCAAATTCTACAGGCTTAGTTTAAGCCATGCACAAAGTTTGGTCAAGGTCTGTGATGTAGAACTAATGTTATGGTGCAGAAACTCTTTTCTTCTTTCTAAACACATGCATCATGAAAGTGAAAATACAATCAAATGAAATATATAATATTTCAACATGGTGTTCATTTCCCTAATTTAAGCCACCAAAAAGGTAAAAATCAAAATACCACCCACACAAGTAGCATGTGGATGACCAGCGATATAACTGATGCCATGAAATGGTACCACAAAGCTAAGTAGAAGTACTAACATGTACACTCAGTATACATGACACCCCATCTAGTATGTGTTCTCACGAGGACTCTCGTCGGGCCTTTAAATTTCTGGTTCGGGGCAACAATGAAATCCATGAAAATTTGTACCCCATGAAAATTAGTGATACTACAGTATTAGTGTTTGTTTTAAAAAAGACTGAAACTGGTAAAGGTGGATTTGGGCTTTGCCCAAGACATTATTAAGGAGCCCATTTTGTGAAGCCGAGGAATATCTATGTTGTCCAGACATTTTGGTTCAATATACAGCCAAAAGGGTTTTGCATTATATTTATCTAAATCTTCCTGCATTGTAGAATTAATAGTAAATGAAGCTTAAGCGGGGCCTTTTAGCAAGTTCTTTTGATACCACGTATATCTAAAACAAAGTATTAAAAGCTATACTCCTACCATATAGTCCATAGTCTTCGCCATTATCTTCCAGTGATTTGTGTATGTTACATTACAGATAAGAACAAAGAAATACAAGTGTTTGCAATGTTCATCACAGATTATTTTCTTGGTCACATAACTTATTCAGTTAAAAATCTAACTGATTTGTACCGTATATACTCGCTTATAAGTCGATGTTTTTTACTTAGAATTTGACTCATACAGAGTAGAGGTCGTCTTATAAGCACGACATTAAAAAAATTAAAAAATCTTGGGGTAATGTTGGAAACTCTAGATGTTTGCAGTACATAAAAATACTGTCAAGTCATATATTTTTACGTTTTCATGCCACTATTCCTATGCAGTAATGCATATATGGTATGCACTGTGTTTATCCATTTCATGATGGTATTCATTACAAAATACATGTATCTACAGTTATTTGGATTGTATTAATTTGAAAATATTACCGGTAAATTAAATACTACCTACAGCAAAATGAAGTGTCCGTCAATGTTTACAGTGTGTGTTTACTAGTAAGTATATTGCCTCCATTTTCGTGCAAGTCCGAACAACCTGTATTTGTATTAATATTTGTGTTTTGCTGTATAAAGACTGTGCTTGATGCAATAACAGTTTTGATTTAATTTGTATTTTCCTTTTCCACAAGTCAGACTTAATTCCCAAGTGATATTTCCCAAGTTATCTGCCAGTACACGTGGGCTGATAAACCTTTGGCTTGTAAAGGGACTCACTTTGTTTTCAGGCTGACAATCCTTTTGATCGAGCCGCCAATCTATACTTGTTCAGTGCCAAGTAGAGTTCTACAACTTCCTGTGCATATACTTTGACCTTAATCCCTTTGCTTGTAAAGGCACCACACTCTCTGTTTTCCCACGTGACAACCCTTTGATCAAGCCGCGAGTTCAGTGCCAAGTAACAGAGGGTAGCTATTTGAACTCCCTGTGATCTTGCCGCACAATTGACATGTGTTCAGTTGCAACCTTTAATAGATTTCTGACTTTATGATCAAAGTGTTACTCACAGAGCCCAAGCTCAGTCTTTGCATAAGCACCTGCATATGACAGTAAAGCTGAAAATCAGAGTCGGACGAGATTTACAATGACTAGACAACGATGATTTACAATGACTAGACGACGATGTAGGATTTCAGAACTTTATCAGACAATGACGATCAATTCTTGGACTTTGTACCAGATGACATTGGATAGTGACATTTATAGGATACCGTGAATCACAAAAAAGTGGACTTAACTTTCATTGTTTATTTGTACGACATGCGGAATTAATATATTACGGGATATTGTGAATCGGATCATTCTTAACTTCTATTTTTATACCGGTATGTGACCTATAATTGAATTTGTGGATTTATCATATAAATAGATTCGGAGTCAGATGATGTTTATGATGACGGGATGACAATGGAAGAATTTATTACTTTATTTGGTAACTCTGATGATGAGGATGAATTCTTGGACTTTGAACCAGAGGACATTAGACAGTGACATTTATAGGATACCAATTTTATACCTGTATGTGACCTATAATCCAATTCGTGGATTTATCATATAAATGGATTAAAAATGTTAAGCTATATGGATTTCATTACACGAAGATGGACAAAATGTAAGTTGTAAATTTATTTGTACATATTCAGCTCAATAATACAACTGTATTTATTCTACATTGGTTTTTGTTTTTATTTGTCCTATCTATCTATATGTCTATCTATCTATTCAGTTTGGCTCGTTTATATTTCCTAAGTGCAGCTCTGACTCAGTGATGACATGTCACCCCTTGCAGACGGATTTAATTTGCAAAAAACACCTAGACTTATAGGAGGGTCATAGCTGAATTGGCTTTTTGCAGCCATGAAAAGGGGGGGTCGACTTATAGTCGAGTCGACTTATAATCGAGTATATACGGTACATATTTTTAATTCAGAACAATATCAATAAATATTTCTCCCAACTCAGGAACATTATTCTACATAGTCAAAGACTGCACAACAGACACAATGTGTCACACGATGTTACACAACATCAGTTAGAATATATACAAGTCCAGCAAGCATTGCTCACTACTGGATTGTATTATTTTTTAATCCACAACAACCATGCTTTCCCTTTCAAGTTTCAGTACTTGTATTTCTTGACATCCTATACTTTGAAGTGCTTCCTAATTCAGCTGAGGTGAAAACTTTGTCTGTATCCTCCATGCAGTCATGAAGCTAAGGACTGATTTTGCAACACTAATTGTACTATAAACTTCAATCTTGTTGTAATGGAATTATTGAAGGTCTTTTCTTCAAAAATTTAAACATGTTGAATGAGATTAATTAAGCATATTTACTTAATTTTCTCTCAAAGACTGTGGTGCATATACCGGTCTACCTCAACACAGCAATGGACAGTAACGTGCAGTAATGGAAATGAAATACAGCAATGTAAAAAAAAAATTAAGTAATGGCGCAAGAAATTAATGAATAGGAGTATTGATTTTGTTGAATACAAAATTTATATCTTTTGTACAATTTGTTGTTGCTATTTATCCATTGACATTAATATGAAAATTTATGGCGCTGGTGTAGAGTAATGGAATACCAATACACAGAAAGGTATGCACAATACTGTGATAGCAAATAAAAATGATGTATAGCCGTATAGTCATGGAACTTGCCGGTAATATATTTATATTTAGAGCACAATGGTTAACAAAAAAATGTTTAGTGTGTTTATATGTATCATACTGTTTATTGCTTTTCTATAATAGTTTCTCAGTATAGGACTAGCCACCTCAAGTGGCTGGGCTTTGGCTCTCTGGGCACTGATTTCTATGAAGTAAAGTATAGTACATTGACACAATAAACACATAAATAATGATAATAATAAAAATGATAAAAAAGATAGATTTAATAACAGTCTGATACAAAAATATTTTCAATTTCGGCTATCTAGAGTGCAGGAATATGCACTCTTTTTCTTAATTCATAGTAAAGTTTTCAAAAACAAAAACCACACATGCAATTCCCATTCGAAGGATGGGACTCACAAAAGCAGAACCTTCGTTCCCAAGTCCTGGGTGCACTTTCTGTAACTGATGCTTTTGCCATTGATCCTCGCCTATCATCATCATCATCATCATTCATTTTAAAGCTGGTCCTCTAAAGGAAGAGATATAAAGCATACCCTGTTTCTCAGTATGATGTATTCTCCGTTACTGAGAATATCATAATACAAATAAACAACAACAACATTAATAAAACAATATAACAACCCAATCTGTTATTTTTTATTTTCATATTCAAATCCATACACTTAAATTCTAATATTCAGAGGTCCATTACTGTCATTTCGTTTACATTACTGAAAATAACTATTTTAAATCATAACTTAGAAAAATAAAAACAATGACTTCTAACTGGAGACATACATAAATGTATAAAGAAATAAATAAATGTGTATTTTCTACCATGTATGGTCTACCTTACTGTATATTCAAGTGGTGTTCCATTACTGTAGTGCATCAGCGCCATCACGTATCATATTTATCAGGGTTCTCCATATGATTTTGAAAGTTGCAGTCAGGACTCCTTCCTTGGAAAAAGTTGCAGTCCCAGCTCTAAAACTAGGAGTCCCAATAACGATATTGTTTTTTTCCCATGCAATAATTCAGAATGTGTGTATTGTTGAGTCACCAATATATATGTCATCAGATTGTCAATGCTCATTCATTGTGAAATATTTAGAATTAGATCCAATAGCATAATATGTGTGGGTCTGGTTACCCAACAAACCTTATTTTTTCCTACCGACCCTATATTTGTTTCAAAATTCATTTAGAAAAAAATGAAGGAATTTTTTTTTAAAAAGCTACAAAATCAACAATCAAAGGGTTGAAATTACAATCGAAGTTTAATTCAGGATGTAACTGACACTTGTTTTCTAGTTTATGCTTCATCTGAATCAGTACAGACAAACAAAAAAATAAAACTACGCACAGTACCTGCCAACCTTAAAATATTCATTTTCAATGTAACCAGAACCACGCATATTTTTCTTATTTGGCCTATTAATAAATGAACGAAAAATTAAGGCAGTTGAAAACCGAGATAATTATTATTGTTTGTGATGTTACAACTATAACAATTCTCATTGCCTTTACCTTGACATTCTTTAATTTTGTGTGCAGCTAGAATGAATCAAGGAAGAGATTACACTTTCTTTTGCCATACTAATTTATTTAATTACCTTCATTCCACTTCAGATCAATAAATTTTCCAAGACACTGGAAATAGAAACAAATGACCATATTCCATTCACTTATTTTTCATTTCCTCTTTAAGCAACACAGCATGCTACATTCACTCTATTCTTAAACGAACTTTAACAAAAGTGTCCACATCAGGTTTATGATCAAAATCCTTTATTTCTGGACCTGGTGTTCCTTGGGTTGTCATTGCATTTTTTCCTTCTACAGTCGTGACACCATGTGCATAAAGCTAATAATGTTCCATTGTTTTCTATTTTTCGGCACATGGGACTGTCCTATTCTATGATTCATTCCACGAATCTTTCAGTCTCTTTGGCATTGTATTTTATTTATTCAAACTAGATGCATCTATGAATTTCTGTCAGCCAGTCCAGCAAAAATCATGCTCATCTGCCACCTTGCATTTGGCACCAAAGAAATTATGTAAAGTTGCCATCGGAAAAGTACACTCCGACAAACAAAGTAACACTCAAAATCTTGGCACTATTTTTCTAAATATGGCATACAATAAATGCAAGTGTTCCAAACATCATGTAAGGATTTATAATATGATGGATTAAAACCATGTTGAGTAATGTTTATCAAAGACAGGTGTTGAATCACACATGCGTGAAATTTGTCTTTTAATCAAAATGATCATTAGAAACCGACACAAGATTAACATGTGTCTTAATTTATTTGTCTGCTAAGATCTAACCTATGCAGCTTTACCTAATCCCATTACAATCGCTTGAACTTTGTTTGATAGCCTGCACACTGCATGAATGATACTTTGTAGAACTAGATCAAATAAAACAGAATCTTGCTAACCAAACAAACAAAATAACCTGCATACAGAGGATTCAGCTGTTGGAATCTTCATGCATCAAAAATCAAAAAGTCTATGTGCTTTTATGTGGATTTTAGCATCCCAGAGAACCCTGTCTATGTCAATGGATGAACAACAACAACAACAAACAGTGCAAAATGTATATTCTTTTTTTTCAACACAATCCATAACCAACACTTTACGTGCATTATGCTGAATTTCTTGCTTCATTACTTTCATTTTTTTTACATTACTGTATTTCATATCCATTACTGTGTTTAGGCAGACCCTGAATATACTAGTGAAGACTAAGTCATTCACTGCATTGAATGAATGAGGTTTTCCTCATAAGGGAGACAACAAACAATATATCACGAAAACCCCACCAAGTTAAGGTTATCTCTGCTCTCTTAAATTCCATTTTACACTGACACTGAAAAACTTTGACAAAATCCCAGCGACCAGTGTTCTTGGCACAGATGTACTGTATTGGGGTGCAAGTCGTTTCATAACCAGGATGTTTCATAACGGACATTTCGTAACCAGGACATTTCATACCCAGTATTTCTTCAAATGCTATTGTGTTTTCCATTAACATTAGTTGCATTTAATGGAAAAGAATTGTGAATGTTTATAATTATGTATTTTTATTGTTAAAAATGAAAAGAAGTCAAATTTTACAATTGCTGGAAGTACAATAAAACAGTAAAATCAGCAAAATATTAACGAGTCTACAATGGATCTTAAAATAACAGTTTGTATACATAAGTATTATAGTGCATAAAATTACAAGAATAAGTTTATAAATAGTGTTGAAGACATGTACGAATAGAACAGAACAGCTTAATGTTATAGGTTTTTAGGCAGCAAGAAAAGTATTTGCAAAGTAATCAATCAGATTTAAATTATAAAATACTGTACTTCGAGAAAATGAATAAAGGAAATTGACTGTTAATCAAAATATTGAAGCAATAATTAGAATAATCATTAAGCAAGAATTATTGTAGTATATATTCTAGTTAAAACATTACCAAAGAATGTGTGAAATTAAATTATAAAAATATTTGTTGAAATTGCCGGATAAAAAATCCCGGTTACGAAATGACCCGACTGCGAAATGACTGACATTCCTGTATAGTTTAGCCTTCCTTTCATACATTTTCTTTGATTTGCGATACATATTTGTAACAGAGAGAGACAATTGCCTGTGGTTAAAATAGTATGAATGGCAGCGACATATCCTGAAGGAGTGTGAGATGTAAGGAACGTACTGCAGAAGATACGGATTACCACAAAAGCTCGCTATTATTTACTATGCACGAACTTGTGATACTATCGAAATTAGGTGACAACCAGACCACGTTTTCCACAGTGTGGAAATGTTATGCAATTATACAATGTTTTTCACCTTTCCTGATGCCGTTCCGCCTGCTACTCCTATGACAAACGGTCTGGGGATTCTGGAACCATTCATCCTTGGAGAAACGTGGGGATTCGTCTCTTTTGAAGCCATTCTTTTAAACCAGTCGATTCTGTTTGCCGGAAAATCGCACTTCCGGAATAGTGCCCGACCCGATTGGAACACGAATCTAGTGAAATTCTGCATGTGGTGGATATTTTGTTAGGTTAGAACACAAGTATCCAAGAAATATGAAGAGATGTGTGCCAACTTACTAATGGATACAGATAATGATGAAATTACAGCCAATCCTTAAAACGGAAATAGATACTTTTACGGTAATAAGATGTGATCTGCTAATTTAGATGTCTACTTCCTATGGATAGACTCACCGAAACGGAACAGAACGGACCGGAAATGACGGTAATAGTCGGTTTAATTTATCTATTAAAGTCGCTTAATTCGTATAATTTACTGCACACCCTTTAACGAGATAAAATATATTACATGTACACTGAAACTGAATTGTTCACATATGAGCCATTGAACACTTGCGATATCTACACTTAAAAATTGACTGATGACTCTATGAAAAGATAAAGATCACCATGCGACAGAAGATTCTGGCAAAATCAACAAAACTTGGCCGTGTGGATGGCAACATCTGGTCGAGGGATTTCCTACTGGCATTTCGGAGAAAAAAATGCACTAGTATTGGTCAAATCAGTATAAAAGTTTCATGTATATTTCCAGATTCGAAAACTGCTGTCCGTGTGTAAAATAAATTTACCTGATAACGATACACTAAAATCAAATAGCAATAATATAGATATGAAACATTTTAACATAATATGCACCAATTTTAAAATTCCGCCACAGCATGACTGGAGACACCTTAGGGGGAAAAGAAACAAATACTTGATCGATAACTGGTAGAGCAAAACAACAAAAACATTTCAGCAATATTTTGGAGAGACTACACCTGCCGTTGAGTTGGCTGCTTTCAAATGTAAATATAGGTACTGTTGAATATTGTAAAACATTGTAAGTTTATGAAATGAATTCTGTGACAGACAACGATGAACATACTGGTGGATGGGCTTACTTTCTGTTTGAAAGCAATGCACTCGCATATGAAGGTATTGCGAGGTTAAATCATAGTATAAGGTCTTATATAATGACAGATTAAAACATAATCTTAAAATCTGATATATGCGTGACAGATTAAAACATAATCATAAAATCTGCTATATGCGTAACAGATTCAAACATAATCATAAAATTTGCTATATGCGTAACAGATTAAAACATAATCATAAAATCTGCTATTTGCGTAACAGATTCAAACATAATCATAAAATATGCTTTATGCGTAACAGATTAAAACATAATCATACAATCTGCTATATGCGTAACAGATTCAAACATAATCATAAAATCTGCTATATGCGTAACAGATTCAAAAATGGAATTGGATTGTACTGTCGGTGAAGACGGTATCTTCCTCCTAACGAGTGACATAGATATGAAAATTGGTAGAATAGTCGGATACAACAACAGTTTACAGAAATAGTGATTCGTTTAGACTGGTATTAAATCCTGCCATCAATAACAATGTAACAAAGGTAGGTATTCCAAAGACTGATAACCATCCTGTGACAGTACGAAAGAAATTAAAGAGAACATAAAAGAAGACAAAGTGCGTACAAATTAAATTGTGAATAAGGTTTCTAACGACGATATTTAAACAGTTAGGTCTGCCAATGCTATCCCATTTTAAGACCTTTAAATTGCACCTTCGGTGCACGTTGCATATGTCGCGATGACACATGACAATATAGAAACGCCCCCCAAAAACAACACTACAATGAAATAGACAGACAATTATTTATAATGATACTAACTGTTGCAGGAGCTGCTATAGTTTACTTCTTGAAATATGTTCTTTTCAAGAAAGACCTCGTTGCTGTCTCGAAAAGACAAGCCTTGTCGCCGAAGGGATAACATCTACGTTGATGAAACTCTAATTCTTCAAGAAGCAACCAACAAACATTAAAACCAGTACGCATGTTAACATGTTCAGTAATGGAAGAATCTATTTGCCCTACACTCCTAAGCAACCGGTTTATCACACTACCAATAATTTCAGGCAATGTTGTTGCTGCCTTTTTAGATAGCTTGAACAAACAGCTGGCAATATTTATTAAGCTGTTTTTAGTTTTGCCACAAAGTAGTACACTTGGAGTTGATGGATGAGATGGAGTAGGAACAACAGTTGGAGAAACAACCTTTTACAGCATGTCAGTTTTCTCTAACTTTGTCATTAATCCTTTCAATATTTTCTCTAACATTTCTATCTAACTATAATAAATGTTTGACCAATTGCGCTCCATTACATTTCAACACTTTTCAGCAGTTCCTGTAATGGACGTTTTCCAAAATAGAATGGAATTGAGGGTAATCATTTTAGGGTACGTTTACGCTCGACGTCAACTCCATATTGGATTTACTATTGACAATATGCCACATTTTTGTTGTGATTATGGAAGTGGCAGGAGGAGATAGTTGGTTCCTTTCTATAGGTTTCCTAAGAAATGTAACTTCAGTAAAAATGGTTAAAGGACTTGAAGTTGAGGGATGAGGACCTTATGAAATTTAAAGACCCCGTGTTTGTGAGTACCAATTTCCGGAGGATCGCATTTTATGAAAACACAGACACCCACTTTGACAATTTTAGTAAAGTTTGGTATCCCAAGAACGCAAGAGGGAATCTATTTAAAACCCACATTGTGATTTAGGACCCGCAGGCGACGTTTCATATAGTAAATTCTTATGAAAATCTGAACCACTCTTTTCCATTTAAAGTAGAGCTATCACCAATATCTGTCAATAGTTAGTTACACAAGACGGTGAGTGACATAACCGAACAGCATAACAAATGATAAGATAAATCAGCTGGAAAAAAAATTCCAACAAAAGACTAATTTGATCATATTAGCCGACCAAATTTAAAGGCAACATACCCAGACTGCTTTTGCATTTATGACTGTACTGAAATTAATAATTTCATCAAAACATACTTTCAAAATTAATGCATATTAGCAAATCACCCTAGATATTTTGAACTTTTTGTACAAAATACAGTCTAATGAGGTCTAGATATAGGATAGTAACTTTTTATCAAAGTATTTAACCTTTTGTTTGAGTAAGAATGGGGTCAGTTAAAATAGTACACGCTTTGCATTTATTACTTTTTCTGGTAATAACAACAAAGGCTTACTAAACAGTGCAATCTGATCCAAGACTTATAAAGTTATAAAATTTTCACCTCATTGGTGTCCCAACATTATTTCTGGCTGTGAACGAACGTGACACATATAACATACAATAAGGTTGGGGGACCAGACATACAGTTGTTTCAAAGAAACAACACTCCGAAAGAGATCATTTTAAAAAGGCATAAAAAAATAATGAATCCAAGAATGCCGTTGTCTCTCGCAATCACCTCGTTGGACACGGAATGTCCGTGTCCCTAAGACTTTCCAAAGCCAAGGTTTGAAATTAAAAGACTTGATAAATAAAGTGAGGTCTGGTTGTTTTGCTGTTGGTGCAAATGTTACAACATCTGGCATTATATTACAGGGAAAATAGATTAGACAATACTATTCACAATCTCTTTAATGACGAAAGTAATCATATTGAATTATTACACTTTTCTTCGTCTACTATTCTATCTCTTTTTCAGAAGGAACTTTGCCATATTTTGACATGTTTTCGCTGGATATCGTGTATCTAGTGTTTGACCAGTGAAAACATTTTTCTTTCTTGTTCAGGATCACATAAGTCAAATGATGGACATAGAATAACGTGAATAATATACAGATCGCTATCTCTAATACCTTCAGGTTTTGAAAAGTTTAGCCATCTTCGGTTGATATCAACATATACGGAACGCCTAAAATGGACAATGTAGTATCCGATTTGATGTTTTCGTTTCGTGCATGCAAAATGTCTGATTCTTGCTAATTGGGATATGCTGTTGTTGTCACCATTTTGGTATTTTTGTCTTTTATATTAGTTAATGTATTCTCTATTTTCTTTTCTCCATATCTGGAAATATTCTTTTTTTTTTCTTCATCCTATCAATATATCATGTATACCAACAAAGGTTGCAATAATCGTAATTGCTAAATTCATTTGTGTTTGTTTTCTTCTTCTATATCACATCTTGAACACATCTTTCTATCTATCTTGTTTATTTAGCAATTTACTTCAAAGTAAACTTGGAAGTCATCTTACAACTAATTTATTCTTACGATTAAGATTTTGTATCTATCTAGTATACACATTTCCCTGTAAATTAAATGAAAGAGCGAACAGAAAAACTAAAATGAAACAAGGCTAGCAAAGAAGCTGAAACGGTTACTTCACAAAAGCCAAACGATCCACGCAGAATAAATCAAAAGTATTCCGCACCAGTTTAAATCTAGCTCCTGTCGTGTTTCTGACAAGCGAATTTTCCTAATTTTCCTAGAACAACGCTCATTTCGAGGTTTAAGTACCTACATTTGTCTTTCTCTAGACGAAATTGGAAGAAAATCTGACCGGATAAACTTGTTTTATTTCATCTCAAGCATTTGATATACATTTTTGCTTTAAAAAACAGGTCATGAGCTCTAAGCGAATAGTTTTATAATCGAACCATGTGTTAACGATACTCAGCTAGATACCCGCAGCATCTGGTGCATATTGAATGTTTAAACAAAACGGATTCGTCCCAACATAAGCATTCCTGGATTCTACATTGAATAGCACATGATCCCATTGTTAAAATGTCGGGTTCATTCTTTATCTCAAAATTCGCCCCATGTGCAAATTAAAAAACCGTGTAGTGGAACCTCCTGGCAGAAAACTTGGAAAGCATTCACGGGAATTAAAAAAGCCAAAGCTGAACGTTTAAGATAAGAAAAGAAAATCATTAGTATATTAAATCACAAGATGCTGAAAGAACACTACGTGCAAAAAGGAAACAAATTTACATTGTTCAAAAAGAATGATATATTATTTTATAGCTGATAGTATATCGGTTTTAATTATTTGTTTTTCGGGCAAACTGTAAAGTTGTATCTTTTTTTAAAAGTTGATGATATTACGAAACCTATCCGAAGCAAGTCGTGACATACCACAAAAATTAATCCACACCTTAAAAACAACATGTTGTCCCTATGGGATACCTCTTCTCAGGAGATGACAAGACTTTGTCAACTTATAGTCCATTACCAGAGATGCTGTAACCTATTTAATTAGATAATTAATAAGATGTCGATTGAAATTTTATTACATCATCAACACGATTTACCATGCAACATTAAGTTATGCTCTTATTGTTTATCACTTGATATAAATGAAGGAGTCATGGCGAATCACAATTGAGATCTCTTCAAGAGGTCCTAGTGAGTTTGATTTACGATTAAATATTCATTGATAACATTTTGTAATACTTATGATGAATTTGAAAATGATTCTGTTTGTGCACTTCTTCGTTCTTTCGTTATTACATGTACAAGAGATTGATAATAAAACCTATTTCGGACTTCTTTTCATTCAAATGTTTATTTTTATACATAAAATTTCTGCACTGCCGTAACATACAATGCTCACCGTCATCAATTAACCAGCGTACAGGTATGCATAAACACACACAAACACACAAAAACAAATGTAACACGAATCTCGGTGGCTGCATATATTTTCCATAATTTCAAGACCTATGAAGTTTAAGACGACATATGTACCATGAAGCTGAAGAAATAAAGATTAAATAAATCGAATGAAATAAAAATTGCAAGTATCTCTTAAAGTCACTCTATTTTATATTGAGTTTATGGATTTTTCCTCAACCTCATGTGGTGATTCATGATGATGATGATAAAAACTTGAAATAATACAAGTCCTAGATTTCCTTCTCCACAGATTTATTATACTGATTTTTAAAAATATTTTCTTCTTTTTTTAAGTGATATTTTCATTATCCACTAGATATCGGGATAAGCCTGTGTCATAGTTGAAAAGTGTGGTGAAGATTATTGTACGATGACGTTTCTGTATATCAAGTCACTCTGAGCCATTGTGATTTAATTTCAACTGTCATAAGGGATATACAAGCAAAAGCAAGTGTTCATGCAATTAAACTTACACACTGACAGGTCCAGTCAAACGTTGCACCTTTTTGGTTTGTAAATCCGACCTAAACTATCTTCTACATGAACGCACTTATCCTGCCGAACGGAGGTTTGGGGTGCAATGCAAGATCTTTCGCCGCTCATTATTGTATGTAGTCGGGAAGTTGGGTGGGAATTCAAGTGTTTTTGTTTATGGCCGAGCAAGAAACATTCTTTAAAAAATTGAAGCCATTTACTTTTGAAATGCACCCTTTTATTGATTTCAAATTAGGACCAAAGTTCGTAACTTTTAGCGAACAATCGAATAATGCAAATTTAATCTTTTTTCAAATGAAAAGGCCAGATAATGTACATTTGGTTTTCCTACATATGAAACAACAATGATAACTCTTTCCTATTCATAGGGAGATAAAGCAAGTATGATGAACTTGAAATAGAAATTTATTTTTTTAATTGCTCATGATATCCCATATAAAGAATTGCACAATTTACACACGAAAAATGGGATAACAACAATTGTTTAAAAAAACAACAAAAAAGTTAACTGTCCAACAATGCAGAATGTAGAAATCACCAGTCACCTTAACCTTGAGAAAGAAATGAGTACGTATAATTACATATATGTATTAGAAATATGAGTCTTGAAGTGCAGAAGGGGTTCAAAATGTTATCCTTTCCCACATAACACAGGTTATTCATCGTTCTTAATTATACCAGATATGTATCATGAGGTGATGCGTTGGCGAAGCACTCATTTTGAACTTAATTGCTAGTGATAGTAGAAGCAATAGTACTAGTAACAAGTATGTACACGATACAGTTAAATCTCGATAAACTAAGAATCTGTTGAAGCAGTTGTATGAACAGGATTTACTCCGTATTCAAACAACACAAAATCCATCGCAAAAATCCCCTGCACTTTTCTCAAAACATCCTGCTTCACTTGTACATAAGCCTTTTCAAGACACTTAATCCTCTGTTTCCTAGCAGCATCGGTTTCTAGGCGGTTCTCTAGTACATAATCTGTTAGTGCACGTGCTATTCGTACGGAAGACCCTTCATTGTCAAACACTTCCTTTGGAAAAGCGAGCACTTCGGAAACAAGGCCCTGAATCTGTAACACTCTCCAGATTCTCTGATACATATCATTCTTCGTTAGACACGAAAGGTTATTTCGTTCAAAAGCCGTCATGGTTGTCATTACCAAATTTGGTACTGTGGCTTGAATGTAATTTTCCTCCTGCGTCATATCTAACCGGCTTCTTAAACCGTCTGGAACTTCCAAGAAATCCAAAGCTAAATTAGTTTCCTCCTTTAGCCTTTCTTGCTTTATGAAGAACGTGAAATTATAATGACAAGGATCACACAAAAGCGCCACTGGTGCAAAATGCGGATCAAGTTGGTACTCAGATAAAGCCCATTCTACTACACGCTTTAGGAAAAGTTCAAAGGAGACGGTTCTGCTCTGACAATCATGTTCAAGAGATACTTTGCTGTCATTTTCACCACGGGACATACCATTTTCAAACTTTAGTAGATCGGCCGTAAACTCTTTAAATTTCTCGAGATAAACTTTGTCGATGTATGCGGAGTAAAGCCGAGTCCAAGGGTCTCTTGTAACCATGAAACTCTGTGAATTATTTATCATGGAACCGGTGCAGGGCTTGGCCATTTTATAAAATAATTCTCCATGTACTTCTCTCCCAGAGTACGTTTCCACTTTGTCTGCTTGTTCAGGATGGAAAATCATATAAAGGGCCCGGCCCCAAAATGTACTCCCACTTTTAGGAATCTTGCAAAAGCAAACGTCTTTAGAAGTGAACAGCTTCAATGGTGTGTATGTGTAGATAGTCTTTTCCACTTGAAACCGGAATTGTTTTAAGTATTGTGTCGTCATATTTGTGCTGCAAATTTTCCTCATGTGATTCATCCTGCGTATAAGTTCGTCATCTGTTTTACCTTTTATGGGCCTCATAGTGGCTAGTGTATTCGATGTATCCTTGGACCACGAACTATTTCTCTTGTTTTCTGAAATAAATTATTTTAAAGTTAATAAGATATTTTTCATGTTGAAACTTGCATTCTGGTAAGAACAAGAACAATCTTGAAACGATATTACCCCCCCCCCCCCTCATCCTTGTCAACCGCTTATGTAAAAGACTGCTACAGTAAGTACTCGTTGGTCAAACGCTATCTACTTTTTTACTACTTATGTTTAGTTCCGTATGGTGCTTCACTCTATAATTTATACACTACTTATGCTAAACTTTTTTTTATGGTAACATACAATATTATTGAATGCGAAAAATTACGAGTATCAAAAGTTACTTCTACGCAACTTGCTTGACATGTATACAAGGTTTGGAAGAAATATCTTGAATGGTTTGAGAGCTATGCTCCAGGCACGAAAATGTTTATTGACATACATAAGTAGTTGTGGGAGAAGATGGAGAGGAGGTGGGTATGAACATAAAAATGACACTATGGCTACAAGGAGAATTTAACATTACGCTGCCATCTTGAAAATATGGACATAATGCAACAAAGGGAATTATATGTTAAAAGTATCCATAGGATTAACAATGGGGGCCATAAGGGAAATTTAGCACTGGTCCCCAGTGTCCACTATGTTCAAAAGGGGAATTTCATGGTAAAAACGCGTAAGTTTAACATTGCGTGCCACTATGACCACAATGGGAATTTAACATGGAGTATGGCATTCAGGCCACAAATAGACTTTAACAATGCGGAACACTCTTGTAATATGGTAAAAGGAAGCTATGAATACACAATATGATTTTCACAGTCCTTGTCCTCGCTATCGCTCGGCCGGGCCTGAGAAAATTCATTTGTTTTAAAAATAGCCACCTTTTACTATACTACCATAGTTATAATTATCTTTTATTAACTCACACCGGCTTGGTCAAAATATGGCGCACACGAGATATATCTCCCTCGATTGCAATCTATTTTTAGGGACACACAAATATGCAAATTTGCCTAGACCATAAACTTGGAAATGTAGTATAGTACTTATTTATATATAAGTTGAAGTCTAAGTATCGACGTAAATGGCCGAATGGCCGCACACGTCGTTAATCCAACTAACGAACGAAGTCTAACACACTGATACTTGCGAAGGAAAGTTGTTGACGAAAATTTTCGAAGGAAAGTCGGTGCGAATTCTACTCACGGATCGCTCACCAGCGATCTGTGAAAAAATTTAAAAGCCTGCAGTACATGTAGATTACAGGAACCCTGATATTAGAGGTAGTTTTGAATTGTATTTCTACTGTACTTATCTTTCTTTCTTTCTCTTATATATCCCACCTTTTGAATATGTAAACAAACCCTTTGTTTGTTTGAATGTTAGTTTACATGTACCTTATTTGAAGGAATTTTGAATGAACCTTGTGGTTACTTAAAAGCCAGCAATTTTTGAATATTGAAATTTTTTGAATGAACAATTTGTCTATTTAAATGTTTCGAATTGTTTTTTAAATGAACATTTGATGGTTTAGATGTTCGTTTTATTGTAAATGTAAACCAAAACAAATTTAAATTAGTGTAAAGAGTGGATTATTGCAATTGTAATATAAATTATAGTTTGAGTTAAAAAATCCAAGCATAATGGGGAAAAAACTGGAAGAATACTTCCAAACCCAAATAGATACCACGGATGGCAATAGAGTCCTCTTGGCACACAGGTAAGCTGGGTGCCAAATGCTAGACTGCCAGGATTGGCCGGAAGTAGAGAGGCCAAGACCAGCAGAAGTTCTGCAGGAACTGGTAAAAAGAGGAATACCTGTTGAGGCAATAGGTGCCCTACAAAATGGGGGGAGAGGGCGTTTCTATTTGTATGCCGTAGGGAGCATACCTATTTTACCAGAAGGGGAATTCAAAATTAAGGGGAAAACAATGAAAGTAGTCAGGGCACCCCCAATAGAAAGGAACATAGAAATGAAGACGGTTGAGGTCCATTTTACTGGACTCCCGCTGGAGATTCCAACTCAGGAACTCATAGAAAAATTGGAATCCAAATTTAAAATCCAAGTCCAAAAAGAAAAAAGTGCCACGTATTGGGGCTATCCCAATATAAAAACGGGAGTAAGGGTAGTAGTAGTTGAGACAGAACAAGCCAAAACACTACCTACCTTCTTCTACGTTATGGGTTTCTTGTTGAAATCCTGGTACAGGGGGTGAATCCATCACCGACCCTGCACCAGATGTAGGCAAATGGGGCATGTGCCCAGGGATTGTAACAATCCGCCCTTCATACAAGGAACTACATATGCTGGAAAAGCAGCAAACATATCAGACAGTACACCCTTGGGCGACAATGAAGCCCTAGAGAGCGAAGACCCCGAACCGGAAGGGGACATAAGCAAACCCGAAGGGGAAATAAATGTAGTGGAAAAACCTTTGGAAGAAACCAACCTAGGGGATACAGGTCTTGAATGGGTAGATTTTGAAAATAAGGACATTTTGCCTTTCGAAACCCAAAATGAGAAAGGAAAACTAAGGAACAAAAAAAAAAAAAAAAAAATCTGAAGAAACAAAAAAAAAAAAGAAATGATAATGAAGGAAAATAGTACGGCACCGTACTACCAGTTAATAGAGCCGATTTTCAATGAATCGGAAGATGAAATTGAAAAAAACCCGAAAGAAGAAGAGGCCGTTGCTCCCAAATCCAGCCCAGTGAGAGGAACTGGGAAGGAAATGGAGGAGCAAACGGCCCAGATAACGTTGCCCGAAGAGTACAGTCAGAGTGTGGATGGGACATTCCCATCAACCTCCACACCAAAACAGTCGCAGAAAAGGAAGCGACGAATCACTGTATCAGCAGAATGGCCCTCGAGAGAGGACTCTGATGAGAGGAAAAAAACTCCGAAAACCCCAAAATCAGGGAGGTCTGCCTCCCTGCCGAGGGCGGGAAAAAAGACTGGTGGGAGTAAAAAAAGAATAACATTAGAGCAGTATAGGGAAAAGTCCCAAACTAAACAAAAACAAAAAGGGGAAACAGAAGTAGAAAGGGACACGGAAATAGAATTAGAGAGCGATCTCAACGTGACACAATAAACTTAGAAATTCAAAAAATAAAATAAAACAAATAAAAATAAAAAACAAAAACAAAATTGGAACGTTAACAACAAATGTTTTATGGCGCCATGGAGGGACAAAACCTCCGTGTGATAACCATAAACATAAATGGAGTAAAGGATAAAGTAGATAAACTGACAGAAACAACAAAATCATTTGATATAATACTGTTACAGGAAACACATAATATAGATACAAAATTAAAAAGGGAGATAGAGGAAAAACTAAATGGGATAGTGCTAGAAAATAATAGTAATAATGAAAGTTGGGCGGGGGTGGCAATAATTTTAAAGAATATAGCTTTAAAAGTAACATGGGAGGAAATTATAACTGAAAAGAAATTTAATGGGAGATTAAGGCATATACAAATAAATGGATGGCATATTTTAAATGTATATGTGCCAGTATCAAATAATATAAAGACAAGTATAACAAAAAAGTTACAATTTATAAATGAATTAACAGAATACATGCAAGAATTTTCCATGGAAAATTTTATAATCGGAGGAGATTTTAATTGGGTAACAAATAATTTAGATAGGACGGGGGGTATGAAAGGGCAAGAATTAGATGCAAGAAGGGGGGAAATAATTAAAAATTTTATAGATAAAAATGAGATAGAAGATGTATGGAGAAAACTAAATCCTGACAAAATAGAGTATACATATGAATATGGAATCAGACAAGGAAGTAGATTGGATAAATTTTACATATCCAAAACAGAAATAAATAAAGTTTTAGTGTGCGAAATTCAAAGGGATAAAATATCTGATCATAATCCAGTTATACTAAATATAAATATTAAATACAGAAATAAATGGGGACAAGGATACTGGAAACTTAACAACTCTATTTTAGTAGAAAGTGAATATACGGACAGAATAGCAGAAATTTTAAATAAGTTTAATACGGAAGGTACAAGGGATATCCATCAATCATGGGAAGATTTAAAAGTATTGTTTAAAAAACTTAAGAAGATATACAGTACTATAAAACAAGATAAAATAAGGGGGGTGGAACAAAGGTATAAAAATATATGTATAAATAAAGATGCAATTGAGGAGGAAAAGGATAAATATAGGGAAGAATATGAGAATGTACAAAAATACAAAAAGGCAGGTAATAAAGTTAGAGCAGGGAAATTCGATAGTATGTACATAAAACCAAAAGGAATATACAGGAGGGAGGAAATACGGAGGGGAAAGGGAAAAAACATGGAAACCCTAAAGAAAAATAATATAATACTTAAAGAAAAGGGAGAAATATTACAAGCAATACATGATTTTTATAAAGATTTGTACACATCGCAAAATGTAGGGTATGAAGAAATAAATAGCTATTGTAAAAATGCACAATTTATAAAAATAAATGAAGACCATAGAAATATATGTGAAAATTTTATAACAGCAGAAGAGATTAAGAAAGCTATAGTACAATTAAATAAAGGTAAATCGACAGGTTCAGACGGCCTCACTGCAGACTTTAATAAAAAATTCCAAATACAACTAACTCCAATTTTAGAATATGTATACAACAATATCCTGATAAATAAAGAAATGCCAGGTAAAATGAAGGAGGGAATAATCACGGTAATATATAAAGGGAAAGTGGATGTACAAGAATTAAAAAACTGGAGACCGATCTCTTTACTGAATACGGATTATAAAATTTTAAGTAAAATTATGTCTAATAGACTTAAAATGTGTATGGGTAAAATAATAAATATAAATCAAAGTTGTGGGGAAGGGGGGAGGAGTATTAAAAACGACCTATTAACTATTCAAACTGTGATAGAGTATATAGAAAATAAAGGAGAGAAAGGAGCGATGCTTCTATACGATCAGGAAAAAGCTTTTGACCGTATAGCACATAGCTATATAGACAATATTTTAAAAAATTATGGTTTTGGACCCATCTTTTGCTCATGGATCAAAGTGATGTACACAAATATAACATCGGAAGTACAAATTAATGGGGCCAAAACAAAAAGATTCAAAATTGAAAGATCGGTAAGACAGGGATGTCCCCTGTCTATGCTATTATACGTGTTAGCAATTGAAGTTTTATGTATAAAAATAAATAATATGAGAAATATACAAGGAATAAAAATACCCAACCTAAAAAAGGAATTTAAAATGCTCCAACATGCAGATGATTGCACGAATTTTATAAATGATGGTTTTTCTTTTAAGCATTTGGAAAAAGAATTTTTTTATTTTTTAAAAGCATCGGGGTCGAAAATTAATCATATGAAAACAGAAATACTTCTAATAGGAAATTGGCGTGGGAATCATCCAGGTTTACCACCAAAACTAATAAAACAAAAAGTGAAAGCTCTAGGGGTGTATTTTGGGAGAAATGCTGACAAAACAAATTTTAATTTTTTAAAAGATAAAGTACAAGTACAAATTGATTTATGGTTATGTACACCTTTAATATAATGGAAAGGGTACAAATAGCGCATACATATATATATATAGTACTTTATGGTATATAATGCAAATAATTGATTTTAAAGATACATGGCTGGAAGTTTTAGATAAAAAAATAGTTCACTTTATATGGAGAGGGGGGATGCACCTTCTCCAAAGAGAAAATCTATACAAATCCAAAATGGAAGGAGGACTGGGTATACCATACCTGAAATATAGAAAAAGCGCTTACATTTTAAACAGAATACGAAATCTATGGGGGAAAAAGGAATACGTGTGGGCGGCTTTATATATATATTTTTATGGCTTTTTTATTAATAATATGCCTGAAATATATAGAAATAACAAACTAATCAAAATAATTGAACCACCGCGGAAACTGTATCCAATAAAAAATGTCATTATGAAATATAGGGGGGTTATAAATATATGGACAGAAGAGAAAGATATTTGAACATACAAAAACAAAATGAAGGAGGTAAACCAACATGCCACACATACGGTAGAAAAAGAAAATCCTGGGCAACAATGTGGGGCCATTATGGAAAAACTGGAAAGGGGTAAAATCAAATCACAAACAAAGTTTAGTGTATAAGTACATCCATGATGTGTGGTTGACGGGAGCTGTTGCCTTTAAAAGGCATATAGCAAGTAGTATAATAAAATGTCCTTTGTGCAAAAATGCATTATATACAAAAAGTCATGTAATCTTAAAATGTAAGGATATAGAACAAGAGAGGGTTTTAATAATTAACATGATAAAAAGGGAAAATGGAGCGTATGAGGAAGGAAATTTACTATATACCAACAATATAAGGGATAAAAAAATTTATGATAATGTAGTAACGTACATTACAAAAACTATGGTGAAGTGCATTAGAGGGCTAGAAGGATTTTAAAAAGAATTAATTTTTTTGTTGTTGTTGTTGTAATTAACATATAATACATTTCTTGTCTATTCTAAAACAAATAGAATAAATAAATATTCACAATAATATTAAATATAGGACGCTGAGTACTTGGAGGACCCAAGTATAACCTCTGTAGGTGATGGGATCCAGTCTGCCCTCCCACTAGGGGAGAGGTCCGTCGTAAAGGCGAGCTGGGACCTAATCACTTACATGTTAGAAAGGTCAGCCTCTCAAAGTCGTCCACAAATGTTTTTGGATGTAATAATAAGAATATTGAAAAGTAGACAAGATTTATAACAATTAATAATAAAAAGAACTTCGCAGTGCTAACATAATTTAACAAACAGATAGGAACAAAATGGAAGCAGACATAAATACAGGGGCCGGGGGTATGTGACTCAAAGTAGGATATGAGGACGAGTGACACCGAGGTTACAGGGCTAACGCGAAGTAGTAAGGGTCACATCAGAGTACCCGAAAAAATGAGGCATAACCGATATAAACATTACAAAACAAGAAAACAAGGGGAAAACAAGAAAATGTACTAACAACTGCGTTATTCTACCATGCCTACATGCATCTCAGACACACGGACCAAACATACCTTTTTTTTTTTTTTTTTTTTTACATAACTTGTAGCATAAATAGAAAACAAAAATTTGGAAATTTTAAATATGGTCTTAGAAACCAGAGCAAAAAGGAGACAGGGGGAGCACAAGTATGGCCTATGGATGGAGGAAAGGTACCATATAATAAATTCTGCGGACCATAATACCTCCAACATGGGCCAACAAATTTTGCGCCACCAGCATCCAATTTCAAATCTCCTTTAAGAGATTATATTATACATTTTGGAACCTATTTCTAAATATATATATATATATATATATATATATATCTATATATATATATATATATATATATATATATATATATATATATATATATATATATTATCTTCTCTTTAAAAGTAAATAACAACTACAACCAAATTTGGAAACTAAAAAGCCAGTCTAAACAAGAATACAGGGGTTTATAGCACACGATAACACAAATATAGCAAACATACATATAGCATACACTGGACTTCTAAAAGATCCCTGGCAAGGATCACTGAAAAAAAATTTATAACATGGCAAGGAAACCAGCCGCAAGGGCAATACCTGAGGAGGGGAGTACAAGCCATGGAGTAAATTCTTTAGGCCCTGGGTCGAACGATTGGGAACCTGGAAACGGGTTTCAAATCAAGTACGCCCTTCAAAAAAAGACATATACAAGAGGAACCCTGGTCAAAAAAGTTAAAATAAAATTTCTTTTCAAAATTCTTTGAGTTTTTTTCAAAACCCACAACAGCAGACTTTATGGGGGTACAAACAGATATAAAAAAAACCTTTTAAAAAATATTTCGGCACAAAAGGGGGACACCTTAAATGCTGATAGCTAAACATAGCTAGAGTTCCAAGAGGGGTCCACAAAAAAAAAAAGAAAAAAAAAGAAGAAGTCTAAGTATAGATAGCTGCAGAAAGGTCTGGTGTCTCACGGGGTTGGCCATTCTGTCTTGATATTCAGACCAGGGTATTCGGATCCTAAAGCAATTAGTGGCCATACTGATGTTAACGAATCGACGATCATGTGATGACCTATCTTCCGATGTGGACACAACCAAAAAGTTGCAGGAAGTTAGTTTATGAGACCTCCAAAGCCGTTCACACTAAGAGTGGGTGCAGATGAATTAGCGATTCCGATATGTTCCTTATCTGCCGAAGAACTGAAATATTTAGCAGGGCTAGCACCCAGTCCTAGACTGGGCTTTTGCAAAAATGTTTTTTCTTCGCGCGCATGGCTTCACTTGAAAATTCAAACTAGTGTTTTCGAGAATGGCCTACCGATTGGAGGCTGCATATTTATGCTTGTTTACATATTTCTGTCCTCTATATCAATGTTGACATAATTTTTGTCTTCAATCATAATAAATATCGAATTAGAGAAATAAAGAAACTTATATATAATGGCTTGGAGAGATCATCCCGTCCACGACGAGAAAAACAAGAACGGAGACGTGAGACATGTTTTCGTCGAAAGATTCTTTCTAAAACTCCTAACAACACTGGCTATATTCTTATTGCAATTTCTAGCACCAAGAAATGCGAGAAGGTATTGAATGCCCTCAGATTTGTATTCGAATGTTTTCACGGAATTATAGCAAATGATCTTTTTATTGATCAACATGATCAATGGCGACAAATCCGACAAAAGATTACAAAACTTAGAAGCTGTCACACGCCAAGCAAATATTTTGAAACGTGAAGTTGGCAAGCATCAGAAGAAAGCGCGACCAGTACAAGCAACAGGGCACTGAAACTGGCGAACAAGAAATCTTTAGTTCAATGTTCAAAGCTGAGAATTGTCTTGGCACTAGTCGTCGTTCTATTTCGTTGTGTTGTAGCGGCATAAGAAATAAGTCTTATTCGCCAATTAGAGATGATTGGTTTTCTTTTTGCTTTGTCTCAGCAGCGTCATATTTATTTGTCGTTCTAATGTATTTTATTTGTTATTATTTGTTTGCTTGTTTGCTTAGAGCTTGAACTGACAATTAGAGATCATATCTTATAATACAAAATGGCCTGGAATAAGGGTTCAATATACGATAACTACGAGGCGAATGAAAATGGCTAAGTGAGGCATTTTCGGAGACTGTAAATACATAAAATCTACCCGAACAACGGCTAATATTCACTTGTTAGAGTTACAGGTAAAGAATTAAAATATAAAAAGGTTTTATTACACGGCTTTGTTTATGAGTGCCATCGCAGTATAATTCCAGACTGATTAGTTATAGATCATATAAACAGAAACAAATCTGACAACAGAATGTGGAATCTCGAGGCAGTTACATCGCAGGAAAATTCTAGGAGAGGTCGTGCTGTTGGTGGTAGCAATTTTAAAAATCCGCAGCCAGCTACTGCAAAAAATACCGAAAGCGAAGAGCAAAACGAATTCTCAAATCAGGACAAAAACTTGGGGCATGAGCTGTATCTGTTAATGACTGCTGACAGTTTTTAACGTCAGAATTTCCTTTACTTTTCACTAATTATATCAAATCTGATCTTATATATATTTTTTTCCTGTTCTCTAAAAATAATCTCTGAGCATTTTTTTAAAAAATCTAATCAACTTCATCAAGCAGACTTTGTGTGAAGCGCTCACCGCAGTTGTCGATGCGGTATAATTTTACTTGTTTGCTTAGTGAGTTGTTAATACAAATCAGCTGGTAATAGCCGCAAGTAACATATTCTTGATATTTTCTGGTAAATGATTTTTCAGGATCATTGTCTCCACCTTCAATAGGAATAAGTACCGCTTCGAAATCTGCATAAATTACAAATGGAACCCTGGTCATATTACAAAGATTGTAAAATTATGTTGTATTATGTTCTTTGCCTGGCATGATAGCTTTTGCGATTTCAACACAATCTAATCCATGAGCAACAAGCAAATCCTCGCTAGAAAAACCATGAAGGCATCTTCTGCAGTAAAATAATTTGCATTTATGTTTACTATATTGCCCATTAATTGAACCAGAGAAAGTTTTGAACCAGCAGTAATGGCCTTCGTTGGTGTCGCCATGTACATGGAGCAAATCAATATTAGCAACATTGCTGGCAGATGAAAAAATATGCAGAGGATAGATGCTTGCTTGAAACATGTGTTGTCTTTGTAAACGCAGCTACTTAGACAAAATTTGTTTTATGCTTGGATGTGCTAACCTAGTAAAAATATCAAGCGGTATTAACCCGTCATTTTCCATAACAAACGTCTTGTCATAGCCGGCGAAAGCTTGTCTTTTTTATCTGAAGCTCATCGTTATGCTCATTATACATATAAGATAATTTATTTCGTTAATTGATTGTTTCTAGCATCGTCAAAAGAGTAAGCCACTTGATGCAAGAGACGCTATAGCGCATTATCAATCATTATTGTAGCAGATATTAGTTCGGCCAAGTTCACTTAGCAGATTCCGCTGCTCGTGCGTAATCAACACCTGACATTTATGATTTCCTTTCGGCTTTGTCATAGCAAGATTCAAATGAAAGCTGGTATGAGGATTTCTGTACAATGTTACGATGGCGCCAAGCAACATTTCTGGCTTTTCCAAACAAACGTCTGTGATATAAACAATTGTATCTGCCATAATATATAAATTGATTTGACAAAAATGAATAAATTTGATGAAAACGAAGATGCCATTGTCCGCAATTTCAATGAATACAACCAAGTGGAAAATGAACATCTGCATTACAATGTGAAGCCGTAAAGATATACCAGAAAATATCACATCAGAAATAAGTTAGCACGATTTAATTTGTCAGGAGATGAGCTGGGGTGATCAACGAGATCTTTGATAGTTTTTTCACGCCAAACTTGCCAGGAAGACATTTATCAAGTTCGATTATGTCTTTAAGAAAATATTTCTGCTCATAGGTATGCCAGACAAGGCAGTTATGTGCAAACCCGTAGCTAGCAAAAACAATATTGGCACAATACACTGGCATCAAGCAGACATGATATAGTTGCTTGTTAAGACAGCAGACAACTTTGTGGCGGACAATTCTTGTTCATAAAAGGATCCATAGATAGGTTCGCCATAAATGTCTGCGATTCGGTACGTTACAGGAATTGTTTTCAATATATCTGTCACGGTAAACACTTCTTTCGTCCAGTTGGTCGTATGACCTTTTTCAAACATTTTGTTTTAGTCTAGAAATCCTGACCCGGTCACCCACATTAAAGTTTTGTGTAAAAAATAATGTTTGCAACACTTTTTTGATTTAGTTTCTCGCAAGCCTGTGTTGACGTCATTCCAGTGCTTCTGTGTTCGGTATTGTTGTATTTATCTACCGGCGACTGAAACACATTTACATATTTACTTATTTTTATAAGTGTTTCCACATCGCACTTTTTTCGCGTTCGATTAAATCTTTTAACGACAACTGCTTTGCCTTCATTAAACGTGGAATACTTATGAATTTTATTTTGTTCGAGCCAGTTCTTAAATGTGTTATTGTAAAATTCACCGGCGTAGTCTACCCAACGTTTTGCAGGTTTGCGTGATCTTGTGGCCATTACGAAAGCGTATCTGATAGCGACGCCAGTCTTATTTTTAGTTGCAAGCTCCATGCATACTTAATGAAAATATAAATTATATTTAGCAACTAATTAACGCCGCCATTACCTCTAGAATATTTAATTTAGGTCAGATCAGCAGACCAAATGTCATCAATTCCATTAGCAACAACGCTGCGCCTAGGAAGCGTTTTCTTAATGTCTTATGTAACTCATCTGCAAGTATGTCATCCTTATTTTTGAAACTTGCAGTTTTGGTACCAACTCCAAGTTTATTTTTGAGTCCAATAGCGCCTCTAACAAAAGCTCTATCAATACGTTCTCGCATCCCTTTTGGTTTTATCGCGGCTAATTCATCAAGCATAATTTTATCGCAACGGTTTTTTCTTCTGAATGATCTCTGTAGCAAATGTCATGCTGCATTGCCGTGTCATCTATTTTGGTAATAGGGTTGTTGACCAGGAGACGGTTGCTCATTGTCATCCAGTTCTTCATCCAGAGGATTACACTGAACCGTATACTTGTGTCCTGACAGTGTGCAGCTGCCTTTTGGTTTTGGAAGTTCCATAATGAACGCATGAAGATCAAAAGCGCTGCCGTATATTTTAAGACGCCTACAAACAGAAGAGTGTCCAATAATTGTATTGCCTTGAATACAAATATTGCCATAGCAGGCATGCATATATATATATATATATATATATATATATATATATATATATATATATATATATATATATATATATATATATATATATATATATAACGAGTAAACACAAAATTATGTTGTGTCAAGTACGACAATAGGTTGAACATCAGCACAACAACCAGAAGTTGTCTTGACAAACCTGGATTTTCTTTTGCTGCAAAGGGCGCACATTGATTTTATGACAGAGCGTCCATTTTTAGTCTGAGATGAAGTTTCTTCAGGGCTGTCCGTATTCTTTCTGCATGATAAGAACCACCAAGCTGTCGCTATATCTGGCATTTACAGAAAACACACGTGGAATTCATTTCTGTTCATTAAGCTTATTTAAAACTAACTTATCACTGTCTAGAGTTGACAGTTGGTTAAATTGCAGTAAGATATAGAATGCGGATTTTCGTAGGCATCGTGATCTGATAAAAATAAATATAATAAAGACCACAAGCTGAACTATTCATATGCTGAATTTGCGTTGAGTTATAAATACAACTTCGCCGCGAACTAGAAATATATATATTGGATGGCGTCGCACGGTGGCAGACCAAACGAATCAGAATATTCTGTGGCACTACTATTTGACATGTTTACAATGGCAGCCCAATGTGTTCTAAAATCATCAAAATAATTTTTGATATTTACACCGCAGCATTCCTTGTCTCTGATTTTGTGTGTGTGTGTGTGTGTGTGTGTGCATCCTATCTTTAAAAAAACGCCTGAAATGATTTTATGTCTTTAAGCGCTTTCTCCATGTCAACATTTCTTAGTAATAATTTCAGCAGCCTTAATCTTGTGTTGCTCCTCCATATCCGGGGTATTGAAATTCTCGCGCTCTCATTTTTTTAACTCTCATGCCGCGTCCAAAAAGCTTGCCAAGAAGTCCAGGCAACACCGCACCAGCAGTAACTGCAGCTATCAGTGGTAGAAGTGGTAAGACTCCGCCTTGGCTTTTAAGTTGTGCTGCAAACAAATCAAGTACATTACGTTTTCCTGCTACACTTTGTTTTTTCACTTTGTCATGTTGGCGTTTTGTTGGCATGGGCTTATCGCTGCCAGAAGATAACTTGAGCTTCAGAGAGAGATAAACTAACTTCTTGATATGACATTTCTATGTAAAATGTTTAGACAAACGCCTTTCTAGAGATTAAGCAAACACATTTTTATTTCTTCTGTGTCTAAGTCCTCTGCCGCTTGTTGCCTTTTCCGTAGTGCCAGATATTTCTCCAGAGGCCGCTGCTGTTCCCAATGTACCAAGTACTGGTAATATTTATGGCCCCCACGCTGCAAGAAGTAGTAGGATTGCTGGAAAGGCGCCGCCCATGCGATATATTTGTTTGGCTAATAGCTTTAAAGTTAAGCCTTTGCCAAAGGTTTTGATATGCTAAACTTGAGATACTGATATTTTGCAAGCGCAAGAACATGTTGTCCTGGATGCAATATTTCCAAGTTTGATGGACACGCCATTATGCGCTGCTGCAATTATTTTCTGTTGTGATGGCGTAAAACAACTTTTACTGAATTTATATGATATCTTTGTGAAATTTGTATTTTCTAAACAATAACTGTCATTTTACCACTAAGAGCATCCAATGTCAGAAATCTGTCAGCGGTAGCTACTGCATAAACATGATAGTTTGCCGCTACAGCAGGTTGAATAGTTCACTCGACTTCCGTATCTGCCATGGAATCTTTTGTGCATTCCTAGTGCTTAGAAACGTCAAAATGATAAATAGTATAAAGGTTTGCAAATTCCTCCATAGATAATTGTGTTCATGTATCAACATCCTGATATTTTTACATGGCTTCCTGAAGCATAAAGTATGCTCGCGAATAATTTTTACTTAGCGGTGTAAAATTACACTGAAGTTCATGCTCAGGATATTGTCTCCTATTGACTTGGACAGTAATGCGAGTCAATTCCATATTGTCGAATACCTGGCTGCTTGTCTCTTGGTTTGCATCTCATGCGGCAAGTTAAAAAGCTATAGATACATGTCTTGGTAGCTCGCTGCCTGGCAATGTAGCTATTCTCCAATTTACAAATAACTGCGCTGGTAAATATGTAACACTTTTATAGACTCGCATTTGCTCAAAATAAAGGTTCTTGCTAAACCTGGACAAAAGATTATCCAATTCTAGCGCATGATAAATAGAAGGCGTTATCTTTGGCATCCAAAGCGATAGTTTTGTAAAAATAAATTGTCTGTCGTCAACATTTGCTGGACTATGCATGTACGTAGTAGGAACAGATCTTTCCAAAACTAATGTGTGCTTAACGCCTCTAAAAACTTTATGAATGTCGCGGCAAAGACCCAAAAATGGAACTTAGTGGCAACCTCATGCATACTTCATTGTGGCCGTCTGTGGGAGAGCGCCTTGTTGCAAAGTCAACATTATAATTAGGATTTTCTGGATCAACAAAGGCAGTACGGACACCTAGATGAATCTGACCTCAGACTCCATCAAGATCTGCAGCAGCATCAGCAGACATATTGTCAGCAATCAAATCAGCATCTTGTTGTACCTTTTGCTAACTCTTGCATTGCTCGTATCCATATAGCCAAACATTTGTTGCTGAAATTCTGCTGTGGTCATCGCTCATGGAAATTAGATTCATGATAGTGCTGGCAGCAGGTAGATAGTTGATAATGTCTTCAACTGTCTGATAATTAACTTTATATTGCGCTTTGTTAAACAAACTCCACCCATTGTTTACTAGGACCACGTTTGCATTAGCGGGAATAGCGACTGGTGGAACAGGAGTTGTCTGCAAATAACCTGTAACTTCCAGCAAAGCTTTATGAGTAAGCAAAGTAAACGTCTTCATCTCGCGTATCAATAATTCTTATACCAGGTTTATTCATCTGGTGAGAGTCCTTATCCAAGTATCAATAATTCTTATACCAGGTTTATTCATCTGGTGAGAGTCCTTGTCCAAGTATCAATAATTCTTATACCAGGTTTATTCATCTGGTGAGAGTCCTTGTCCAAGTATCAATAATTCTTATACCAGGTTTATTCATTGACATATTCATACTCAGTTGTTGATTCATCAATTGATGCCTCGTCTAAGAGCTTAAAATAGTCTGGAGTAAATCGGGATAACATGTTATACATCCTCGTTACACAAAAACTCTCTATAGACCAGATCCTGCCATAATATGTGACAGGTTAGGAAGTGATGTGGGCACCAATCTCATCTCTAGTTAATTCATAATTTCCTGGCCTCGCTTAGAAAAAAATTGTTTGCTGTACTAGTCATCACACGCTCAACTTCTTTTGTTGGCGCAAGTTTCTTAATGATTTTTTGACAGACTCCAATACAGCAGGTGCTGTGGCGCTGGAGGTCACAATATGTTAGATGCAATATTTTATCCAGCTACTGATCCTATTGCTGATGTAGCACTTTTTGAAAATAGTGTTGATAAAAATCCTCCTATGATCTTTTTGCGCTTAATTCGTCTTGGCTTTATGTATACAACCCGATTACATAGTTTTAGTTTTGCGCTCGCAAATGCAGATAAAATGTGACTCACTCATTATTAAGGTTAACGTTGTTTCCAGATTGATCCATGATTGACATTGCGATTGCTGGTATGCTGTAGACATTGCTAATGGAATAGTAAATTAGCGGCCATGGCTGTACCGTCATGAATGATTCTGGTGGTGCATTAGGACCGAAGCTATAGATGACATGGCTATGGCCTCCTCGTGTGTCAAATGATCATTCAGCTATGGAACAATTTATGAGTAAGCTGTTTATGTCGCTAATGTTTACGGGAAAGTCGCCATCGTAAACACCATTTTCTTGTAGAATTCGCGAACTAAAACCTAATAGGTTTCTTAAGTTGTTGTCAATTGTAAAGTCAACTCGGTAGCCACCCTTAAGCGTCAATCGTGTTTTAAGCGTAGCATAGTTTGGCTCCATTATTATGTTATCTCCAATATGAACTTTTACTGTCATCAATGTCAACAATGTCGAGGCGTCGGAAATTATGGTTAGCAATGTTCCTTCATCATTTGCGAAAGTAAAATAAAAAAAGTTGTTATTGCAAGTTGTAATATTATACAACGAGTTCCATATTTATGCAGAAATTAACGCGATCTCGTAGAGAGTATCCTGTTATAGCTTTATGGGCGTGCTATATCTGACAGTAAAATTACTGCTGCTTCCTTGAACCAACATTGAATCAAAGAGAAGAGTTTGCGACATGGCTATATTAAATCATTGTACAAAACATTGTATTCAGCATTACTAAGTAAACTTTGTATTCGGCATTACTAAGTAAACTTTGTATTCGGCATTACTAAGTAAACTTTGTATTCGGCATTACTAAGTAAACTTTGTATTCGGCATTACTAAGTAAACTTTGTATTCGGCATTACTAAGTAAACTTTGTATTCGGCATTACTAAGTAAACTTTGTTGAAGTAAATGGTGTAATATTTCATTGATCTCTGTATCAACTTGTATGCTAACGTTGCCCGCGTGTTGTCTGGCCGTTCGCAACTTTAGACGTGAAGCTAATTCTGCTAAATGTTTGTAATATTGTCTTTTTCTCTTTTCCTTTTTGATCGCCTTCTTAGCAGTAGAAGGCGCTGATCGTAAAGAATAAGATGTTTTTTGACTTTGCAGCGGGTTAAGGCGATGCTGGCTGATGAGATGTTGCTGCCATTGTTGTACGGCAGGTGTAGGCGCTTTACATGGACCCCACTTAAACGCTTTCTCAATTATGAATGGTTTTATTTGTTGGGGCAATGCCACTTGTAAATATGAGTCTCCCTGCTGAGGTACAATATCGCCAATCATTTCAGCAGCCTTAATCTTGTGTTGCTCCTCCATATATAATTGCCGAAGATACTGATTTAGCTCTTTTGTCTTTTTCCAAGTGATGTCTAATTTCAGAGAAATTATATTGTCTTTGTCCCCATTTTCTATTAAACTTGGTTATCTCTTTTCTTGCATCTTCTACGTTTCTAGGCATGTCCTCAGTTTGCGGCTGTCTTAATAGGTGCTCATACTTAGATAGTAGATCAACGACCTCATCCTTAACCGTCTTAAAAATGTCCGTTCTTTTATTATACATCTCTTCTAATGCAGAAACCTCTAGAGACAATACCTCAGAAAGTTGTATTAATGCATTTTCTTGCGCTGCTTGACTCTTAATTATTGCTTCTTGTTGTTCTGAGATTTGATAAGCATATCTTGCCTTGCATCTTGCGCTGTCGCAGTCTGTTCTATTTTTTTTCTGTTACTGGCTTAAATAATGTTTGCGCTACATCGCGCTGAAATTCCTGTTCGCCTATTTTTTCTGCAAGAACGTGGCCACACAATTGCTGCTGCTGCTCTGCATACTTGCGCATAATTTTAGCTTTATCTTCTTGCGTATCCACTCGTACAAATGGCATTGTATACCAAATATTTGCATAAAATATTACTGCAGCTAACATGTCGTAGTTATCAGCAAATTAATCTGGCAGATATAATTCGTCAAAGCCGCGACGATGCATTTTAGCAACGTGTTCTGCAACTCTGTGAAATGTCATAAAATCATGTTTGCTGCCGCCAGTGGCCTCGTGATAACATGATTAAATTTAGCATCGTCTATGCCACGACAATGATCTCGCGCGATCGAATCTATGTCGCGTTTGTCTAAGTCAGAAAACAAAACAAAGCAGCCAGTGTTGCGACCAATGTACTTTGGCACATCGTAGTAAGATTGCGCCAAGTATATTGAATTGCAGGGCTTGTTTCGTGACAGCGAGAAATATTCTTTGATTTTGAATCATGTTGTCACGGTCAATTTTGATGTCATCAAATACAATGGCAGAGTCGTTGTCCCCATCAAGTTTTTCTACGGGCGTTATTTCTTCTGGCTCTAATATTGTAAATGTTTTGTTGCTATCGGTCTTGTTGTGATAATCAACAGCCGGATTGCTAACAGCTTCGTCAAATTCGCTAAGTATCTAGTATTTACCTTGACTTGGACTGAGCATGTAATTGACTACCCATTGTCAAGCAAAATCTTCAAAAGCAAATTGATTTTGCCCCGACCTGTTGGACCGACAATCATGTAATGTCAATCTGGAAACAAAACGTGATGTATAGATTTATTGATGTCTTTTGAGTCAAAGTTGATGATGCGCATTTTTTATAAGCAGATTATATATAATGAGTCACCACGCAGCTTTTGGCAGTTATTGGCAGAGCTGAATCGAGCACCAAAGCAACTATTCCTAATGCAGAAATCAACAAACGCTTGCTAAAAACTGGTGATACTATGTCTGGGCCCTTAAACATGTCTTCGCAAAAGATTACAAATGTAGCTACACCAGCAGATAACGTAGATGCGGCCAATAAACAGTATGCAGATAAGTATGTTGGATAAGGATATTGTTAACAGAATCCAATACTAATTTTCCTCGAGCACGCTTACCTTCTGTAGGACAAAACTTGACAATGAAATGTTAGTGTCAGCGCCATATTTTTTGCCGCTAGCAGGTGGAACTATGACTGGCGACATCAACATAGATTCTAAGAAAATTACAAACATAACCGCGCAATAAACTGAAGAAAGAAAATGCAGCTACAAAACCATATGCGGATACAAAGTTTGGTCCGAATGATGACATTTTGGTTAGCGCAGCAGCTACAATAAACAGATATATTGAAATGGGTACTGATCTGCCAGTGGGGAAATCCCTGTGTTTTGCCCACAAGGCGGAAATTTTGTTCAAAGATCATATGAGGTATCTTATAGTCCAATCATCATTCAAGCGCCAGAAGGTGTTCGAATTACCAGCGATGTAAACTCAGTTATGCTTGAAGTTACTGGCTCTGCAGTTAATGCGACCTTTCCTCAGATCAAAAACGTGGGCGTGCCAACTGATAATGCAGATGCGAAAAAAATACGATTGGATATATTCCATCGCTCTCATCCGATTCTAATAATCGCAACGGCTTTGTAGCCTCTGCATCATAGGAATATTCAGCAGCCTTTAGAGCGCATCTGCTTTTGCTGACCACATATCTATTGCGTCAAATAGCGAATGGGCTAGAGCTGGCGTTTATAATAATTTTTGGATCAGAATAAATGCAAATGCTTAGACAATTTGGCATAGACGTAGTTGAATGTGCTCCGGTATATAATCCTAATCAACCCCAGCTTGAATCTGAAAAAAGACAAAAAATGAACTAGAACGCATAAAAAAGTACAAAACAGCAGAAGCACTTTATAACATTTTTATGTACTCAAAAGCCTCTGGAGATCCTCTTCCTTTAGCTGAACTTTATTACGTCACCTAAAGGGGATTGGAAAGCTTTGAATTTAAGATTGTTGATGTTTTAAAAATACCTACTGTACTGGCCTTTTTAATGAGCCAATTCCAGATGAAGCAGAGAAAGAATTTTGAAAATATGCCTGATTACGTTGATTTTTCTAAGCGCTTAACCAAATTATATAATCCAGTATTTTATGAGCAGTTGGTCAGAAAATTTGGTGGTTAACCAAAAATGAAACCTCATATTCCAACACATAATCCTGATCATCCACAGCTAGATTTTATTCCTGAACCTGATCCAATTCCTGCTGATGAACAACAACCAAATCCCATTCCTGTTGACATAAAACAACCAGATTTAGCGCAGCCAGATCCTGTTCCTGCATAATAGCTAGTCTCTTTGTATAAAATGCAAGATATCATAGAATTCAATCATATTAGCAGCCATCTCACACAAGAACAGCGCGAAAGAACTTGTTGCAAATTACTACAACTATCACATACGAGCTTTCTGTTTTAAGCAGTCTTACAGATATTACAAACGCTTGTTATGTTATTTTCGTTGTCAGCAATTCCGTTAGTGTTAAGCGCTGCAGGTGTTGCTAGCACTGGCGCCTTTTTGATTCCATTCTTCTTGATTATTTCAGGCGTTAGAATCGCAGCACAGGCCGCCTTCAAAAGAGTGGAGCCTGATTTACAAAACAAAAAAGCGTTGCGCAGATATGCCTACATCACATATACAACAATTCTAAATCAAATCAAAACATGTTTGAAAGGTGCCGCTTTAACAGAGATGACTTAGTTAAAGAATTCAAAATCATGTCCAACATCATAGCAGCTCTCTAAGTCCAATAAGCATTAACAAATATGAAACACATATATGCAAAACAATATAGGACAGTAAAAAAATAGATGTTTATGTTGGCATGTTTCAGCATGTCGCGCCCATGTCATCATAAAATCTGTAAGCAATGTTAGCTTGTCATCAAACTATCCATCAGAATCTTAAAGAAAAGTACCATCAATCCTTGTCATGACATGGTTGTACAAAGACTTTTTGCTGCCAAGTCTGTTGTGTTCTTTTTCACCTAGCACGCGTCTGGACTTTTCTAATTATATGGCGATTTCTGAGCAAACTTTAAAGTAGTCCAACTCCTCTTTTGATATCTGGTAAATCATTTTGAGCGCATCTTGACACATTTGTAGGCGTCATTTAAGTTTCTGATTTCCTGTGTCACCCAGTGGACATCTTCTATACTCCAACCATCTGGGAACTTTGCTTTGGCGTTGTATGCGCGCTTGTATGCAGCCATTATTCGTCTTGAGTTGTATTCAAACATTATATATTACTTATTTTATAGTCTCTAATTCGCGAACAATCGGCTGCAATTTTGATATGGCGCCTTTTATTGTTTTATCAAAGCCAGGTTCGCGAACAATATAGTTGTAAGTAATCTTAAATATCTTCCAGGGCAACACGGCAACTAGCTTTTTATCAGGACACGTATTGGTGATATCATTAAACGCAACAGAAATGCAGTCAGGCATGGTCTCTCTGCAATTCTTTCTTGAACGACGATAACAATTCTGCTTCAAAAGATTCGTCAAGATCGATGAATTCGTCGTAATCACCAAAGAATCATATGATGCCTATCGCGATCGGATCCTTGTCATCCGGGTGTAATCTCTTCTATGAATTTTTTGTCGTATTCTGGGTAAAATCCAAACTGCTCCAAAGAACACTTGCGAAAAAATGTATCAACAAGCAGACCGTATGAAACAACTACTGAAGCTTTTAGACCTGATAATACTTACGGCAAATAATATTCTGGCAACTTGCTAACGTGTCTGGTAAACAGACACGTAAATTCTAACAGCAAAAGTAAGTTGTCATCAACAATGTAGCCATCTGGACTATATCTGAAGCCATCAATAGTTTGAATGATGATATGGTTGCCAATGACTTTTTCCCCCGTGGGGATCTCAATGTATCTTCTAATGACTGGCTCAAATAATGTTCCCTAAAGAAAAGGTTGAGTTACATATGGCATCTGTATACTAAGCTTTCTTTTAGCAATATCATGTGCTGTTGCAAACGGACAAATGCCAAGGACTGCAGCCAATTCTGAGTCGCCAACGGTTGCAGATAATAACGAGTACGATTCTGTCTACTTCTGTTTTACTTGGTGAGACTTCACAAACGATTGCAAGATTATTTTCAGATCTGATATAATATAATATCTCTTCAGTTCATAAACATTCAGTGTAAAAAAGATAGTAGTATATTGAAAGGCCATTCTCGAAAACACTACTATAATTTTTCAAGTCAGGCCATACGCGCCAAGCAAAAATAAAAGTTTTGCAAAAGTTCAGTCTACACCCGGGTGCTAGCCCTGTTAAATATTTTAGTTCCTCGGCAGATAAGGAACACGTCGGAATCGCTAATCCTTCTGCACCCCCTCCTAGAGTGAACGACTTCGGAGATCTCATAACCTAACTTCCTGCAATTCTTTGGTTGTGTTCACATCGAAAGATAAGTCGTCGTGACATGGTCGGTGATTCGTTAAGATCAGTATGCCCACTAACTGCTTCAGGATCCGGAAACCCCGGTCTGAATGTCAAGACAGAATGGCCAACCCCGTGAGACACCAGACCTTTCCGCAGCTATCTATGAGAGAGAGATTTTGGATTAAAGACGTGTGCGACGAATTTCGTCATGTACGTCTAGCAGCTATCTATACTTAGAATTCAATTTATATATAAAAAAATACTATACTACGTTTCCAAGATTATTGTGTAGGCAAATTTGCATATTTGTGTGTCCCTGAAAATAGATTGCAATGGAGGGAGATAACTCGTGTGCGCCATATTTTCACTAAGCAGGTGTGAGTTAATAATAAGCTAATTATAGCTATGGTAGTATGGTCAAAGGTGGCTATTTTGAAAACACAAATGAATTTTCTCAACGCTAGCGATGACAAGGACTGGGAAAATCATTGTGTATTCATAGCCACCTTTTACCATACTACTCACTCTGGGTACCGGTCTGGGTACAATGGGAATTTAACATGGGCTGCCACTTCAAGGAATAAATTGTGTGTGTGTGTGGCGGTAACGGAAATTTAACTATGGCTGCCATTTAATGAATAAATGGGACGATATGGGATCTAATGGGAATTGAACATTATTGTTCAATATAGAGATCTAACACACTTAACGACAATCCAATACACATTCTTGATAACCTGCTGGTATAGAGCAATTATGGAAAGTTCGTGTAACTTGGTGAAAATTAAAATGGGCGCTGTAATAAGTTTATAAAGGTGACGGCATAATCATCACTGTGGATTACCTCCCTTGGTTAGAATAACACGAATGCCACAACGATGTAACTTTGGTGGTAAAATGCCACTCAGAGAAAACCGTACGCTTTGATATTACTGCATCACACCCATTTTAAATTGAATTTGGTACAATCGAAACTGAAACAGAGTTTAGCGCAGACTAAAAGTAACCTTTGACATTTTATAAAAATGGCTAAGACTAAAATCTGACATAAATAAAATTCACTGTTCTAAAAAACAAAACAAAGATTGTACAAAATAACTAAAAACAACATTTTAAACAAAATTTCAAATATTTTTGAAAAAATTTAAATTAACTAATCGTAAAAAGAAAATCAACATTGTAAACAATTCAGCAAATTTCAACAACAAAAATGGTAAAAAAAGCATTTTTAAAAATATTGTTAAATTGTATATACATACATGCATTCATACATACATTCATACATACATACATACATACATACATACATACATACATACATACATACATACATACATACATACATACATACATACATACATACATACATACAGTCACTAACCTTTCATGGGAAATGAGTAATGGATGAATAAAAAAAGCATATCATATAAAGGAAAATACACTAAAATAGAAAAAAATTGTAACAAATTAAAAATTCTAAATATTCATAAATTCTTAAACTGTAAACCAAAACATTTTAAAATTTACAAGACATTTTTTAAATAATTTTAAAATTTACAAATTCTACACAAAATTTAAATTAAAAAAATAAACAATAAACAATTGTAACAAAAATTTTACTGAGAAAATTGCGAATAAAGAAAAAAAAATTGTAAAACAAGCCTAGTATTTATATAAAAAAATATGCGAAGTGTGCCAAAAAAAAAAATTTAAAAAAATTAACAAATTGAAAAAAACATTAATCTTGTTTCCAATTTCAAAATGTCAACACGCCCCTCGTTTTACCTCTCTGGGTATATGTAAGACATGTGTGCAGGTATAAGGGTGTCTGTCTATGACTATTACTATTAATAATAAAAAGCAAATCGACATATTTTTTATTTTCACTTACGTTTTGTATATTCTAGTGAAATAGGAATCACAATGTAATTTCAATAATTTCGCGAAATCTTAGTTTGTTCTTGGCAGTATCTTACTTTGAATTTCTTAGAGGAAATGGGTTCTTATGGTTATTCTTCCTCTGAAATTATCTTTTTCCTCCTTTTTCTTTTCCTGCACTTTCCTTGCAAGTTCTGGACACTCTGAAAACCAATGTCTTTGCTTGTGACAGACAAAACATTCGTCTTCGCTTCCGTCTAGGACCTAGTTTCTCCGTTCTTAGGATAAAATAGTTTCTTTTCTTTGTCGTTGTGGATATTCTGGTGCCCAGTGCCCTTTCTTTTGATAGACATAACAAGTATCTTCAATTTTATCCTGGAAGTAGTGTTGAGTTTCCTCATAGGTATTGTCGAACGCTGTATATTCTCGAATCACTTTCTGTAAATCTCTCACCAGAAGTGTTGTCTTTAGTTGTTCTTCCATCTTCTCAGGCTGAGAGTCTAACTGGAGCTGAACGATATTATCATCTTACGTCGGATCTATATATAGTGCGAGAGAGAGAGAGAGAGAGAGAGAGAGAGAGAGAGAGAACTCTATTCAGATGATACAAGTGAAGCAACGCTGTCGACGACACGTTCCGTATTGACTGACACAATAGCTGTATGTACACCAGTCGATACATATGTATCATTACCACGACAGAGATAGTCAAGATTGTCCAAGAATGAAAGAAAGAATCTTTTTTTAAAATCAAACAAAACAAAACAGAAAAGAAAAGAAGAAAGTGTATATGTATGTGTATTTATGAAGAACAAAAAAAAACAACAACAAAAAAATATGAATACATAGTTATGATTTAAGGAAGTAGGAGGGAATGGCATAAGATAGACATTATGACTTAAGGAAGTAGGAGGGAATGGCATAAGATAGACAGATAGTGCATATAATGTGGAAAGGGAAAAAGTTTTAAAACTTTTTTAAACAAATACAGGGCCTATAAATAGCATGGAAAAATAAACAACAAGGGTTCAGGAAGATTTTGCCTCATTACAGCCGCCATTTTGAATTTCACCCAGTCATTTAAACTTTCCATGTTGAGTCTATGGACGCCATAATGGCTCAATATCATCAGGTTAGTAAAGAAGTGTGCTGATTTATCGTTAAGTGTGTTAGATCTCCATGATGACCTACGATGTTAAATTCCCAACAGACCCCATACCCAATATTAAATTCCTATTGTACCCAGAGTGTCTCCCAATGTTAAATTTATCTTGTAGCCAGAGTACCATACACCATGTTAAATTCCCCTTATGGGAATAGCGGCCCCCAATGTTAATCCTATGGACGTTTTTAACATGAAATACCCCTTGTGGCCATAGAGTCATACTTTTTAAATGGCGGCTTAATGTTAGATTTCTCTTGTAGCCAGTAGGAATAGCAAGATCTATAGAAATACCTTGAACAGACTGAGGGTACTCTGCGAAAAAGAAAGTGTAGATAATGGATGTGTGTTGGACAGAAAAGCGGACAAAGACAAACAAATGTTCAAACTGAAGAATTGGTAATAGCAAAAGGAAGAACTGGAATACTAGTCCAATATGAGTACCAAGTTTCACAGAGATACCTTTAACGATTTGAGAGTTATGCTCCGAATACGAAAATGTTTACGAACAAACAGAGAGAAATAGCGATAGCTCTATCCCCACGTATAACCGTATCACATACGGGAGGAGGGGAGGGGACTCATAGACCACAAAAATGTACTACCTTTTACTTTGAAAAAGAATAAATATTAAATATAACGGTTAAAATAACAATGGAAGTGTATAATAAACATCAATAGAAAGTTATATACATGACAAAGACACAATACAGTCTAACATATGTCTAACGATCACTTCCTGTAACAAATTTGACTTTAGCTCTCATTATATATTAGTATCGTTTCGATCAAAAGCTAGCGTTGTTTCATCATAAACATTCTGATGTGTGGTGTAAAAAGTTAGCCTACATACCTAGATGCTGAAGTCCAGTTGGTAAAAGGTACATCCAAGCAGAAAAAGTTATAATAGCAAATGTTATGAGAAAATGAAAGACGCATTTCCTCCAGATGTAAGTCTTCATAAGAACGTGCATATACATCTCTGACTTTGTCATGGATAAGCCAAGCTAAACAGTCTTCCTTTCTCCTGATTCTTGGTTAATCCGGTAGTCTTTTTCTCGCGGTACTGTGATGCAAATTTCCCTGTCAATGCGAACTTTTTCTCGTCTATAACTTTGAAGCTCTCCTTCCTATCCCTTGCCTCTTATTGACAGCTTTCTAAAACAAGCCGAGTCAGTAGTAAAAGCAGAATTTACAACTGCCACCTTGCTTCCCTCGAAACGGGTTTTTCTCCGGTACAAATAACTCTATTTCCGATTGGAAATGTTATTCAGTCATTTCCATATACATCATAACATGGTATCCGAATTGTTGGTTTTTAATAGCCGAATACTTTCAAATATTCCGATATGTAAAACCTTACAACGTGCTTGCACGTCCTTTGCATTTATGTAGCAGGATGAAGTTAATGTCAATATAATTCAAAGACGTGTTACTGTACATTCAAAGCATGTACTTTGACACATGTCACCGTTATGATTACCTTTCAATTAGACTCATATCAAAGCATAATGATGTGAAAGAAAGATATGACATTTCAACCAGACTAGCAGCTAAGCCAAGAAAAACATTGATCGATAGTCTTTTGAATTAGTATCTAACAGTCTTTCGTCGATTTTTGTAGATCGAGTTTAACCACACATACATAAATATACTGACCGACAAACACGCGCCCAAGTACATAGACACAATTTAACAATGCATAAGTACATATAGTCACACATACATATGAAGTCGAAAACAAAAATCAAATACATACCAAAAATAATGCAAAATATAATGAAAACAAATATCTATTTCCAGAAATGTTATAAACCAGATTAAAATATTTACTCTGAATGCATAAATTAAATCTAATAAATGGAAGTAAACACAAAAAGAATATATCTGAATCCTGGGGAAAGTATATATAGTATGTGGTAATGTTGCCTTTCCTGTTTCTTAAGCATGTATTTTAACATCTGCCGAGTAATCCGTCTATCGATGTAATTTAAAATAATATTTTGTAAATAAATGTATACATAAGATGCGTTTATTGACAATCCATCTTTGCACATTTCTATCCACAAATACAAGAGATAAATTAAATGGAGGCGATATATACTTCGTTGGTAATTATATAAAAACCTAAATATTTATCTGCCTACTATATACCGTGGAGAAACAGCATTTTGAAGATTGATAACTGTATTGGATAGAAAGTTTTTCCATGCTAAATAGATGCTTTACATATATAAGCCACTCTTTATTTTTGAAAACGGTTGTATTTTTCTTATACATGTTAATAACTAATTGCATCTCTTTCTTTGGAATTGTCAACACTATCTCTATTTCGAAGTAATACTTGCATATACAATACCCATGTAAATCTTTAAATTCGTTACTTTATCAAGTCTTAACACGGTATGTTCCTCTCGTTCTTTAGTTCTTGTAGTTGTTTTTAATCGGTTGTTTACGTTTTATTGGATATTTGTCTTAAAATACATTTCTTTCCATTATTTCGTGCTTTTGTGTTATTTTGTGGAATGTCTAGTGCTTCTAAGTATGGATTTATATTTATTTCCTAGCCTCCAGAATTATAATACAGTATCCATTGGAACAGCGTGTGTATATTTACAGGCCGTTTGTACGTCTTCTAACTCTTTTTCAGTATGCTCACCTTGTAGATAATATATTGTTTCCTTTTGCATTTACCACACATTTACGATTGGGATCTTTTTTTTTAACTATTAGCAGAAATTGTTAGCTTAATATCTGTAAAGTATACATAACCAATGTGTCTTAAAACTTTTTCCAAACTCTTCAAGTGTAGATGTTCCAACACAGAATGCTAGAATGTTGCTATCTGCATCCTCTAATTTATTCCAAATCATCTTCAAACAGTTATTAATTAACTCTTCTAAGGTGCTTTGTAAGATTATTAATGCCTTATTTTCTTTGTATTGCTGTGCTCATCTAATATTATCGTCTAAATTATCCTTGTAATACTCTTCATAATTTCGCCTTTGGCGGGGAGGGAGGGGGATTCTATTTGGATAATTCTATTGTCTCTTTTAACTAAAATTTTGTAAATAGTTTATGTTGTGGTGTATCTCGCCCATTTCGTATACTGGCACACTATTTTTTTTTATCCCGTTTCGTCTTAAATGTTCCTCATATAATAAAAGGATTATTTTAGGTCCATACTCGTGGGGAAACAAATATATATGCAAATTTCTTGCAATATGTATATTACACATGTTTCTATATGTTTACTTAAATAAATCAATTCTTTTCCTTCGTCCTGCTCTGTACTTTCTATATAGTTTATTAGAAATGCATTAAAAAAGAGGGCATGTAAGCCAAACTGTATTATTCTCTATTCACTGCATTCTCCTGGTAGCTTATATTCCAGTCCTGTAATTGTACAAGTCTGTCAATTAGCCCAAATATACAAAATATATATTTGGTTTGGTTTTGGTTTTATAAGTCTTTTCCATTATTGATTGAAAGATGGTTACACAATATTCCATCATCTAAGACTTCTCTGTGTAAGAAATCTAATCCCATTTTATAATTTGTTAAATTGCTTATATTCTAGTAATTCCGTACTCGTTAGCTTTAGGATAATCAAATGTTGCTATAAGTCTTCTGTAGGGCCAATCTATTAAGTCTAAAATAAAGCTAACAATTTGTTTTATTATTATTAATTGGCAAATAAATTATTGTACATTTTATCACTTACCCACCAGCATAGACAAAACACTATTGTCGTTATCTATAATGTATCCCAAAAAAATTTTGTTCGTCCTTTTTCGGTAGTAAACTTTTCTTTATCTATTGAAAAAGCTTCTATCTCTAGTTGGTTAAATATCCCTGCGAAGTCTTATGTAATATCGAAGTCTTAAAAGCACAACCGTGTTTTTCAATTCTTTCAAAATTACTGATAATATTTACATTTGAGTAGAAAGCCCTACGTCTGCTAATTCTACCCTGTACGGTGAAATTATAAAATCTTGTGGATCTTTATAAAGTTGTCCGATTTGTTTTCTTCACATTATTTCTAGTATAAATTTTTTTACTAAGATTATGCATTGGTTGTATAATTTTAGCACCATCCTTTTGTAACTTAACTTCCGAAAATTTATCTCTCATATTACTGCTTGTTGCACCACAATGTTCCGTTTTAATTATTGGGTTGTTGGTTTTTAAACTCTGTGTTATACATTGATGCTGCGTAAAATGTTAAACTCTGTGTTATACATTGATGCTGCGTAAAATGTTTCAATGTTGTTATATTATCCCATAATGGTTGGATAATTTCTAAACCTGTTGCATAATCTGTTTCGCTTATGTCTCCTAATAAATTATTATTGTATGCATTCTCGAGTAGAAACCAAACACCAAAGCAGGCGTCAGTAGTTTTGCTTCTTCACATTTTTATGTCGGTAGTACGCATTGTATTGTTTAACTCCCACATTTATAGGGCAGAAATATATTTCAATTAACTGTGTTTCAGAGATTCAAGTTTTATAATTTTTATGTTGGTAGTAGAAATTTTTAAGTTTTAAATTAGGTAATATTTAGTTTCAAATTATGTGGAAAAGAATAAGATTTTAGCGTTAAATAAAATATGGTATTTGGAAATAAAAGAGTTGGAAAAAGGATATTTGTCGAGATCCCAATATGAAGTACCTTTAATTAAGTGCAAAAAAAGATAAATGTATAAACAATTCTAAATTCATTATTTATATGAATCGTTTTTGGTCTAGGAGGATTGAAAAACGACATAAAATTAATTTTTAATTTCTTTAATTGTTACAGAAACTTTTATCTCAGTCTCTATCTTGAATGTTTGGGTTTAAATATTAAAGTTATTTTCATGGGTTTGTTTGGATTCATGGATTAATAGGTAACTTTGTGAGTCTCCAGGGCTGATTGTTTTCAATATAACTTAGTAATCAATAATCTCTTCAACTTTTCAAAGAACTCGTGAACTTTGCTTGCTAACTTTTATCTTGATATTTGAACAGATGGTCTTGGGTTTTGTAAAACATTTTTTTCAAAAATGTAGCCTGTGTTGCTTTTTTTTTTTTTTTGCAACAATTTTGAAAAAATGGTAGCCTAGTGTTGTTTTTATTTATATATATTATTTATTTACTTCGTTTTATTAATATTTATATTGGTGGAGGGTACCATGTGTCCTAGTGTTTTTGAAGAATTAAAACGATAGAGGATCACCTTCTGGTGGCCTAGGATGTTTTACAAACACATATAGTAGTATTCATACCCATACACCAGTCTTTTTAATTTTGATTTAATTCCCAAAGAGTCATTTTTTAAAAATATTATTTAAATCCGGATGGATCCAGTGTAGTGGCTTAAGACATACCATATCTATCTATTGATTCTTATTATTCACTTTGCTTTTCGAAATAAAATCTCTGCATAAATTCATTCTCTAGTATAGAGATTTTATATACGCGTCAACTACAGTGGCATTGGACTTACGCCTGAAAAAGGCAGCCGTGCGGCCTATACGAATTGTTTCATAATAAGTGTTATGTATAAACAAGTCTTCAAGACGAGAATTTATACTTTTAAGGGATCGTCCTTATAAATGTTAGCTTTGGCATCATCGACGATGGATTCTGGATCTTAGTTTAGAAGACTTTCGCGCCTGGATATCTGAAAACTTTTCCAAATGGAATTCAGTTCCAGCGGAGTTTATATTTTTATAATAGTGAGGAACAGGGATGAGAATGTGTGAACGTTTACCCGAAAACTATTAAGTAACGTGTTAAAGATTAAATAGATCGAATGAAATGAAAATCGATCGCAAGCATCTTTTAAAGTCATTCCATTTCATATCGAGTTTCTTGAGTTTTCCTCAACCTCATGTGGTACTTGATGATGATGATGATGATGATGATGATGATGATGATGATGATGATGATGATGATGATGATGATGATGATGAAAGCTTAAAATAATACAATTCCTCTATTTCCTTCTCCCCAGGATTTTATACTGTATTTTTAAAGTCATATTTTCATAATCCATTAAATATCGGAAAATATTATTCAACCTTTTTTTTACCCCTTGTGCTGATATGTTACAATACCGAATGTAAATACGTAATATGCAGACATAAGTGTAGCGAAGATTGTAAAACCATGTCGTTTCTGAGCCATTGTGATTTCATTTAAACTGTCATATGGATATACAAACAAAACGACGTGTTTATGCAACTAAAAGTAAACACGCACTGGTCCAGTAGAATTTTTCATCTATATGCTTGGAGATTCAACATAAACTAAAGTAAAAGTAATACATGTCATGTATGCTTTCAGAACCGACTATTTCAGTAATGGGTGTCATTTTTAGAATTTGATTACACATACCTTTAAATGGTAGTTATTCACTTTATTTGGATCCTCATACATCCATATTCCTTTGGAATGTCATTATTTACACGCTCCAAGAAATACATACGGCAAAATCAATGTTAAATTACGTGAACATTTTTGGATTAGGTCAAAATAAAGGTGTGATCCAGTACAAACCGGATTGAATGTCGCGCGTTGTGATGTCACAATGAATGCAGCGCGTGTTGAAAACAAATTCGTACTACACTGTTATTTGCTATGATATACCCGACGCCCTCTTTTGCTGACCCATTTTAGTACCTGGCCACCATTGTAAAAGTCCATAGCGATCAATAATTTTCGTCTGGAAGCTTTTTGATGACATTTAGGGTACAGGGCATTCAACAATCAGGATTGAATAGACTTTGGTTAAACTATTTTAGTATTAAATTTTAGAACAACAATTAATATTTAATTTAATCTGAGTAAATGCGCATATATGACCACACTGACATACATTTTAGTTTCTGCATGAGCTCACTCCACCCTCCGAAATGTCTACTCTGGTATTTTTCCGACTTTGGTCTTTCTTTATCTCTTTCATGCTTTCCCTATTTCTCTTTAAATGTTTAGATTTCAAGCGATCACCGACGGAAATTCGGGGTGCAAAGCAGGATCTTTCATCGTATAGTCGGGAAGTTAAGTGGGAAATCAAAAAGTATTTGGGTTCGGGTCGAGCAAGAAATATTTTGTAAAAATTGAAAACCTTTTAATTATTAACTGATCACTTTTCTTGATTTTAATTCGGACCAAAGATTGTAACTTTTACAGAACAACCAAATAGTTGCAAACCAAACTTTTCTTTTCGTTACGTCGAAAAATATGGGTAGTGTGCCTTTGAAACAGAATTCGGCTTTTGAGCTGGAAAGGGGGTCAGAGAATGTGCATTTGGATTGCTACATTTGAAACAGCAATTTTAATTCATAGAGAGAAAAAGCAAACAGAATGCACTTGAAGTATGTCCTTCAAGGCACAAAATATGACTTATTATGAAAAGTTCCTTTTTTCAATTGCTTACGATAACCCATATAAAGAATGGGATAATTTAAGCATGAAAATGGGATCACAACAATTCATGAAGAAAAAACAAGTTCACTGTATAACATTGCAAAATGCAGAAATCATATATCACCTTCACTCTGAGAATGAAATGAGTACATGCATCTGCATATATGTATTCGAAATTATGAGCACAAGCGGGTCAACGTTTTAATCTTTACCATTACACATAGGTTTATTCATCGTTCCTAAGGGTACTAGAAAGATATGACGTGGGGGTGGGTTGGCGAAGAACTCATTTGAACTCATTTGGCGGTGGTGGTGGTGGTAGTAGTAGTAGTAGCAACTATGTACAATATACATTTAATTCTCGGTAAACTATGTATCTATTGAAGTATTGGTATGAATGAAGATTTGGTCACCCTTTTTAAATCCGTGTGGATTTAGTCCGTATTCAAACAACAGAAAATCCATCGCAAAAATCCCCTGCACTTTTCTCAGAACATCGCGCTTCACTTGTACGTAAGCCTTTTCAAGAAACTTAATCCTCTGTTTCCTTGCAACATCGGTTTCTAGGCGGTTCTCTAGTACGTAATCTGTTAGTGCACGTGCTATTCGTACGGAAGACCCTTCATTGTCAAACACTTCCTTTGGGAAAGCGAGCACTTCGGAAACAAGGCCCTGAATCTGTAACACTCTCCAGATTCTCTGATACATATAATTCTTCGTTAGACACGAACGGTTATTTCGTTCAAAAGCCGTCATGGTTGTCATCACCAAATTTGGTACTGTGGCTTGAATGTAATTTTCCTCCTGCGTCATATCTAACCGGCTTCTTAAACCGTCTGGAACTTCCAAGAAATCCAAAGCAAAATTAGTTTCCACCTTCAGACGCTCTTGTTTTATGAAGAACGTGTAATCATAATGACAAGGGTCACATAAAAGCGCCACTGGTGCAAAATGTGGATTGAGCTCGTACTTTTTAGATAAAGCATTTGCTACTACATACTTTAGGACAAGTTCAAAGGAGACGGCTCTGCTCTGACACTCACGTTCAACAGTTACTTTGCTGTCATTTTCAGGACCGGACATACGATTTTCAAGTTTTAGTAGTTCAGCTGTAAACTCTCCAAATTTCTCGAGATAAACTTTATCAATGTATGACGAGTAAAGCCGAGTCCAAGGGTCTCTTGTAACCATGAAACTCTGTGAATTATTTATCATGGAACCAGTGCATGGTTTGGCCATGTTATGAAACAAGGCTCCATGTACTTCTGTCCCAGCGTATGTTTCTACTTCGTCTGCTTGTTCAGGATGGGACATCATATAAAGGGCCCGGCCCCAAAAAGTACTCCCACTTTTAGGAACCTTGCAAAAGCAAACGTCTTTGGAAGTGAATCGCTCCAATGGTGTGTATGTGTAGATAGTCTTTTCCACTGGAGACCGGAAAGTACTGAAGTATCGTTTCGCCACATTTGTGCCGCAAACTTTCCTCATATGATTCATCCTGCGTTTAATTTCGACATCTGCTGTTTCTAATGTGAGTCTCTTCGTGCCGAGTGTCTTCGATGTATTCTTGGACCACGGACCAGTGCTATTGTTTTCTGAAATGCATTGTTTACAAATTAATGTGATATTTTCCGAGCTGAAATTTACATTTGTATCTCTTTACCCTCTGCACCGCAAGGGAGTCACAGATTTGGCTAACTAATAAGAACACAAGTCATCTTTAAGTGGTGTGCCCCCACCCTACCCTCTTTTTCCCGCTTATGCAAAGACTACTAATGTAAATACTCTATGGTCTATTATGTTCAATTTTTATACTACTTATGCTAGTTCGCTATTCTCGATATTTATACTATTGATGCTAGTACCCTATTGTGCGGTACTCTCAATGTATATACTACTTATGCTAGTACTCTACTGTGCATCACTCTCAATGTATATACTACTTATGCTAGTATCCTATTGTGCGGTACTCTCAATTTATATACTACTTATGCTAGTACCCTATGGTGCAATACTCTCAATTTATATACTACTTATGCAAGTACATTATGGTGTGATACTCTCAATTTATATACTACTTATGCTAGTACATTATGCTGCGATACTCTCAATTTATATACTGCTTATACTAGCACATTATGGTGCGATACTCTCAATTTATATACTACTTATGCTAGTAAAATTATGGTGCAATACTCTCAATGTATATACTACTTATGCTAGTACTTTATTGTGCAGCACTCTCAATTTATATACTACTTATGCTAGCAAAATTATGGTGCAATACTCTCAATGTATATACTACTTATGCTAGTACTTTATTGTGCAGCACTCTCAATTTATATACTACTTATGCTAGTACCCGATTGTGCGGTACTCTCAATTTATATACTAGTTATGCTAGTACCCGATTGTGCGGTACTCTCAATTTATATACTAGTTATGCTAGTACCCTATGGTGCGGTACTCTCAATTTATATACTACTTATGCTACGTTTTGTTTCCACGGTAACATAAAGAATATTGAATGCAGACATGTATAAATATCAAAAAGACACCTCTGCGCAGCTATTTAGACACATATACAAGGTCTGTTGTAAATATTTTTAACTGTTTGAGACTTAAGGTGTCCAGAAACGAACAAAGTTACAGACAGACAGACTGGCGGACAAAGCGGTAGCTATATCCCCCTGTATTACATACCGGGGAAATACATTTAAAGAAAAACAAGAAGAAGATGGAGTTATCTACATCCCAACCCCGCAAAAAATGTCTGCTGGTTAACAGAATGATTTGTCGAAAATTTCGTAGTTTGGAAGTTCGTGTGTACAGAGTATACAGGGAAGTGATAGGTGTCACCAGTTTTGCTCCAGAAATCTACGTGTCAATTGGGGATGGATGATGAACAGACAATAGGTACATATATAACACTAGTTCAAAAAGTGTACAAAATTTCATAGAGATATATTAAATGGTTTTAGCGGTTTGCTCCGGAAACTTAAGTGTGGATAATGGATGCATGTACGAACAAACAGATGAAGAAAGAAAAAACATATATTGAAACTGAAGAATTGTGAAAAGAAGAAGTTACATTTACCCCACTAGCTTAATATATGTGACAGATTCATAAAGATGACTGAAACGGTTTTGGATTTTTGACCGAGAAATGAAGGTGTGTACAATGGACAAATGCATGGACATATAACAGACAAAAATATTTTTAAAATATTGAAAATGATTACTTGTTAATAACAAAGGGCACATATAGACCACTAGTGTAATATGCGTACAAAAGTTCATGGAGAACTCTTGAACGGGTTTATCCTCCGAAAAAGAAAGTGCGAATGATGATTGCATGGATGAATAGACAACAGGTTAAAATGTTAAAAGTATTCAGAATGTTGAATTGTAAATAGCAAAAGGCATATCTGGACAACAGGTCTAATATGTGTCTGGACAACAGGTCTAATATGTGTCTGGACAACAGGTATAATATGTGTCTGGACAACAGGTCTAATATGTGCCTGGACAACAGGTCTAATATGTGTACCAAATTTCACCGAGATATATTAAATGGTTTTGCAGTTTTGCCCTGGGAACGAAAGTGTGAACAATGGATGGATAGACAGATAAACGGACAAAAACTTAACAAATATTGGAATTGAAGAAAAATAAATAGCAACAGGCATATCTGGACGACTAATCCAATATATGTACCAAGTTTTATAGACATTCCTTGAACGCTCTGAGAGTTATGCTCCGGAAACGAAAGTGGATAATGGATGGATGAACAGAAAAATATACCAAAGATATACAAATATTGAGGCTGACGAATTGTTTATAGTAAAAGACACATCTGGACTTCAAGTCCAATGTGTATACCGAGTTTTCATAGAGTTACCTTAAACGGTTTTAAAGTAATGATCCGGAAACGAAAATATTTACGGACAGACAGACAGACAAAAATAACGATAGCTATATCCCCAAGAATTTCAGTATTACACTACATTGATAGAGCACATTAATGTAGTCCATTTCGCTTTAAGAAAGAATAAATATTAAATATAACGGTTAAAACAAAAATGGAAGTGAATAATAAATATCCATCAAAGGTTCTATACCTAACATCTTCAGAATACACAGTCAAATATATATGTCCAAAGACCACTTGCTGTAACAAATTTTAATAGCTCTCATTATATACAATTATATTTTCAACCTGAAGCTGGTGGGGTTTTTTTTTAAATAAACATTCTGAAACATTAGAAGTACTAAGGAGATAAATACATACCTAGATGTGGCAGTCCAGATGGTGAAAGGTACAACCAAGCAAAAAATGAAATAATCGCAAAAGCTATGAGAAAACGAAGGACTGTTTTCCTTCTGTTGTATGCCCTCATAAGTACGTGGATATCCATCGTGTACTTTGTTATGGATAAGCCAAGCGAACGGTCTTCCTTTCTCCTGATTATTGGTTAATCCGTTAGTCTTTTTTCGAGGGTACCTTGTGGTCAATGGGAACTTTCTGTGGAACCATTTCTCATCTAAAACTCCGAAGCTCTCTTTCATTGTCCTTGCCTCTCATTCGTAACCATGTTTGACTCATAAAAATAGCTTTCCAAAATAAGCCGAGTCAGCAGTAAAGGAAGAATTTGAAACTGCCATCTTGCTTCTCTCGAAACGGTTTTTTTATCCGGGAAAATTTACTCTATTTTCTATTGAAAATGATATTCAGTCATTTTCCCCATAAATCAAAACACTGTATCCAAATCGTCTGCTTTTAATAGCCGAATACTTTCAAATATTCCGAAATATAAAACCACCAAAAGTCATAGCACTACCTTGCATTTATTGAGCATATATTGAGCAGGGTAAAATGCACTTTAATAACAATCAAAAGACGTATTAGTGCACATTCAAAGTCTGTTCTTTGACACGTGTCACCGTTATGGTGTCAAAGTTTGACTGTGCATGATTTCCTTTCAATGAGCCTTTTTTCAAAGTACAATGACGAGAAGAAAAGATATGTAAATTGAAACCAGACTATTAGCTAAGCCAATGCAAAACATTGATCTATAGTATTTTGAATCAGTATTGGACATTGTTTCGTCGATATTTGAAGACTCACTTTAACTATACATGTATACACACCCTTATAAATACATAAATATACCGACCAAAAAACGTGCTCAATCAGCACATAGATGCAGTTTAACTAACCTACCTACCTACCTACCTACCTACCTACCTACCTACCTACCTACCTACATACATACATACATACATACATTCGTCTTTGAAAATTATCTGGTGTTTTTGTGATAAGTACGGGTACATTTTTCTAATAACAGCGGAGTATTTTGCAAACACTGAGATCTCCTAAGGAGCCTTTTTTTCTCAAAAAATAAATTTAAAAAAAATAAAAATGAACTCCGGAGTAATAGTGCATGCCTTGACCTTGTAATACAATATATGAAGATATAGTCGTCCCTGTAGCAATTATTTCCGACATTGTGTAATGATCACTCTATATTTATTTATTTCTCAGTTTCTTAAAAATGCGCTAAAACAACAACAACCCACAAATATAATGCGTTTGCTAAGTGAATAACCCTTGTTTTGTTTTGTAAAAGTGCATAAAGTGGTTGTTGGAGTTGTTAATATTCCTGCAATTCGGGCGATTTTTCTCATATTTTTCCACTAGATAGTATGACCTGACCATTACAGATATTAATAAACATCTATCACTATCATAACTACCATTTAAATAAACATCTAGCACTATCATAACTACTATTTAATAAACATCTAGCATTATCATAACTACTATTTAATAAACATCTAGCACTATCATAACTGCTATTTAATAAATATCTAGCACTATCATAACTAACTACCATTTAATAAACATCTAGCACTATCATAACTACTATTTAATAAACATCTAGCACTATCATAACTACCATTTAATAAACATCTAGCACTATCATAACTACCATTTAAAAAACATCTAGCATTATCATAACTACCATTTAAAAAACATCTAGCACTATCATAACTACCATTTAAAAAACATCTAGCATTATCATAACTACCATTTAATAAACATCTAGCACTATCATAACTACCATTTAAAAAACATTTAGCATTATCATAACTACCATTTAATAAACATCTAGCACTATCATAACTGCTATTTAATAAATATCTAGCACTATCATAACTACCATTTAAAAAACATCTAGCACTATCATAACTACCATTTAAAAAACATCTAGCACTATCATAACTACCATTTAAAAAACATCTAGCACTATCATAACTACCATTTAAAAAACATCTAGCACTATCATAACTACCATTTAAAAAACATCTAGCACTATCATAACTGCCATTTAAAAAACATCTAGCATTATCATAACTACCATTTAATAAACATCTAGCACTATCATAACTGCTATTTAATAAATATCTAGCACTATCATAACTACCATTTAATAAACATCTAGCATTATCATAACTACTATTTAATAAACATCTAGCACTATCATAACTACCATTTAATAAACATCTAGCACTATCATAACTAACTACCATTTAATAAACATCTAGCACTATCATAACTACTATTTAATAAACATCTAGCACTATCATAACTACCATTTAATAAACATCTAGCACTATCATAACTAACTACCATTTAATAAACATCTAGCACTATCATAACTACTATTTAATAAACATCTAGCACTATCATAACTACCATTTAATAAACATATAGCACTATCATAACTAACTACCATTTAATAAACATCTAGCACTATCATAACTAACTACCATTTAATAAACATCTAGCACTATCATAACTACTATTTAATAAACATCTAGCACTATCATAACTAACTACCATTTAATAAACATCTAGCACTATCATAACTACTATTTAATAAACATCTAGCACTATCATAACTAACTACCATTAAATAAACATCTAGCACTATCATAACTAACTACCATTAAATAAACATCTAGCACTATCATAACTACTATTTAATAAACATCTAGCACTATCATAACTAACTACCATTAAATAAACATCTAGCATTATCATAACTACTATTTAATAAACATCTAGCACTATCATAACTAACTACCATTTAATAAACATCTAGCACTATCATAACTAACTACCATTAAATAAACATCTAGCACTATCATAACTACTATTTAATAAACATCTAGCACTATCATAACTAACTACCATTAAATAAACATCTAGCACTATCATAACTACCATTTAATAAACATCTAGCACTATCATAACTAACTACCATTAAATAAACATCTAGCACTATCATAACTAACTACCATTAAATAAACATCTAGCACTATCATAACTACTATTTAATAAACATCTAGTACTATCATAACTACTATTTAATAAACATCTAGCACTATCATAACTAACTACCATTTAATAAACATCTAGCACTATCATAACTACTATTTAATAAACATCTAGCACTATCATAACTACTATTTAATAAACATCTAGCACTATCATAACTAACTACCATTTAATAAACATCTAGCACTATCATAACTACCATTTAATAAACATCTAGCACTATCATAACTAACTACCATTTAATAAACATCTAGCACTATCATAACTACCATTTAATAAACATCTAGCACTATCATAACTAACTACCATTTAATAAACATCTAGCACTATCATAACTACTATTTAAAAAACATCTAGCACTATCATAACTAACTACCATTTAATAAACATCTAGCACTATCATAACTACCATTTAATAAACATCTAGCACTATCATAACTAACTACCATTTAATAAACATCTAGCACTATCATAACTACTATTTAATAAACATCTAGCACTATCATAACTACCATTTAATAAACATCTAGCACTATCATAACTGCTATTTAATAAATATCTAGCACTATCATAACTACCATTTAATAAACATCTAGCATTATCATAACTACCATTTAAAAAACATCTAGCACTATCATAACTACCATTTAAAAAACATCTAGCACTATCATAACTACCATTTAATAAACATCTAGCATTATCATAACTACCATTTAAAAAACATCTAGCACTATCATAACTACCATTTAATAAACATCTAGCACTATCATAACTACCATTTAATAAACATCTAGCATTATCATAACTACCATTTAAAAAACATCTAGCACTATCATAACTACCATTTAATAAACATCTAGCACTATCATAACTACCATCTAATAAACATCTAGCATTATCATAACTACCATTTAATAAACATCTAGCACTATCATAACTACCATTTAATAAACATTTAGCATTATCATAACTACCATTTAATAAACATCTAGCACTATCATAACTACCATTTAATAAACATCTAGCACTATCATAACTGCTATTTAAAAAAACATTTAGCACTATCATAACTACCATATAATAAACATCTAGCACTATCATAACTACCATTTAATAAACATCTAGCACTATCATAACTGCTATTTAAAAAACATCTAGTACTATCATAACTACCATTTAATAAACATCTAGCACTTTCATAAATACCATTTAATAAACATCTAGCACTATCATAACTACCATTTAATAAACATCTAGCACTATCATAACTACCATTTAATAAACATCTAGCACTATCATAACTAACTACCATTTAATAAACATCTAGCACTATCATAACTACCATATAATAAACATCTAGCACTATCATAACTACCATTTAATAAACATCTAGCTCTATCATAACTACCATATAATAAACATCTAGCACTATCATAACTGCTATTTAAAAAACATCTAGCACTATCATAACTGCTATTTAAAAAACATCTAGCACTATCATAACTGCCATTTAAAAAACATCTAGCATTATCATAACTACCATTTAAAAAAACATCTAGCACTATCATAACTACCATTTAATAAACATCTAGCACTATCATAACTACCATTTAATAAACATCTAGCACTATCATAACTACCATATAATAAACATCTAGCACTATCATAACTACCATTTAATAAACATCTAGCACTATCATAACTACCATTTAATAAACATCTAGCACTATCATAACTACCATATAATAAACATCTAGCACTATCATAACTACCATTTAATAAACATCTAGCTCTATCATAACTACCATATAATAAACATCTAGCACTATCATAACTGCTATTTAAAAAACATCTAGCACTATCATAACTACTATTTAATAAACATCTAGCACTATCATAACTACCATTTAATAAACATCTAGCACTATCATAACTACCATTTAATAAACATCTAGCACTATCATAACTGCCATTTAAAAAACATCTAGCACTATCATAACTACTATTTAATAAACATCTAGCACTATCATAACTAACTACCATTTAATAAACATCTAGCACTATCATAACTGCCATTTAAAAAACATCTAGCATTATCATAACTACCATTTAAAAAAACATCTAGCACTATCATAACTACCATTTAATAAACATCTAGCACTATCATAACTACCATTTAATAAACGAAGAAATATTTTTCCACATATATTTTTTTAAACTTTCCTGGTATATGAATGATCTGTTATGTACCAAACTCAGGTGTCAAGTTCGAGGCCAAAGTCAAATGATATTTCTCTAATTAAACTTATTTGACGTCACTTGCACAACTTACACGTTCGCGCTCTCGACGGCTCAGATGCATGCCTAAGGTGATTTTTCGTAGTGATTTTTTTTCTTCATATTTGTTATTGTTGTGTCATATTTTTAACATTTGTAATCACGAGAGATTTATTTGATGGAGCTTTATTTACATATACTTCATATCCTCACACTGTATTGTATGTCGGGTGCCCAAATAAAAGAACAAAGTCCCAGCGATTTTCAGTATTAATATTTTTAAAATTTCTTCTGTGCTCTTCAATCTTTTTATCAAAGGAGGTGACGGGGTTGGGGGCTGGGTTGTTGTTGCTGTTTTGGGGGATTAATTTTTTTTTTTGGGAGGTTGTTGTTGTTTTAAGTAATCTTACCCTTGTATACATTGTAAGTAGACATTATAATATGACAGGCAAACTTAACAATGGTTTACCGATTTTTGCACACATGTCAGCTCTAAATTCAAATAAGAAGTATTAGTTCCAAGAGGTGTTCTTGTTATTTATTTATTTGGCTTACTTTGAAAAAAATATAAGGTCAAGTTCTTTTTATCTCTATCTATTTTTATTGTGTTGGCCTCTACTTCATCTAGTCCATATTACATAATCTTTAAACCTTGTTTCCGACTCACACTTTTGCTGATGTTGTTATTGTTGTTGCTCCTGTCGGCTTCGTCGTCCTGTACGTTTGACTCCGTCTCATAGTAGGATTCGAACACGTGCTCTTTCGGTCGCGAGTCCGGCACGCGAACCACTGAGCCACCGTGGTTCGTACAATGAGGGATAGAGAATGCATCAGGCATCAATTGACAACTGTCAATCAGTTTGTTTCATATCGGTGATACTAGTGAACCCAAGACCAACTGACCTATGGATTATATTCCGCCTATTCTCTCTTATCACAACATTCTTAAAATTAAAGATATCTTTGTAAAAATTTTCATACTTACTTCAAGAGAACCGTTTAGTATACAATGAAAATTTGGCCAGAATTAGGAAAAATAAACTTAGAAGAAGATGAATATGTACACGCTTTATAGGAAAAACTCATCAGGTGCCAGGGTCAGGTCAGCCAGGACTCGAACGCACAAGCTATAGAGAGTGTAGACTGCGTAATAATGAACCCTTCGGCAAATAGGAGTCAACCACCCTCAACAGATTCGCATCAACGTTCCATCACTGCCATGACCCAATCGCACATCATTTACATTTGCTTAACGAGACAAGTTATGACTTCGTGCTATACTTTGGTGTTTGTGCTTTACCAATCATTGCAAGGCATACCCTAACGGTAATACTTTCATGTTTGGGCAGGGGAAGTGTTTATTCTGTGATAATTTAAATTTCAATACAATCAAAACGTTCGAAAAATAATTATTCAACAAAGCATCTGGCTGGCTAACTGTGTTAGGCGACCCAAAGAAGACCTATCAACACTTGTATTATAAAACAATGTGTCAATGACATTCATATCTGATGAGGGTATCATGGGTTCCTAATGTATTTCAAAACATCGATACTAAAATATCTATAAATGTTCTATTAATGATGACTAATTAAGGATATAGTCAAACCAAAAGGTCTGTGTTTTCAATACAAATTATCTTTGCAAACATCTCTTACCGAACCTGTATTTGCATTTAGCAACCTTCAAAATAAAAAATGATTCAAAAATAATATTTTACTCCTCTTTTGTGTCAGGGGGAGTTGCACAATTTGTTAAGTCACATTTAGTGAATGCCGGTATTGTCGCGAGGGTGCATATTTACTGAAGAGAATTAAAGAGATTATATTGATATTTGAATATGTTTCGCGGAAAGTATTAAAAGCAATTATAACAATGCTTTTCTTCTTTTCTTGCATGTGATTTTAATGACTGTATTGGAGATTTATTGGATTATATACCTGAAAATAATCTTGATCATATTTGAGATGCAGATTGTTTGTGTGATAACGATGACTTTTCTTAACCACGTAACACGAAATAGTCTGACACCTATAATAATATCGGTTTGTTAGGTAGGAAGGAAACATACGATCCAAAATCAGAAACAACATAAAAGCAATGGTGCGATTATTTTAAATCTTTATTGAAGTGTGATCAGAATGAAATTATCGTAGATGACATGACATTTTATAAATAAATTCGTAAATTTAACACTTTAACACTATCACATGTCAAGAATCAATTGATAGTATACGTTCCTTAAATAATAGGACGCCAGCACCAAATAAGGTTCCTATTTTTTCTACCAGCTGACTTAATAAAATATATAACTTTTTCTTAATTTACTTTGAAATCATTTTTTTTTTTTTTTACATTGGTGAAATTCTAAACGAAGGATCTAAGAGTATTATTTGCCCCATATATTGGTGACAAAAAATGAACATAGCAATTATAGGCGAATTTCTTTGATAAACACGCACTTTGTGTAAATTATTCACAGCTATACTGAATAAATGGTTGTACACTTGGGCAGATAATAATAATAGGATAGATGAGTCTAATTCTAGCTATAGAAAATATTATAGCATACGTGATATTTTTATTTTGTATACAGTTGTTCAGAGGTATATTTGTAAATCTGGGGACGTTTTGTTTGTATGTTGTTTTCCTAAAATATATAACTCTATTCGTCACGGCATGTTATGGCTTTCGTTGGTACATAAAGATATTCATGGAAAAATGTTACAAGTTTGAAAAAGTATGTATTCCTGTTTAAAACATTTTGTACAAACCCCCACAGGGTTAACAAAATACTTCGATTGCACGGTTGGAACAAGTCAAGGTTGCGTTCTTAGTTCAGTTTTATTTTCCCTTTTTTATATTTTTTTTATCATCAACAATTTAGTTCGAAACCTAGGTACAGAATGCGATAGAGGCGTATTTATCACCGAAAATACTTCAGAAATATTTGCTTTATTATATGCTGGTTATGCCTCTGTACTGAATCTGTGATTTTACTACAACAACAAACTAATGTTACTGAGGATTTCTGTAAGGAAACTTGAATGGAAATTAAATTAGCAAGTAGTTAGTATTATACGAAATTCTGAACGTTGGTATTATACATTTCAAAGAACTGAAACGGTGTCATTCTATAATTATATGGGTTTGTTTTACATACCAAAATTGAGCTGGACGAAACCTAAGCAAATGAAAGGCAGTTTCAAGAATTTTAGCATATCAAAAATGTTTCGGGCAGTTTTACGTGCGAAATGTTTTAAAGTTTGGGGTTTCAAATAATTCTCCAGAGATAGAAGATATTCATCATCCATTTTGTAAAAGCTTTATAAATGTAAGGAAACCTCGGGTACAGGTGCGCGAACGGGCAGGGTCGACGTAAGGGGCGGGCGAAACGGGCGATCGCCCGAGTCGCCAAGCCGTGGGGGGGGGGCATTTCGCGGAGCTCGCCCGGGGCGCCGTTTCTTCCAGCGCAAACTTGCGACGGCCCTGCGGACGGGTGATTCGGTAGTGTTCCACAACTGTTGGCAACACTTTAGAGGTATAAAAAATGTCCATTAACACTAGCAGAGTCAGGCACATGTACCTGGACGAACGGGCCTTTTGCATTCAAAATGATGCGTATAAAAATCTTTTGACAGTCGGACCACGTCGAGCGATTTGTGGTCTCTGCTTGTTTTCTCCGATCCAAACTTTATTATTTTCTCTTGAGTCGGGTTCAGAAAAGTAAATCTTTGTTTATCACCTGTGACAATCTCATTCAAACGTCTCTAGTCGCCCTTTTCATATTTGGCGAGTATCTGTTTGGCGACTTCAACCCAAGTCTGTTTTTAATCAGCCGTCAATAAATGCGGAATCCATCTTGCACAAACCTTTATGAGCTGTAAATGATTCTTAAATAAATTAAAAATATTCAAAACTGCCGAAGAATTAAGGTCCGTGATAATAGAAATATCTTCCACTGTGTATCGAACATGTTCATTAACTGACCTTTTCACAACAGCCACTTCCAACTCACCAATCGCAGACAACGGTCTCCCAGGACGCGGGTCGTCTTCTTCCACGAATTCGCGACCACCCTTAAAAAGATGAAATTACCTAAAAATTGTAGGATATGACAGAGAATTACATCCAAGTCGGCCTTGATATCATTCTGAGAGAGTCCTGATTTTACCGTATGCTCTTTGAATTGTTCTTCTTTACTGACATTTTTACGTAACTGTCATTTACCTGTTAGGTCACACGCTTATGTCTGCAGGTATTCGCTGTGCTGCAATTTGCAGCTGCAGATCATTGTATGGAACGTTCTTTTGTCTGTCGATGTGCATTAAATTTATTGACCTGTTCAAAGAAACAAAAGTTATAACCAAATATTCAGAACTTTTCAAATATCCCTCGTATTGCTTATGTTAGGCTACACGCTCCACGAGGCTAGTGATGTGCTATGCTCTCAATGGTCGACGGCTTTGTCAATTACTTAGTTGCCGTATGGCAAATTCACCTGTCGGATTTTAGAAAAATGCTCCGCCAAGTAATTAGCATAGCTAATTATTTAAAATCGGAGTTTTTCTTTCTGACAAAAAAATCAAGGAAATTGACAGACTACATTGAAGTAAATTGTAAAAAAAAAAAAAAAAAAAAAGAAAATTAGACTAGAAAGTTTGGAGTTATAAAAGATCTAAACTGTACATATTATATAGCATGAATTGTCATGGTGATCTTCTCGGTTGGCCAAACTCACTAGTCTTTACTTCAAGATACTAAATAGGGCAAGTTACGAATTAGGCGGATATAACGCAACGCGTAATGACTTAGTAAAATAAATAGCCCGTGTGGGCAGTGTCTTAAACCCTACGGACACACTTTGTAACGTGGCGGCTAAGTTTCAATATGTAGAGCTTACTGAAACACGATGTTCTAGGGGCGAAATTACCTTACAGCCTAATAGAAAGTCACTCTGTTGTAGAACTGAAAGGGTGGTTAAAATGTCATCTCCCTACAAGTGGAAATCGAAGTAAACTTATATTCTTTATTTCAGTAATTTAGGCTATCGTCCCATAACACGTACAAAAAAGGTCACTATACTGGAGTGTAATACACTTATAGTATAACTGTCAGACATTAAGTACGGGTTTTGTCTGGCTAATAAATGGTATATAAACTGTAAAATCAAGCTATATAATTTTTCTAACGATGGACGGGCACACCAACGTTTATCTTAATATTATTTTTCTCAGTTATCCTGGCAAATTTAAAAAAAAAATGCACTGTGTTCGTCATGAACTAAAAGTAGATTATTTCTTGAACAAAAGTTTTTTTTTTAAAAAAAAAAAAAAAAAAAATCTCTCAAGCAATGTCACCTTCATATCTACTTGCCTCAATATTAAGTTTAGGGCTAGAACATCTAAATATAGAAAAGTCCAGAGGAATGTAAAAATGTAATCCTCTTCATAGATATTTCTCAACATTGTATTCTTTATAATACATAGATTTTGTTGAATGATTTATCTTTTCATGCCATATTTGACACATACAATTTTTTTAATGTCTGAAAAAGTTAATGTAGGAAAAGTTTTAAATCGCGGATAGTTTTTCGCTCGATAAAAATTCAAATAATCTTCAGGAATTCTTCCACCACGGCTGTATCAATTTAATTTTGACTGTGTGCCTTAAGATTTTTCTGACGATTTTTTCTTCTAAAAACTTATTATTGAGATTGCCATTAATCTAATTCATTTAGTTTTCGATTACACCAGTCAGTCTTATAATTAAAATGAACGCACAATGAAACAGACGAACAAACATAGGCATGTGCCTATAAGTTGGTAAGTAAAATAATAGATGTAAGAACAAAATTAATAAAAGAATGAATAAACGAACGAAGGAACAATAAATGAATGTAAGAAATATATGAATTTAAACACGAATGCGAATAAACAAGATGATAATAAAGGACCATAACGTTTCACAAAACGGACATTATAATGTTTCTGAAACCAGGAATGGAAATACAAGATGCAAATTAAGACAATAAACGGGGGTTACTATTGCAGCGATGGTTAGAATACTGAGGCCTGTCCAAGACCGGAAGCAGAAGCATACTGCCAGTGGCGGTGAGGTGGTGATGGGTACCTGACAGCCATTCTGAGGTACCCGACTGTTTTGTATATTGTCATTTCGAGGTGCCCGACTGTCGGGTAAATAATGCTCCAAAATGACTATATACACGACAGAAGGTATATACTACAGAAATGCCATCTTGAATTTCTAGAGATATTCTACGAAGATATATCCAACAAATACATTATAAACAATCAATTGGCATAATACACACAGTAAATGTGTAAAATTAGTGTGAAAAAATACGATTTGTGACATTGCCTATAAGGTGATACGTGATTATTGCAAATCCGTACATATCACACACCGTGAATTTCGTTTTTGTTTTGGTTGGACAGAATAGATTCTGGGTTAAATATTATACTAACCAATCTTTCATGAAACCATTCAGTTCCGCAATCGACATAAGTGTGCGGAGTTACATCTAGAAATGTGTTATTTTCATTTAGCCAGTATTTGTTTTCTTTATTTGTAATCCCAGTACCATGAAAATGAAAATGATGATTGCCTAAAATTATTTTATCATGCTGTTAGGGGCCGTCCATATATGAAGTCACACCACCGAGGGGGGTGGGGGAAGGGGTCTGACTAGTGTGACGATGGGGGGTAGGGGTTTTGAAAAATGTGACGTCACGAAACATAACCATAATTTCATAATTTTTCTCTTTAGTATAGGTTTCCAGAGGACTAAACCCGGATTGATTAAGATATTTTGTTTAAGTATTATGTAATTCAGAACGCAGTGTTGTATTGTTGTGTTTTTCTAATACAAAGTGATTTAAAACCAATTTTTTTTTTGAAAATTGTTATGGGGGGGGGGGGGCGGCGGCAAAGCTTTGTGACATCTTATATGAGGGGGTCTGAGTTTTTGTCATGACATGTGACGAGGGGGAAGGGGGGGGGGTAAAAAAAATCCGCCAAAATTGCGTGATTTCATATATAGATGGCCCCTTATTGGTTTCTATTGGTAGCAAGTTTAGGATGGTAGAGCAATAGATTGGAAGTTTCATGTGAAAGTATTCAACAAATTTCGAGGTTTATATTTCTTCAGTTTTAAATGGAGGTTGAGCAAGGTATCTAACCTTTAAGTGTACCGATATTTGAAAATATATATAGCTGCAAGATCTCGATACATTGATAACGTTTGAATTGAATTGTTGTTTTACCTCTAAGCAACGCATTATTTAGAGTCGTAATAGTTATATTATTATTATTATTATTATTATTATTATTATTATTATTGAAGCGAAGAATTCCGGTATTTTTGTCATAATATTGCAAGGGTATGTGAGTACTAAAAGTTATTATTATACACGTTTATGTCTGTTTTTATTATTGTTCTTAATCTTTTTCTTCTCATTATTTTTACCGGTATACATTACTATTGACCGAGTCCAAGACTGTATCAAGGCAGTGAGAGACATGGATATCGTACGTGATGTAGGCAGCGGTAAATGGTATGAGAAAAAGTTACAAGTATCTACGCGTCGCGGGATGCCTTGTCCGATAAACAATATGGCGGAATAGAAAGTAGCCTGAGGCAATGACATCATGGTCTATTTTTAGCACAAGGTTGATTTCAGTACAAACTCCTGAGTGTCTACGTTGTATACAGTGAATTGAGTCTTATCGGCAATCACTGCTGATATGTGATTGGTCTGTTCTTAAAGTTGTTCGAGTGGTCACAGTGATATTTATCAGTTGGGTCACAGTCTAAACGGTCAGAAGTCTACTGCAATCGTTGATAATCCGAATGACGGTTTAATGTTGCAATACTTATGGCAAACTGACGTTTAACTTTAGCCAAAAGTGTGCCCAGTCTTGTAACACACGTGAATATTAGTCTGGTTCCCTGCTTGTTATGCTCCCTTCGTTGAACTAGCGGAGTGCATGCAATTAAATTATCCAAAAATAAATTATTGATAAAGTGTATAACCTATAACTGAGGCTTCCGTATGTAGTGGAGACCTTGAAAGTGATTTAATTTTATTCTCAGAGATGAGGAGGCTGCCTCATATCGAATGGTTTATGTTCTCTAGAATGCCGGTATATGGCTTGCAACCTTGCGTAAACATGCCAATATGATCCCATGCTATTCTGGATTCTTGCGATGCGACCCAAAGTTTGAAGAACAGTGTGGACTTGAATGGAAGGAATGGGCAATATGTGACTAATGTGGTTACCACTCAGAAAAATTTGGCCTTATATGAGGAAATTCCAAAAGAAACAGTTGGACAGAAATAAATACGATTAATTGAAAGTCAATAAAGGATTATAAATGGGCACATGCAAGTGTCAATGGGAAATGCTAACTTAAAGAAATGGCTCTTGTCTGCTGATATTCCTGCTACTTCTACAAAAGGGAATGCAACAGAACTTATCTTTATATATTGCATGAAGAATTTCAAGACAAGTAAGTGTACAAAAAGGGACAATTATTGCATGACAATAAAAAGAAAGTGGGAAGGAAGACCATATCTATAATAAGTTACCTAAAATTACTCATACCAGCATATCCTATATGATACAAAGTGATCTACAACAACTGAAGCACCTTCTTTGAACCCTATAGTGTTCTCTATCCTGTTTTATGGCATGCTTTTCAAGAAGCAGATATTTACTGTTTATACATGATTTATCATGATATGCAGGTAAAAATGTTAATATTTGGCCAAAAATCATCCACACTGTGTTTACATAACTTATTTTGTTGTATGTATGACAGTCTCTGAGCTGACTCCACTGATATAAAGCCATCAGGCCATACAACTCTCTATCTGCCATAGCCATCTTTATCAAATGCCTTCTCCAATGCCAACATGTGTTATTTTCTGAAGATTTTATACATTTTCTAGCTAAAAGTCTGTCAATATTTGACCCAAACTTCTCAATATCCATTGTTTTTGCCAAATGATACTATGATAGTTTATAAATGGCACGTACATGTAAATGTTACTATGGATACACTACGATGCTGGTATTCCCGTTAGGTATCACGGTACCAATTGTTTTTCCATAGACTTTAATGTTAACATTTGGTGAAATAAATATACCTTCTCTCCAACTTTAGCATGCATGTCACACACTGTCATAGAGAGGAATGTTAGATTGTCAATTTGACAGTGATAGAACCAGGTACTCCATTGCATTTAAGAGAGATAACTCTGCTGGAACTAGACAGGGGTAAGAGTTATCCAGTCACACCAGACATTTTCAGTGATGTGTATCACATTTTTAAAAAATCATAAAAATGCAAAACATGATCTACATATGAATTAACATAATCTCACATGTTGCTAAGAGACTCAACTTTTTTTTAAAGCCAGACAGAAACTACAACTCTTACATAATACACCAATCACAGCTAGTTTTGTTGTTTATTTCTGAATACACCTCTTAAGTTCCGCCCCCCCCCCCCCCAAGGGCTTGCGCAATTGGTACCATGATACCTAACTGGAGGAAATACAGGTCTTATTGTTTCAAAAATCGCAATCTATAGCCTTAAAACGAAGATTTCCTCTTTATTTTTTAAAAAGAGAAACAGATTAATAAAATGCCGAAGAAAACCAAAGGAAAAAAGAGGGACGACGACTGGGACGATTCAGAATCACACAGGAAAGCAGAGGAACAGTTGAAATCTCTATCTTTGAACGACAACGAAGAAAATATTGATGGCAAAAAATCGAACAAGGTTTGTATAATAAATTAGATTAGTAGTGCAATATTTACTTAACATCGGAGTAAAGCTACCCTGTAGCTGAATCAGCGAAGTTACTAAACAATGTTATACGTGTTGCCGCACCCCTGTATAACTAACTGCCACGGCATAAGAGTATTCCTACAATATGTCGCTCTCCCGAATGTCAGTCGTTTCTTAACCCGGTCGTTTCTTAACTGGGATTTTTAACCGAAATTTGAAAAGATGTTTTTAGAATTTAATTTCACACATTCTTTGGTAATGATTTAACTAGAACATATACTACTATAATTATCACTTCATTATTATTATATTTACTGCTTCATTATTTTGATTAAAAGTTAATCTCCTTTATTCTTTTTTTCAAAGTACGGTATTTTATAATTTAAATGTGATTGATTGCTTTGTAAATACTTTTCTTGCAGCCTAATAGCTGATACATTAAGATGTTCTGTTCTATTCATACATGTCTTAAACACTATTTACAAACTTATTCTTGCGATTTTATGCACTATAATATCCTCGACCTGCTATGGTTCTTGCCCTTAATGTGAATTTTATCACTTGCATTATAATATTGCAGAAACTATTCAAGTCTCCATAGAAAGTGTTCAGCTACAGTGGTCCTCCTCTTACTGTATGTATTAAATATTGGTTCTGAACACGTATTACATGTAGATAAAATGTGGCCACTTGTGACGGGTAAATTTGAAACTTTTGGACTAAAATGCTGGAACATCCCGGTTACAAAACGACCTGCACCCGGTCTCCCTAAAAACATTAATGGAGAAAATACGGTAATGTAAAAGAAATTACAGTAATGGAGCACGAATTAGAGTAATGGAAAGTAGGCATTATGCACTAACAATATAGTGATTATAGATGTTGTTGAATTATATAAATAAAAAAAATATCTTTATTTATTCAGTTTCCTTTTTTGTTGTTATTGTTCCTCTGTTGACATTAATATATGTTATGGCGCTTGTGTACAGTACTGGAACACTAATATACAGAAAGGTATATACTATTCTACGGTAGCAAATAAAATTGATGTATAGCTGTATAGTCATGGAACTTAATATATTTATCTTTATTATTCTACGGTAGCAAATAAAAATGATGTATAGCTGTATAGTCATGGAGCTTAATATATTTATCTTTATTCCTTTATTTCTGTCCCCATTTAGGAGACTTTTATTAAGTTTTCATTTCTCTAAGTTTTCATCAAAAATGGTTAACTGATTTATATTTTAGGACCAATGGATAAAACATTATTGTTAATTTTATAGCTATCGCTATTTTGTTTTATAAAATATTTATAAAATAGACAAGTCAAAACTTCAGTTTCATAACCAGTTAAAACTAGTAGATTATGCTTTCATCAGGTGCCACATATTCACACCAGTTGCACGTGCCTGTGATGCCCACATAAATTGCACGGATAATCCAATGTGCAAAAGCAGTGGCTGCAAGTATGGTAAAACAAGACTCTGCAAAAATCATGTACAACCGACTAAACAAAGGGGAAGATGTTTACCACAATCCCAGAAATCTCAGTGTTGTCCAAAACATTAAACACAGACAAAAAAGACAAGAACAACAACCAGCCAGAGACCTTTACAACAGAAATCTTCTTGCTGACCACATTCTAAATGTAGAAAGTGAGGTGTGTTCTCTGCACCCTTTCATTCAAGTTGTCCAACATGTTGATTCCAGTCCATTAAACATACTGTACATTGCCACTAGGGATGTTAATATCGGTTTTTTTCCAAAACCGATTATCGTTTGTAGAAATCCGATTTTAAACTGATTATCGGTTTTTGTCCCACACTGAAATTACAAGAAATATATTCTTATAATGCAAGTTAGTGAATGCCTTTCGCGAATAAAAGATGTTCATTACATACCATAACGTATAGACACGCATCGTCTGACGGCATGGAGGACGATGTTGTGGCTCCACCGAATAAATATTTCTTTATAAAGGTGTTGTTCGTTTTTCTTTATAAATTACCTTTAATTTCTGGATAAAATATCTTGAAAAGATCGTAAAAACAAACATTATTCCACGAGGTATCAGTACTCTTAACATGTGTATCGCTAAACGCATTGTGTATTACGTCACTGTTTTTTTTTTTTTTTTTTTTTTTTTTTTGATTTGGATACATTCTAGTTTTATTGTTTGTTCAAAATGAATGAGATTTCTTTTATTAAAAAAGATAACATTCATATCGAAAAACGACAACTATCACTAGATAGATTAGATAGATAGATAGATAGATAGATAGATAGATAGATAGATAGATAGATTGTACAAAATAAATTCACAAAGATAAACCATATACCAACTATGAATTTAATGGGTCTAAACATCAGACATGTAAAAAAAAAATATTAAAATAAATAAATAAATAAATCATCCGATAGAATAGACCAGCCTCATCACAATGATAAACTTGGTCGTCTGTATATCCATCACGGGTCAGTATCCCTCGGAGTTGGTTGGGATAACTAGATGCAGCCGCCTGATTTGCTGCGTGTATCTCTCCCGACAACGAATTTTGTTTTATTCCATGTCGGCGCTGGAATCTCCAAAACCATCCATGACTTGCCATGAAATCTGAATCAGTATCCATAGTTTGGGCCATTTTCTCTGCCTGGGCCTTGAGAATTGTTCCTGAAATCGGAACACAACCAGGTGTACACAGCATCATCTAAATCTGTGTCGTTTGCAGTGCGTGCCCGTTTCCGTTTAAATCCATCATCAGAATCAACTTCATGCAAATAACCCCGAAATTTCTGCTCATCCTTGAGCCAACCTCTGAGTGTTCACTCGGCAATTTTAAGTTCACTACAAACTTTTGATCTTGATTCACCATTACAAACTCTCTGTATGACAGTAAGCTTTTCATTCACCGAGTACGACTTTCGCTTGATTCCCTTGCTCTCCATGCTCACATTTATAAATGATTAGGATAAATTACTGATTAATGTATACTTTAATGACAATAAGTATATACTATTTGAAACCATGTTCGATTGGTCCAATTAATTTCACTGATGTTGAGACAAGATATTGACGACAAGAGTTTATGCATGTAGGATTTGCATTCCTTTGAACTTTTGTATTAAACGTCTTTTATCTGATTTGATACAAAAGACCGACTTAACGTGATAAAACAAAGCAGGTTTATTTTAATTGATTTTTACAATGCAACAATCAATAAACAAACCATAGATAAAAATTGTCCACAGATAATAAAAAAAAGTAAGTCAAACTAGTAAATCCAAATTAGTTTACATATCGAACAAGTCCTGGTTCTTATTCAAAAAAACTAACGACTCTGCATGTTCTGGAAGGAGCCGATTACGTTGATCGCTTATCAAACGTCCAGTGGCTGAAAATAATCTCTCTGATTGTACCGACATCGCCGGAATACACAAGAATTTCCTGGCAAGATTGGCTGTTTTCGGAAACAGTTTCTCATTATGTTTCCACCACTCCAGTGCTGTTTCCGTTGAAGTCGTCGTCCATGGCGATTTGATATAATGTTCAAAGTCACAGTCATTCAATGCCTGCTGTGATGCACTATCACCCAGCAGAAACATAACTGACGCATGATTTGGTCGAGATCGTTTTGTTGGCGGTTCAGAGCTGGTTGCATCACCACTAGTCGAAGGCTGTTCAAGGTCAGCTGGCATCTGTCTGAGTAGATGGCGGACATTATCATACGCCAGTTTCTTGAAGTTGTCATCAAATCCGGGAAGATGTTTGTACATTGGATCGAGGATTGATGCAACGACACATTCATTTGTTGCTGTTTCGTCGCGTTCCATGCCAAACCGTTGTGAAATATTCTTAGCAACGTCAGTCTTGAATTCTCCCAAAGTCTTAGAATCTTCTTCTTTAAGGATTAGATGATTCTTGATGAGACCCCATAACATCGGAAAAACACAAGAGGCTGAAGGTTGGTTTTCGGCTGACAAGACGGAGGTCATGATCTGCAACGCCTTCAAGACCGGGAGTAGTTCGCTAATCAGTTGCCAATGTTGCTCCTTCATATCCAGTGTTTTGGCATCGTTCATTTTTGTCACGCTTCTGTCACTAAGAACTGCCACAACAGGCCATCTGAGTTGTGAGAGCCTTTCAAACATGTCAAAGACGCTGTTCCAGCGGGTCTTGCAGTACTGAATCAGTTTGAGTGGTGTCTTGTCCTTGTCCATGGACACCTGTCGTTTCATAAGCTCACCCTCCGCCATTGGGCTATGTGAGAAATGTCCAACTAAACGTGATGCAGCGGATACACACTTGGAAATTTGATGATTCGTGACGGCATGGGTGCCCATTGCATGATTAATGCAAAGTTGCAATTTATGTGCCGCACAATGAACATCCAACCATCCATTCACGCTACCGACATCTTTAACATTGGAAGCACCATCATGGACACATGCAACAACTTTACCTTTTATAGCCCATTCTTCAGACACAGTTCCCAGATGTTCAGCGATGATGGCTTGCGTGTGGCGGTCATTCATTGGAATTGTTGCAAGAATGGGTGTCTTCATAGTCCAGTCTGGATCAATGTAGCTGGCAGTGAAGCTCAGGTATGCTTCGTTGGTTACACTAGTCCATATGTCGGTGGTAACGGCAATATCCTTGACATTTTCTTCTAGATGTGTCTGCATTTTCGCCATTAGCGTCTTCTTCATTGTAGTCATTCGTGACATCATCGTCTGACGGCATGGAGGACGATATTGTGGCTCCACCAAAGCCATCAAATCACGGAAGGAATTGGATTCAACAATCGAAATTGGTAGCATGTTTTCAGCGACAAACTTAGCTACAGCAGCAGTAACTTTTTCTTGATGACTATCGAGACAGTTTCTTTGTGTTCCAATAAATGTTGTTATTCGCGGCTGAACATTTGAAGGAGCCGCAAATCCGGGATGTTTGCTACGCAAATGTGCATGCAATCCAGTAGTAGTACCACCGCTCTGACTTATTTGTTGTGAACATAGTTTACAGCGAGCCATGCTTGATGAAATTTTTTCAAAGTTTTCCCATACATCAGATTTATTTATACGACCAGCCATATTTGTAAACTTGAAAAGACAAAACCAGCAGAGACCAATCCTCAACAACAGAAGCTGTAGCTATTAACAGTCTATTGTTGTCAATTTCGGACATCAAAGAACTTAGCGACCGGTCGGTCGACTAACTATTGACATCCTTCAACAATAAATGTATTCATTTACAAACATGCTGCATGGAGCGCTCACAAATTTTAAACAAACACATCTTCTTATCTGCTGGCCATATTGTATTAAAATGTAAACACTAAACAAATGCATGAATGAATTTTTTTCTGGCATTTTTTAAAATTTTCACTACAAAAATGGTAAAAAATATTGAATTTGATTATCGTTTTGTAAAAACAAAAACCGATTATCGTTTTCAAAACCGATAATCGGATTTCCGATTTTCGTTTAACAACCCTAATTGCCACACAGATACAGGATATAAAACGATTCTGTTTGCTCAAACAGTGTAACCGTGGTAGGTGTGGACAAAACATAAAATTTTGGTGAAATGTACTTAACTTCAACTGTTTTCAAAAATAGAGAACTTATATGAACCAATAGGAGAGTCTCCTATTTTTTCGGCCTGTCTTTTCTAATGGTAAATCTGATCTGATTTCAAATGGTGAAATAAAGCATACCTAATACCCATCCAGTGTTCACAATAAATTATATACTGTAACAAACATTATTATTGTACAAAAAGTAAACTCATAAGTGGTGCAGATTACTGACAGATTGGATAAATTCTGTGCAAATTAGTCAGTTCAACCTCCAAACTGATGCACTGTAAAGCGTTAATTGAGTTCACATAAAAAAAAAACTTCCGTCTCACACATTGGAAGTTGGTACACTGTACAGGAATGTGTTCCATTGGCAGTGCATTCTGATCAATGTTCACCCATCAGGTGGTATACATTGGTCATGTGTACATGTCCTGTATGTGAAGGCACAATACCACCCAATCTATGCACAGTGTTCTGTATGAGAGATGCCACTCACCAAAGATTTGTTTGATGTTTTAAAGCTTGTTTGTGGAGTTTTCATTTCACATATTTTGACCAATATTTAGAACATGATGATTTATATAATATTGTAAGTCTTTGTCTACATAATTGGCTGAATTCCTACTCATGATATATGCCCTTTCTATACCATTAATACTAATGTGACTTGGCACCAACCCCCGAATTCCTACTCATGAACATTTGTGTCAAACTATAATCAAAATGTGTTATAAAGGATGAAAATGAAGACCTACATTTTAAAGATTTTTTTGTGCCATAAAACAATCTGTTGCATACTTAATATATGTCTGTAGTCCAAGAGACAGTTATAAATTTACTTAGTTCTTAGTCCATCAAATAATTCCTGTGGATTGTGGCTTGGTTTAACATACAATCATGAATGCAAACTCTGAAATTTGTATCGATGTGGAAGATTCTCATGACTGTTTGTCCAGTGTACAATCTACATCAAACTTGTTTTGTATGTGATCTCTGTATGTGGTGAAGATGTCTACGTGAAAATGGAGCTGATCTGACATCCAGTATGGCCACTATGGCAGGCAGCTTGAAAATCTTGTTATTGCTTCTCCTTCTAAACAGAAAGTCATCTTGACATGGTGTTTTCACAAGACTTGGCCCGAAACAAAAAATGATGCCAATCTGACATGCAACCATGGCCATCTTGAAAATCTTGTTAATGCTGCTACTCTTGAATGGATGGTCATATTGACATGGGATTTTCAACAGAAAAAAACTTCTTATGATATCTAGTTTGTCCTAAAGAGAATGGTGCCAATCTTAAATCCAATAAGGCCACCATGACGGCCATTTTAAAAATCGTATCACTACTGGATGATCATATTAACATGAGACTTCTTATGATGTCCAGATCATCCCAAATGAAAGTGGTGCTGATCTGACCACTAATATGGCTTCCATGGTGGCCATCTTGAAAATGTTATCGCTACTTCTCCTGAATGGATGGTCATATTGGCATGGGGTTTCACCAGCAGACTAATTGTAATATTTAGTTGGTCCTTGATGTAACTGGTGCTGATTTTGCATCCAAATATGGTCAGATGGTTTAAATGGTCAGCAGTTAAAAAGAAGGAACAGTTTTATCTTCATTCCTTGAAATTATTTTTGGCCAGTAGAGCATCAGTCTTTTTAAGGGACTTTTGTTTATACACTGTATATTTAATCATTATTTAATTTTCCTTGACAGAAAAATACAGAGAAAAGCAAATCTGCAAAGTTGAGACAGCTAGCTGCTGAACTGGCTGCTCAGACTGATGATACACCAGAAGAGGAGAAGGTACTGATGCACTTTTTTGCATTTTATATTATTTTATTTCATATTGTACATGTTCACTCATGAAGAATCAATAATTTTATAATGCCATATCATTGTAAAGGCTAGTACATTTCACATTCAGAATATGGCCTAGTGGAATACCATGAAGAGAAACTGGTAGCCCAGGTTATATTTAATGGCCCAGAGAAAGCTTTTTAATATGAAACTGTTAGTTCAAAGACATCTTTCCTTTTTCTTGTTATGATTGATTCATTATTATATTCCATTGTGAAATATTTTTATAGTGTGATTTTGAAAACTGCATAATAAGTCCTATGTAATACACCAAAGTAGCCAGGGCCATCCCTTTACAACGGCCCTGAAAGTAGCCCATGGGGCTTGTAGCCTTGCTTGAACAAATGATGGATACCTTGCTTGAACAAATGATGGATACACACCCAATCCTTGCTTGAACAAATGATGGATACACACCCAGGATTCTTATATCCACTGTGCATGTAACAGTTTCTGAGAAATGAAACTTTATGTAAGGATTTATATGTATCATTGACTCATATGTGCCATTGTTACAAACATCAATAAAGTGATTGTGTACCTGTGTCTCACCTTGGCTTTGTAGGCAATAACACCAGCAACATCAATAAAGTGATTGTGTACCCGTGTCTCACATTGGCTTTGTAGGCAATGATCCGTGATATAAATTCATGTGCATCAGATAATTATTTATCACTTTTAGAAAGAAGACCCTCCACCAAGGAAAGACAAGAAAGCAGAGACAGTTAAGGTAGAGAAAAGTAAGAGAGCAGAATCAGCAAAAGATGAGAAGAAGAAGAAAGTTGAGCCAGTGAGGGTAATTGAAGAGGAGGAAGAGGATCAAGAAGAGGATCAGAGGGGGGAAAGCATAGAAAATGGGGATCATGGGGAGGAAGCTGATAACCAACAGGAAAAGATAGGTAAGAAAAGATGCAGTCTTTATAGTTGAAATATATTATCGTTCATTACTGCTTTGTGCCTTTAAAATTTTGTAATAGTTAATCTTTGGTTTCTGCAACTTATGAAAACTTTGTGCACTGAAATGAGATATTTGCTGAGGTGATTTTTAAAATGTTATAATTTAAATCTTTTTTGGCATATCCTACATTTGCAAAATACACACAAAACAAAAGCAGCTATGATTTTTCTCAGGTCCAAATTATAATGTGAAGAGAACTAATAAACTGTAGTATCATTTATTTTCGTGAGTATTTAAATTTGTGGTTTTGCCTGTCAAAGTTTTCATTTTATAGGTATTACATGGCATGGATTAACCTCTACAAATACCCAAAATAAAGAATACAAAAGAACAAAACTATACCAACAACAAACGGAGTTCGCTTCAATGGATAGAACAATACTACCACCTGTAAGAGCACAAATCAAACACCTGTCAAGATCAGTCAGTTACACTAAACGTCAAAGGGAGTCAATGCAGCTAACAACCCTAAGCTAATCACCTATTAAAGTATATGTGTATGATCTCTTCCTTAAAACTGTGTCCATAAAGTTGCACCATCGATTACCTACTGACAACCATGGCATTAACACAGTGGCTTAAGGGTAGTAAATTGTACTGTATTAGTGGACCTAGCCTCGTCAGTCAAGTGAATTCGTACTGATAGGATAATTGCAGTTCGTGTGAAAAAGTATGAAAGATCGGGTCTAATTTTCAATGGCTCTGAGAGTGCTGGATTTGTTTAATTCAACAATTTCAGGATTATTTACCTAACAGTTATTTGTGTGTGCCTGCAGACTTTATTGATATGATGTTGATTCATTGGTTTTGTCCGAAAATCGGTGAAGTGTGAGCTTCAATATTCTGCTGTAATTAGTGTATATACACTGTGTTTCATTAGTAATTGCACTTCAAGCAGTAGTATTTTACGATCGTGTTGTTTATTGGGATTAAGCATGCACAGATAAAATGAGATGTGCTTTCAGGAGGATTTACATTTTTTTACAACATTTTCACTTGAATGAAGAATCGAATAAGTATTAAATCCAATTTTCAAATACAAGTATCATTTATTATTCTTTCTTTAATTTTAGTAATACTTGTGTTTGAATACCTTATGCTTTTTCTTGTTTCTCTCTATCCTTACTTACATCATGACATATAGATTTAAGGCAGTGAGTGGAAATTGCAGCTGCTGGATACTGTATAGATATGTGTGCATTAAAACAATATAAAGTGCCTTATAATTCTTTTTTTGAAGGGTTAAAAGAAAACAAACACATGTAAAAGCTAATATTTTATTACCATATTACAGAAATGATGTTGATTTATTAAATAGATTTGTTAATCTCTAGGAATGAAACACAGGAAGAAAATGTGGAGGGGGCAGGCAGGGGGCTTCATTCTATGTGGCTAATGTTTCGTTGGGTCCTTAAATTTGTGGTTTGGGGCAACAACGAAATCCACAAAAATGAGTGAATCCACAGTATGCAATATTAATGTTTCCTCAGGAACAACCTTTGTTTTCCAGGGGTGGTCAGCATAATCTGTGACACAGACATCTTAGATTGGCCATCCTACACAAAATATAAGCATTCATACCTGCCATAACGTGTGTCACATGAAAAACACGATTTTTGACTCCCAAACCCCCTTACACAGTCATGTTTCAAAAAACACGATTTTGAGTAATCTTAGAAAGAAAGAAAAAAATCACACATAGAGAGACATTTTTTGACCACCACTATACATATCCCTTGCATGTAGACAGTAAACAGTCCTGCTTAGAACCCATGTAAGACTATCCTCAGAGCAGTTTATACCATAGGTTATCATAGAGGCAATTAAAAGGTAAGGTGGTCAGAGATAAGCTACCACCATTTCACAGAGCACTTAATTGGCTAGAATAGCTAGGGTGATGCCATGTTAAATCCTTTAAAGACTGCTGTGGGAGAGTCCATTAGGCTAATTTGCATTGGTAAAGTACACTAAGTGGAACAATCGAATTCGTTTGAAGTTATGTAAATCAAAGAGATGTGTGTTGAAGAACAGAAGTTATTACACATCACTGCATTGAATGAGAGTGTTGAGCCATCTTTATTAAAGATTATTGGCAAATTCATGATCGACGGCAATGTTTCTCTGAACACAGATATCGCTCATATATAAAACACAAGATGAGTATTTCGGTTGTCGGAATAGTGTACAAGTGTGATTCATTTTTGAAGGCAAAATGTTGAAATGCAGATGTGATTCAGGGAAGAATAAGCTATCTACAAAGCGCACAGCAAAGCAAAATTTCAGAATTCCTGGATGGAGTTTGACTCTGTGAAGCACAACATCAAGGGGGGGGGGGGCATTTTATTTTTTGCACACATTGCAAACACCATATCAATGCCTATAGTCTCACTCACCCCCATGGGATCTCAAAACACACTTTTCAAGTCCCAAATCCAACCAACACTGTCTGTGAATATGGCAGGTATGACCATTACAGATCTTAAGAATAGACATAGTAACATATTTTACCTAAAGTCAGATAATACCTGAGAAATATTTCCATATTTGGTGAATTAAATGTTTGGCATGTAAACCAGATAATGCTACACCTTGAAAATATAATGATTATACCAAGGTGCACATAAATGGCCATTATTGAGAAGCTTTATTTTGTGTTTCTATACTTATGCATATTTTGCTCAAATGTATACAGAAAGGTGTTTTTCTAAAGATCTACAGTACATCATTGGAAAATTTAGCACCTGCAAAAAGAAACAAGTGCTTACAGTTTCAAATATATTTTACGATCAGCTCTTATTTTGTGACTATGCAAGTGTTAAATTCATTCCCTGAATTAACAGTGTGAGTATGCAAGTGTTAAATTCATTCCCTGAATTAACAGAATCCACTTGCATCAAATGCCTTTTAAGTTTTTACACATTGTGCCAACCTTTGATTTTATATGGCTAGTGTTGCTTAAAAAAAAGAATTACTCAAAACATCTCTTAATCAATGCTTGACCAACTGTACCAGATTTGACAGCATACTGGCAAAAGCTATTTGGCTTGTGTGAGGAAAATGAGCAATAACCACCCCTTGAGTGCCTCTTTTTCTTGTTTTACAACGACGTGTGTATTTGTCTCTTATCATTTAATGTATAACTTTTTAATGCAGAGGATACCAAGGAACCATCAGAAGATAAGCCCAAGCTGAGTAAAAAGGAGATGAAGAAACTGAAAAAACAGGTTTGTTAGTCCTTATGTTGGACAACCTTATCTCACCACCTTGTGTGTCTTCCCCACACCCCTACAGAAGAAAAGTGATGCCAAGGTTGGGCCACTTTGGGCTTATCACTGTACAGTATTGAGCGCACCCATCAGTGCTGAAAGAATTTTTTTTCAGTCACAGGTCCAAGACTGGTGACTTTAGAAAAATCACAAGCCCTGACACAAATTCCAAATGCCGAAAAGGGACCTATTTTTTTACTATTATTTGTCACAGAACGTTGCAGTTGCTGTACTTTAAATATGAAAAGAAATAAACAAAATCATATTAAATTGACTTGTGTGTTTATTAGGATCTAAACATATTTCACGTTAAGCAATGTTTTCCTCCAGGTCCTGATGTCAACCATTGTCCAATTGCTTTATCAGTGTCCTCCTTACTCATTGGATCAGCAGTGTTGATGTTCATTAGTATATGAAGCATATCTTGCATTATACAGTTTCTATTTACACTTTTGATGTTGTTCAGAGGTACTGCTTAATATGTTTAACCAGTGTTGCATTACTTACTCAAGTGTTCATGACGAAATCATTTTTTGGATGGTCTTTCCTTTTTATCTCTCCTCCGCCAAAGGAAGACCGATTTTAATCAAAGACTCAAAAGCCATCATGCACCACCTTTGATCCCTTTATTACTTATTATACCTCTAAAAACATCCCGCATTTGGCCTAAACGCTCCAGATTACATGAGTAAGGTAATCAATTAACAGTTTGTTGTGTACACATGTTAGCCTTAATTGGGTTACTCAGCCATTCATCATTGCACTGGTCGCAACTACCGCTGGAACAGTTCTCGTCCCCAGTAAATTGGTTCTGGCTGGTTTCTGTGATGCGTGGATAGAATGCATATAAACACCTTTTTTTTTTCATTCTTTCTTTTTTCAATTTAAAAAAAATCTGTTAATTTTCAAAAGTGGTAGATTTTAACTATAAAATGGTATGTGCAGTAGATGGCCTTATAAACTGTATTTGTGTCCCACTGCCAGTAGAATCACATGTATGTTAAAGCCAAGTGAGCACTAATTATAGGTAACCCAGGCAATCTGTTCCCCATTAATGGGTTACATGCTTTGCTTTGACACAAAGTTTACAGCTTTCAGTAGAAGTACGGTAAGTAGATGATCTTCATAAGGACAAGGGGCCTACATGGGGATAAATATAAAAAATGTACATGTCTTTCAGCACCTTGAAAATAAAATATTCCACATTTTATCAGCTCGATAAAAGTTTTCTTGGGCAAATTAGATTTTTTTTCAACAAGACCGATGGGCACTTCACTTAGAATACAGGAGGGGCCCGATCTGAAATTAGAGGGGCCCTGGGTGTCGTGCTATCAGATTTTTTTACCAATGCCCATATTTCAGTCCACAACAAAGGGAATTACATTGAAATAAAATGCAAAATATAAAAATTAATAAACCAATTAGAATATATTTGTATATGTGCTTAGTAATTGATTATGTCATACACAGTTTGCTCGATACAAACATTTGCTAGAGCACTTGGGATAGACTTTGGTCCTTCAGGCTTTGTCATCATACTCGCACTCATCATTCATTCTTCTGCAAAAGTTTTGTAAGCTAAACATGTGTGATCCCTGTATTTTTTAGCTTAGAAGGATTTAATCCCCCAAAGCCTACAATTTCCTGTCTATTCTGTTAGCAAGAATAGTTTCTGTTTCAAATAATAAGGCACTTTCTGTATTTAGCTGTTCTGGCCTTTTGATCTTGAAAGGCCAGTAAGTATATTAAAGGGACATAACTCATTCTAATCCCGAGTGGCAGTGATTAGCAAGAGGATTACCTCCCTTGCCATAGTTTGACAGGTTCTATGTATCACTTAAATCATTACAGAATCATTTCAATAGAAAATGCTCAGCTGATTGCTTAAATGTTTTTCTCAAAATATTTTATGTATTTTTTCATCAATTCTGTTAAGAGCTAAAGAGAAGAAAGAGACTTAAAACATTTATGATTAAGAGTACATGTATTTAGAGTGATATTGGTATTTAGATTATTAATATCTCAAGTTATATCATCCAGTCCATCAGTATTCTCATTACTTTGATTAATTTTAATCTGCAGTCCCGCTGATCCACTGATACTATCAAAATTGGTATCCCAGTAAAATCCTCTTTATCTTATTCTTCTTCATACAGGTAACATTTTATTCTATCTATTTCTCGGATCTTAGGTTAGAACTACATTATAGAAGAGGTACAGTAAAACCTGTCCATAATGATTATTCATGGGACCATACTGAAGTGGTCTTTATGAGTAGGATCGTCTTTATATACATGTTAATTTGTATGGATTTATGTATTAATTGGAACCATGGAACTTGGCTTTTCAACACAGTTGGTCCTTAGAAGCAGATGCTTGCTGTAGCAGTTCTGACTGTATTTATGAACCATATACATGACTTTAAAGTGGGATATTTTGGAAGTTTGAGAAAAAAAAATTGTGAGTATACCATAATATCGTCTCACAATATTAATAATAATAATAATAATAATAATAATAATGAGCATAATAATAATAAATTCACACAAGTTAACTTTTTCCAGATGGTGTACCAGAAGGAGCTAGAGAGCATAAATCCTGACAGCATTGATCAGTTCTCCTTATCCCAAGCTGAAAGATCTGCCAAGGCTGCCACATTGGAAAACCAACAGGATATCAAGGTAAACAGATGGAAAATTTGCCATTTTATATTATTGTAAATGATGAAACTGAAAACAACAAGATTTTGTTCAGTTTTAAACTGACATAAAAGTTATACCCCTGCACATACAAATGTAGTCAGTATAAAGGATACACTTTATGTGTCTACCCTTCTGGCCACCTATCTGAACTATTAAACCTTTATTACTACATCTGTTTGTCCTTCTGTCCACCTGTCTGGACAGCAAAACTTTTATTACTACATCTGTTTGCATCAAATTTGATTCATCTTGGGATGCATACGTGAAGCAATTGAAATTGGGTTGTTGTGACCTATTTGTAGGATTCATTAAAATTTGCTATTAAAACATGTCTTGGCTCAAATTTTAATACCCTTTAACCTATTGCCACCAAACTTACCCTGAGGGGTGCATTTTGAGATAATTTGTTGTGCACCTAAACTGGGTCACTGTGACCTACTTGCCATTGTTTATTCAGCAATACTTAAAACTCTTGTCAGATTCGAACTTCATTACATGTATACCAAATTTGTACTGTTGTTGTATCTTTGGATAAGGGTGTCTCGTACACCAAACCTGACCTCTTGCATGTGAACAACTCCAGGAATTTGATCAATCACATCTGCATATAAAAAAAATGCATATTTATTATATATTTCATAATGAAATATAAAAATATATCAGTGGGAAAAATTGAGATTGCTACATTGGCGATCCCACTTTTATTATCATGGTCACGATATCAATTTTTTCCCATTTAAGAATTACATAGTTAGGCCGGTTTCGTTTATCTTTTCCTCCTACTCTTCCTCAGTTCCTGTCTCAGTCTATCAGGATGAAGAGGGCTTAAAATGTAAAAACTGTACATTTATGTAGGCAATAAGGATGTGCCATAAAAAAATGGATAAAAGCGAACTCCAAACAAAAAAAACTGGATTTCAAGTATGAACGTATTTAAAATTAGTTTTCCACGTGAATCGTGCAAATAGTCAGTGACTGAATGGACACGAGTTGCATCTGTTTGAAATTCAGTGTCACCCATACAGCACATGTTACACTCTGCGATAAACGGTACGAGGTTTTAGTGAAAAACTCTTGAGTAAATGTAATACTAAAATTGTTCAATTAGCGATTTTTACTCTCATCACACTCTATTATGTTTGACAATGGTGAAATCGGAGATAGATGAGTGTCGATTGCACACCAAAATTAAGTGACAATCTAAATTTGGGTTCAGTGCCGGTTTCTGAACTAGACTGCAAGCTTGCCAAGGCCACACAATTCAAGGTTGAATGCAGAAATATTTACTGTATCAATCCACACTAGAAATGTGTTAGTGGAAATAAAATGTTTTCATTTTTGTATAAAAATCGTCATTAATTTGACAAAATACACAATTTGAAGCATTAAATATATGAACTAAATTTATAAAATACAGATAAGTTCTTTTTATCGATGTAGTAATGCAGCTGTTAATTGCATTGAAACAGAATAAGAAAATAAATACATTCAAATCAAGGACCTTTGCCTTCAAAAATATATAATAAAAAGAAAATCTACATTTTGGGCGGTAAATATAAGGAAATATTTCACTCATGAAATGGAAGAATTCCTTTCATTAATACATTTCTTGCAATGTTTCTACTTAATTTGTGAAATATTTTTTATATCTACTAAAAAAACATTTAGATATCCTTTGTTTAGTGTTGAGTATAATGTACAGTCTTCTCTTGTTAATCTGGCCTTAATTCATATCATGGATGAACCTGGATTATTTTTGAAGCAAAAATGTTCCTGGCTCTGCTAAAAATTAAGTTTTTGTTGTTATTTAAATTTGTGGATCAAGGAGGGGGTCGGGTCCTCTTTTTTTGTTTCTACAAAAGGATCATTGTTTGATGGTTCTGAAAATTTATGGTTTATAGCCACCACAGTATTCATACAAATTTGTACCTCACAAAAAAATAGTAAATTCACTGGATTAGCAGTTAATCTTCCCATTTCTGACATATCAAACAAATTAGTCTGATTAATCGAAGCAGGATAAATGATAAATGTGACATGACTGTTGTCTGCATGCCATACATTTCTATTTCAGGTGGAGAAATTCTCAATCTCAGCTGGTGGAAAGGATCTGTTTATTAATGCTAGTCTATTTATCACAGCAGGTCGGAGATATGGTCTAGTAGGACCTAATGGGTAACTGTGTTTTCATATGTAGATTTTATCCTGTGAAATCAGTGCTTCAGCTACAGTTAAAGTCGTCGAGTTAAAATTGGCATATTTTGCTTTTATAAAAAGAAAACTGCTACATCTGTCAGACTGAAATTTTAAAGAAACCATATCATGTTGGTTCATGGATAATTTTGGTGGTCATTCCAAGTTATATTTGTTTTAAAACAGTCTGCACTTTCAACTGCCAACAAAACCAAAACAATATATTTCATGGCAATCTGCTGCTGAAAGTTTAGCAGATGGACTTTGAGCAGTTGGGATCAGTAGTCGGCATCTATGTCATAGCTTGTGAGCATACATCATAGAAATGAGCATACATCATAGAGATGAGCATACATCATAGAAATGAGCATACATCACAGAAATGAGCATACATTATTGAAATGAATATACATCATAGAAATGAGCATACATAGAGATGAGCATACATCATAGAAATTAGCATACATTGTAGAAATGAGCATACATTTTGGAAATGAACATACATTTTGGAAATGAGCATACATCATAGAAATGAGCATACATCATAGAGATGAGCATACATCATAGAAATGAGCATACATCATAGAACTGACCATCATAGAAATGAGCATCATAGAAATGAGCATATGTCAGAAATGAGAATACATCATAGAAATGAGTATACATCATAGAAATGAGCATACATCATAGAAATAGCATGTCAGAAATGAGCATACATCATATAAATTGGCATACATTGTAGAAATGAGCATACGTCATAGAAATAAGCATTCATCAGAGAGATGAACATAGAAATGAGCATACATTTTGGAAATGAGCATGCATAGAAATGAGCATACATCATAGAAATAAGCATACATAGAAATGAGCATATGTCATAGAAATGAGCATACATCATAGAAATGAGTATACGTCATAGAAATGAGCATACATCATAGAGATGAGCATACATTGTAGAAATGAGCATACATCATAGAAATGAGTATATATCATAGAAATGAGCATACATCATAGAAATTAGCATACATTGTAGAAATGAGCATACGTCATAGAGATGGACATACATAAAAAAAGCATACATTTTTGGAAATGAGCATATGTCACAGAAATGAGCATACATCATAGAACTGAGCATACATCATAGAAATGAGCATATGTCATGGTGGAAGCATACATTGCATTGAGAGCATATGTCATAGTGTGTGATGTATACAACAGGAACATCTGCTTGTGAAAGTATGGCTGTGCACAGTATCATTGTATCTTTTATCAAAAATGACAATGTAGTGGTAGTATATAGCAGTAGGCATCCAGTAGCTGGTCACCATGCAGAATGCTGTTGAAAATGCTTTTAAAAGGTTTGTAATGTTAAATTTTTGCAACTGATTACCAGTAGCTTAATAATTTAGCAAAACTGCTACATAATCAGTGTTTGACTTGTACTAAAGATAGATACAGAGATGCACTCCTCACCTATGCTCCTAATTTGTTCTGCTGGTTCCTAACAATTCATGGCAGGTTGTATAACATCAGTAAATAGGAAAAAAATGCTTATAACCCAAAAAGTAGTTGACAGAAATGATTACTTAAGAAAACAGATATGCATAGGACATATTTACGTCTATTAAATATTATTTTAAGTTCAGCAGGTCTATTTATGAGTACTGTACAAATGGTCTAAAAAGAGCATTACTTTCAGACTTGAATGCTGTTTTGACATAAAAATGTGTCGCTAAACATTTTGAAGCAAATTGTAAATTTGTTTATGAAACTGATTCATTTTTACTAATTATTGATTGGGTCATGTGTACCTGGCAGAATTAATAATATATTTCAATCAGTGTCTTGGTAACTCTGGTAGGTTTAAATATAGTATTATTCATGGTTCTGCATAAAGAAGTTCTTGTTGGTTTAATTTAGGTACGATGACCAATGATTTTTGTTTTGTTTTTCAAAAACTGATATCATTCAAAATATTTTTTACAAATCTGGATTTAAGAAACAGATAAAATTGTAAAAATTGTAAAAATGTCTCCTCCAGCTCAATATCCCATTGAATTCTGTGCAAAACTCGATTGAGAGACATAAATTGATGCCCGTAATGACAAAACTAATTAAGTGACTCCACCCCCACCCCAATTTTTACCTTGGAGAGATTTCCTTCCAAAGGCAATTACAAGCTTTCTACTCTTCTGTTACTAAAAATAGTTTGTTTTTCTAAGAAGTCACTTTTTATATCTATTTTATTGGCCTTTGGCCTCGAAAAGCTAGTCAAAGACGGAAAGTGACATAATTCATATTCTAATCCTAAGAGAAAATGATTAAACTCAGAGTGGTTACCTCCCTTGATATAGTTTGACTGCTTCTCTGCAGGACTTGAAACAACAGAGAAATATTTTATGATTTTTTTTTATCAATTCTGAGTTAAGACATAAAGAGAAGAAAAGACAAAACATTTACAATTCAGATTACGTGTTGATATTAGTATTTATATGTGATTATGGAAAAGGAACATGATTATTAATCTCACAAATTTAAATTCATCGCTTGTATACTGTTTAATGTACAGTATTATCTAAAGCCTCCAAAACACCAGTATTCCTAATACTTTAATTTCATTTTGACATACATGGTTTGTACAACCTTGAAAAATCCTTGAATTTGATAGGTTGCCTTTACAACCCCTTGAATTTAGACAAAGTTGGTTTTGTCCTGGAAAAATTCTTAGATTTCTTGAAAAACTACTTTAATTTTTCCCTAGACCTTTGAATTCATGTGAGGAAATATAAAACATTAAAACTGAATAAAAAGTATGACTTTTTAAAATCAGAATTTTTTTATTTACATATTTTCCTAAAATAAGGAATAAATACATTTAAAAAATGGGATAAAATTTGATGAATCAAATGCCATATTACACCGGTAATTACCAGATGGAGTAGTATACCTTTGCTGTAGTAGTGTACAAATTAGTTATGTCATTTTTTCTTCTACTGTTGAACGTATAATATTTATGCAGTGATAAGCAAAGTAATCATGGAGAAAATGTAATTGTTGTTAAAAAAAATAGGCCTTAAAATTTTTGGGAAGTCTATGAAAACTCTTGAAAAGTGCTTGAAAAACAACTCGCTGGGGATGTACCATGGCTTACTAATGTCCAATCTTCAAATTATTTCATTATAATCAATTTTGGGATGTAAATGATTTGAATCTTCTATCTTAAATCAGCTCCTATTGTCCTACATGGAGATCAGTAGCATATCTCATTATGCCTTGTCACAAATATTACACTTGTTTATCCATTTGTTCTTCCATCTGTCTCTGACACTCTTGGTCAAGTTTTGCTCATATGTAAGTTTCTCATTCAACGTCTCATCAGAATTTCGGTGCCAGATCCTAATGTGAATGAAGTTTTTCTTACTAAAAATGGTTAGCTTTCTCTCTCTGTGTTTGTATTATTTTAGTTGCGATAGTGGTTTACAGCATCACTAGGGACTACCAGTATACAAAAGGCCAGACATTATTAGTGCTTTTTATGGACACATTTATCATTGTCCTTTATTTATATTAAGTTTTGATCTGTTTCTTGTACAAAAATAAGTGTTTTCTTTGTATTTTACAGTTATGGAAAGACAACCTTGTTGCGACACATACAGATGAGAGCCTTTAATATTCCTTCAAATATTGATGTACTGTATTGTGAACAAGGTATGTTCAACTTTACTGATATGGGCTAAACACATGCGGCATGTTGCACTGCCCAGAGAACTGCATCCGGATTTAAAAAATTTAAAAATCTGACAGAAATAATAAGAAAAATCAAAAATATGTATATTTTATTAGAATTTGAACATTTTTTTTAAATGTATCACTGCAAAGCCTAGAGAATAATCCATAGATTTAACAAGAAATAATATTGATCTACACCCAGGTGTTACTGTGATGTTGGAATCTTTCATGTACTGTAATTGGCTAGAGATAACTAATTTGTTAATTAGCTTGTGTCATGTTGAAGGACCATTAAGTTATCAACAGTTGCTAAAATAAAGCCAGCTTAGCCGGTAATAAGGCACTTAATTAGGTTCTCTAATAGATGCCCATGGGCATCGACATAACAGGTGACTGACTGTTTTCACATTTGAATAGATGAGTTGATACCACATTTATTACATTAAATCCCAATTAAAAGAAAATTAAAACAAGAATTTCGCTTAACAAGATTTATTTATTTGGTATCTATTTCATATAGTGTTACCACTAGTAGGCATTTACCAACATTTCCGTTGATCTATATTTCATGGTATGTTGTGTTATTTATTGAGAAAATATTTTTGTTAAGGAAAATCTCACAAAATATATGATTTCTTATTCAAATTTTGTGAATCTTATGACAATTCCTAATTTGCATGCACTAACCACCATTAGTACTGATGACAAGACAATTGATATATCGAACCACCATTGACCAATTTTGATCATGATTTTATTAGATGTTTAGCAAAAAGAAGCCTATTTTTGTCTTCTTGCATAAGAAAAATTGGAATGCACACTTGTTGCGGCTTTATAAGCAAGTTCACGAGTTATCTGGGCACGCTAAAATGAGGGAGCAGTGTGTTTATATTGTTAGAACTTTTCTTTTACTATATAGCCAGTATTGTGCTGACATGTGGTTAAATCCCAATACATACATATTCTTTATTAGCTGCATATTTGTGTATTTTACACAAACAAATTGAATAAAATCGCATAAAGAAATTTTATAATGCATTAAAATTATGCAAAACAATTTAAATTTGAGCATTTAGTCCAAAGTTTTCAGCATATTGTTTGTTTGTAAGCATGGTCCATGTTTTATGATGGCACATTCAGTCAACATAAATTATGCTATCAGTACAAGTTCCGGATATTTGAAATGATAGTACTGTATTGTTGTGAGAACACATACTCAGAGCTGAATAATCAATTGCACATTTAATTATTCTTGTTTTTGGTCATTAATCCATTTGATGCATTTAAAACGCATGATTCATGTCTTGATGACACTCAGTCCGGTATGATAAGTTTGTGTTTTATGCTATTCACATTATACCCCATCAAATTTGAAGAAAAATAAAGAATTATTTCGAAAGCAAGAAGTAAATTCTCTGTTTATTCAGTTCTTATCTAGAGGCCTGTTACTTTGATTATGTTGGAAGAAAATGATGAAAAATAAATTTTTATGTTGATCAGTATTTGTCAAGAGGTAATATACTATTTCATAATAGTAGACTCTTGTATATAATTTTTCCCACTGTGATAAATAGTGTGTGCTTTGATATCATTCTCAAATTATCCCCCATCTGGTTGATCTGTGACATGTGATGAACAAATATTTTCCCAGTTGTAACAGTTATAGAATAAGTCTAATTTTCCATTCTTATTTAATAATCATTCCCTATGGTTATTTTGCAGCAGATGAACAAAAAAATATTTTACCAATCGTTTCAATTATTGAATAAGTGCTGTTTGCCATTTTCCTTGACTGATCATCCCCCTTAGTTGTTCTATGATGTGAACACAGATTTTTTACAAATTACTTGCAATTATAGAATAAATATTTCATTTTCATTTAGAGGTTGTCACTGATGACACCAAGGCATTTGATGCTGTTTTAAAGTCTGACAAAAAACGATTGCAACTGATAGAGGAAGAAAAGAAGTTAATGGAAGAAGCCAACAGAGGGAATACGCATAACAGTGACCGTCTTAATGAGGTATCTATGTCATACTCTTGAAATCCTTTTTGAGTTGCATAAGAGCAGGACAAGTTTTTATTTGCCCCTCAATCAATGTGGAAGGGGTATTTTGTGTTACCTTTGTCTGCCCATCATCAGGTTATGTTTTTCATTAGGTGTTTTAGGAGGGGCAATGAAGTTCTGATATACTTGTCCAGGGACAAGTCGAATTTTGAATTATGCAGTAAAATCCATTTTATGGTGATAACTGCATGTAACAAATTATAAGTTATTACAATGCATACTGCATAAAGCAAAACATAAGTTATTACAAGTCATATAACAAAATATAAGTTATTACAATGTATGTAACAAAATATAAGTTATTACAATGCATGTAACAAAATAAAAGTTATTACAATGCATGTAACAAAATATAAGTTATTACAATGCATGTAACAAAATATAAGTTATTACAATGCATGCAACAAAATATAAGTTATTACAATGCATACCTCATATAAGAAAATATAAGTTATTACAATGCATATAACAAAATACAGTCAAACCTGTCAATAGCGGTCACCCTTGGGGAAAAAGCAAAACTGGCCTTTGTACTCAAATGACCTCTGTATGCAGTTTCACCTTTCAAATGTGGTTTTTGAACAAATGCCATGCACCGAATACCAGTAAAATTATTATTATTATTATTATTATCAACAGTTTTAATTTAGTGCACTAGTAAACAAAATCATGAAATACTTGTATATGTTGCTGTCTCCCAAAGTTATGTTCCATGCAAGATTACTGTACTCGGTTCACTTTAATCCATCCAATAAGTTAAATAATCACTAACACTTAAAGAAAAGCAAAACAATCACTGAACTTTGTATTGTGCACCATGACAAAACACTAATTTCACTACTAATTGACAGCTCACATATGATTATGAAACAGAGGACTGACTCTTTGATTGGCTAGCATGTATTATAAGGCTTAGGAACAGGTGTTCACGCTTCAAAACGATATATGGGTTAACCAGTTGCTCAGCTTGCTGAGATCAAAAGAGTCGGCTTATGTGAGGTTGTTGATATGAATAAGGAATGAAAGAAGCTTAAGGGCACCCCCACCCCCACCCACCCCCGAAATTAAAGGGTCTGTCCCTAATGTGGCTATTGTTGTTAGCACATAAAGTTAAACTTCACCCGCCTTTACAGACAAGTTGTTTAAATATTAAATGACCCCTGAACCTCATGAAATGGGTTGAATTTGTATTTCTCCTCATAGATTAACTTTTTCATCAGATATATAAAAAAATAAGATTTCAAACAATACATTTCACAAAAAGCGACTCGTTTCTGCAACTATAAGGCTACTTTTCATACCATCCAGCTACTGAATTGCTTCGACCCTTTCTCACTGTCTCTGATGGTAAAAACCGACTCACTTTTAAATTTGACATATTGACACTTTTGAGTTACATTGACAGTGTGACTGGAGTACAGTGAGTTCAAGCAAGATAAGAAAATGTTTACACATTGATTCGTATGCTATTCCTTTATCTAAACAATGTGTTCCTCATCACACAATTATTTTTATTTGCATGCCTAGTGTGGTCACTGTAAATACACTTGATTTGAGCGCTTAAAGCAGGGAGAAATCATTATTTGGTTAGGAAACAGCTGGCCACTGACTGCGGAAAGTAGGTGACTGTTACAGTGATTTTTTCTGTTTTAAAGGGGTATTCCATATTTCTCCTGATGTAAATCCAATTTTCCTCTATATGGTCCGTTTTTTTTATATCATCGCCGGTCTGGTTTTTAAATAACAGTCTGTCCAGTCCCATTCAGCAACGATCCTTGTAATAGTTTTCATTCCGTATATTATTTAAAAGACACTCGTTGTAAAGAGCATTCTGATTGGTCAGAAGTTTCCACTCATCCAAGTAATCTTCGCATAATGGAAACAGATAGATATGGAAAGAAAGAAGCATGCATGCAAAACATGACATCTCAAATTATAGATAGAGACACAAACACAAAAAGTTTGGATAAAGTTTTCAAAAATGTGTGGAAATGGGAATGACATGAAATCAAAGTTGATGGGAACATAGTTGGTTAATTTGTAAGAAAACTGAACGCCAGAGGACTAGCATTTTGCGATCTTTGCCAGAAAGATTTGAACTACTCCAATCGTGGCTGGAGTTTTGAGCAGCATCCCTGAAAGAAACTGCATACAGACATTCAAACTCAGAAGCACAAATTACAGCCTTGGTGGTATGTATTCTTTATTCTATATTTTTCGCAGAGAAAGTAGGGTTTTTTATGATAAGGACAGCCACAGCGTCTAATGTGTTAAATGAAATGGAGTTGGACCAGTATGATTTGGAAATTAGAAGATTCCAAACTGATTCACTTCCAGACTTTAAGGAGGGACAACTTATAGATCACTGGTATTGAAGTGATGATATTGTTGCCAGATACCCTTATCTATCAAAGAAGGTCATGTCTGTACTGAGTTGTTTTTTTCATGGCCCACAAGTAGAGTCATCCTTCAATGTCATGAATGATATTATTGATTCCAAATCAGAGAGGATAAACATTGAAACCTACAACTCGGTAGAGAACATCAAATATGGTCTAAATGCATCTAGAAAAAGTGCAATATAGTATTTTAAGATAGAATATTTCTTCAATGAGGACAGATGTAACCCTGTGTCAGAATATGCAAACTGCATGTTGACAATACAAGGAGGAACTTGAATGGAAAATAACTCTTGTTGAGATTGAAAAGAAAAAATTGAACATTGAGACAAAAAAACATCAGTGGTTACAAAAAGGAAAGCAAAAGAAATCTTTGCCAAGGCTGCAAAAAAAGCAAGACTGGCACATTAGTATCAACAGGTTGTGTCCAATGGGGGAAGAAAAAAATGAATTTATATGAAATATTTATATATAGTTGATGTATTTGGTGGGTTTTTTTAAAATTTGCTATGAAAAGAGAAAAGTGTGATATAATATGTGCTGCAAAAATTAAAAAATTATTGTGTGAACACTGACATGCACATGCAATAACTTCAGCACTAATATTATTGGTGTGAACACTCACATGTAGATGTGACAATGAACATTGAGAAATTCTTCAAGTATTGTTTACAGTTGGGTAAGTTTTTTTTGTTTCAAACGATTTTTTTGTTGGAATGAAGTAACAACTTTGCAAAACATTATGATAATAAGGGCCACCAGGTGCAGTTTTGTATGCTTTCAGAGTCTAAAATGCATTTTTGGCCAGGGGCCTTCTGCCCTCGGGACCCCCTGATCAGGGGCACTGTCCTTTGAGACCCCGCTGGGGGAGGACCCCCAAACACGCCCTTCACATTTTCAGTCTTTTTTATAAAGAACCAAAATCATGTCTGCTGTTAAATACATGACTTTTATATAGGAAATTTGCCAGGGAGAAATTAGAAGGGTCATTGTGACCAGGTGACCACTGTATAAAGGTGACCATTGGGACAGGTTGGACTGTATAAGTTATTACAATGCATATAACAAAATACATGTTATTACAATGCATGTAACAAAATGTGTTATTACAGTGCATATCACATATGACAAATTTAAGTTATTACAATGCACATTTCAGATAACCAAATATAATTTATTACAATGCACATTGCATGGCTTTTTTGGGCTTTCTCTCAAGTTATAATGATATAGCCTTTTTTTAATCACTTGGTTTTTTAAAGTTTATGTTACACTTCATTGAGTATCTGAATTCACTTGGTGTGAACCATATAGATTTGCAACCTTGTTTATACTAACCATGTTCCTGTATTTGTTTTCATAGAGGGCCTGGATAGTGCAGTGGTAATACACTTGCCTGGTAGCTCTGTCTCCCCAGGTTCAATCATGTATTTTAGCAGGTGCAAAAACATTGAGTAAGCATCTACAAGTTGGTATAAGCATGGTTAGATGTACATATAGGTATCACTTTTACAGTTGCAGTGATCATTTTAAGATTCTGTGTTAATTTGTGCAAGTCACATGTGGGTGGGTGGGTGGGTGTAGAGATCATAGTTGGGACACAGCATTTAGTAGAATCCTTGTCTTCAGTTTCTTGGGTTTTGGGGTTTACTCCATGTCCAGTGTTTCAGCCAGGACATGCCATTGTGGGATTTGCATAAAATAGAGACCAAGTCCAACCCCTCTCCCAGATTGAATATGCCACAAGTGGTGCAGATAAAATGAACAATGCACATTTTGTTACCTTTAATTAGATAGAGATGTGCCAACCAATAATTAAATGTCCATTTTGCTCCAGTGATTGTATTTTTTTGAAAATGAAGAAATTCCATCAAGTGATCTTTTCCATAAGCAACAGTCGCTATGCCCAGCCAGTCTCTTTTTCCAAAACTCTCCTAATCCCACATATGGCAAAACTAGGAATCATCTGGAAATGAATTGTATATCCCATACTATTGCTTGGCTGAGAATCTTTGCATGCTACCAAATTGTAACACCCTCGACGAAAAGATGAATCAAATTCAAGTAACATATTGAGGTACATTTTTAATCTATTTTGTGAACATTTTTGACTAAAGAAAAATTGGTAGTCTTTGCAGTTTTTGTAAGTCACATGCTTCCAGTTACATGATATGACCTTGTTGTAGCGCCATCTGCATTTGTGAAGGCAGCCAAGTTTTGCTTAGAGGTAGTTATGAAACGACAGCTAACTGATTTGTGGTTCTACTGGTCATTGACTAGGAGAGCTTATGTGATGGCCTGTGGATTGCCATTTGTTACCTATCCATCTGTTAGCACAAGTTTGCTATCGATTCTTCTCATAAACTACTTGGACAATTGCCATGAAACTTTACACACACATTCATCCCAAGGTCTAGTTGGTCCTAAATGAAAATGGCGCTGCTCAGACATCCAATATGTCCACCACTGCAGCCATCTTGAAAATCTTGTTATCGTTACATCTCCTAAATGAATGGTCATACGGCATTGTCAAAAAAAAGATTTTTTATGATGTCAAGTTTGTCCTAAATGAAAATAGTGCCAATCTGATGTCCAGTATGGCCACCATGGCAGCCATCTTCAGAATCTTGTTATCACTACTCATTCTGAACGGAAGTCATAGCAACATGGGGTTTTTCACCAGAATACTTCTTATGATGTCTTGTTGATCCTAAATGAAAATGGTTCCACATTGGACCGCCAGTATGACCCCCCACAGCAGCTATCTTGAGAATCTTGCTTTTGCTACTCCTCCTGAATGGATGGTCATATCAACATTGGGTTTTCAATAAAAGTCTTTATATGATGTCTGATTTGTCCTGAATGAAAATGGTGCAGATGTGATATCCAATATGGTCTCCACATCAGCCATCTTGAACATCTTGTTATTGCTACTCATCCTGAACAGATGGTTGTATCAGTATAGTGTTTTCACTAAAATGATATTTAGTTGGTAATAAATGAAAATGGTGCCAATCGGACATCCAATATATCCACCGCAGCAGCCATCTTGAAAGTCTTATTGCTACTCCTGAATGAAAAGTCATATCGGTATGTGGTGTCTAGTTGGTCTCAAAATAAAACTTGCGCTGATTCAGTATGGCTGCCGGAGTAACAAACTTAGATGGAAAGTCATATCAACAATGGGTTTTCACTAGAAGACTTCATACAATGTCTAGTTGGTACTAAATGAAAATCGTGCAGATCTGACATCCAGTATGACTGTCATGGCAGCCATCTTGAAAATCTTGTTATTGCTACTCCTTTTGAATGGATGGTCATATCAACATGGGGTTTTCACCAAAATTCTTCTAGTGGAGTCCAGTTTGTCCTAATTGAAAAAGGTGCCGATCTTAATCTACTATATGGCGGCCACAGTGGCTAATTTGAAGATCTTGTTACTCAGGAATATCAGAGATGGTTTCAATACTTAGCAATTAAAAATTTAAAATGGTCTTTTCTTGAATTTCCTGAAAGTATTTTCAGCCAGTAGGGCATCAGTATTTCGATGGACTCTTGTTTTTACCCCAGTATCACACTCCGACTGTAAAGTAATCAAAATGATCAGACAGATAAGGATCGTTGTGAACAAGCCAGTAGAGCCCACAAAAGCCATGACGAAAGTCAAACAGAAAGTGAAATTTACATTATCTGTTTTTATTATGAGGTTGGCCCAGTATGAAAACACCATTGGCCCACTTTTTCAAGGGGGTGTCAATTGGCCTCTTTTTTTCCAAACATGGCTGAAACACGGCATGTCACAACAACACCACTCTTTGATGACAGGTGAATCATGGAGAGTTTTTGATATAAGTTGGTAGAACTTGCTGCACAATTCAGTTTATTTTTTTTAAAAATGTTAAATTGTTTATATGCCTCTGTCTCTTGTTGCCAGATATATGAAGAGTTGCGAGCCATTGGTGCCGATTCTGCAGAGCCACGGGCCAGGCGTATCCTGGCCGGTCTGGGTTTCACAGTAAAGATGATGGAGAGAAAAACAAAAGATTTGTCTGGTGGCTGGAGAATGAGAGTTTCATTAGCCAGGTCAATAATAATAATAATAATAATAGTAATGTGCAGTCATAGCAATTAATTAATAACAAACCATTATAAGTAATAAGCTCAATATTTCATAGCTTTAGTACTCTCGTATCTAGGATCTATCTTTTATGAGACCTGATTACACATTTTAGTTTACAGATTCATAGTAAATCACTATTTTTGCATCATTTCATGAACTGTATAAATGGCATTTTTCCAACAACATCAAAGTTTCACAAATAAATCATCAGTTACATGTATAACTTCTTTTGGTGATAATGTGTACGTTAAAAATATTTTTGCAAGCTCACTTTACTTGCTAAATCCACAAAAATGTATGAGAAAACTGTGATGTACAGTATCCATATAAAAAATGCATAAGAAAACTGTGATGTATAGTAGTTTCAGGTAAATGCATAAGAAAACTGATGTAAAGTAGTTTCAAGTAAATGCATAAGAAAACTGTGATGCATAGTAGCTTCAAGTAAATGCATAAGAAAACTGATGTACAGTAGTTTCAATTAAATGCATAAGAAAACTGATGTACAGTAGTTTCAAGTAATTGCATAAGAATGTGATGTACAGTACTTTCAAGTAAATGCGTACAAAAACTGATGTACAGTACTTTCAATTAAATGCATAAGAAGACTGATGTACAGTAGTTTCAATTAAATGCATAAGAAAACTGATGTACAGTAGTTTCAAGTAAATGCATAAGAAAACTGATGTACAGTAGTTTCAAGTAAATGCATAAGAATGTGATGTACAGTACTTTCAAGTAAATGCATACAAAAACTGATGTACAGTAGTTTCAAGTAAATGCGTAAGAATGTGATGTACAGTACTTCCAAGTAAATGCATAAGAAAACTGATGTACAGTAGTTTCAAGTAAATGCATAAGAAAACTTATGTACAGTAGTTTCAAGTAAATGCATAAGAATGTGATGTACAGTACTTTCAAGTAAATGCATACAAAAACTGATGTACAGTAGTTTCAAGTAAATGCATAAGAAAACTGATGTACAGTTGTTTCAAGTAAATGCATAAGAAAACTGATGTGCAGTAGTTTCAAGTAAATGCATAAGAATGTGATGTACAGTACTTCCAAGTAAATGCATACAAAAACTGATGTACAGTAGTTTCAAGTAAATGCATAAGAAAACTGATGTACAGTAGTTTCAAGTAAATGCATACAAAAACTGATGTACAGTATCAAGTAAATGCATAAGAAAACTGATGTACAGTACTTCCAAATAAATGCATACAAAAACTGATGTACAGTATCAAGTAAATGCATACAAAAACTGATGTACAGTAGTTTCAAGTAAATGCATAAGAAAACTGATGTATAGTAGTTTCAAATAAATGCATAAGAAAACTGTGATGTACAGTAGTTTCAAGTAAACTCACAAGAAAACTGATGTACAGTAGTTTCAAGTAAATGCACAAGAAAACTGATGTACAGTATTTTCAAGTAAATGCATTAGAAAACTGATGTACAGTAGTTTCAAGTAAATGCATAAGAAAACTGTGATGTACAGTAGTTTCAAGTAAATGCATAAGAAAACTGTGATGTTTAGTAGTTTCAAGTAAATGCTTAAGAAAACTGTGATGTATAGTAGTTTCAAGTAAATATATCTGTATATATATTGATGAGATGCTAATACAGTACAACTTCAGAAAGTTGAAGAACTGTGGGTCCAAAATTTTTGCTTTAAGTTTTCTGATTTTGCAGACCTGAGACAGTTACACCGATACTGAACGAATAATTTGAGTGATGCAGAATATTCAAGTGATCAGTGTTTGAGATATCAAAGTTGTACTGTAATTTATTTGCATCTTTTTTTCAGAGCTTTGTTTCTGGAGCCAACATTGTTGTTACTGGATGAGCCTACAAACCACCTAGATCTTAACGCAGTCATTTGGCTTGACAAGTATGTATTTATCGTATTACAGTGCTGATCAACCTCAGCATCATCTCAACATTATCTTAAGCATGCCAATGTAAATATTCTTTCAGAGTGTTTGGTTTATGGTACTGTATGTTCTTGCTTATAAGTTGGGTCCAGCTGCAAAATGGGAGCCCTGGGTGGGTTAGTGGTCTAAGATGCTAGCCTTTACAGATCACTGACATCTCACCTCTGTCTCTGTGGGTTCAAGTCTTGGCTCTGCCAACATGGATATGTGAGAAAGCTTGCCAGTAGCTTCCCATGGGTCATTGGTTTTACCGGGTTCTTCCTCCACCAAATATACTGGCCGCCATGTATAGCCTATCATGTGCTGAAAAATTATATTAAACCCACAAAAACCAACTGCAAACTGCATAGACCCAGATCAACTGTCACTTTATTGCGCTGCCAGATTTGGATCTATGAAGCCTGTTAGGAGTAATCAGTAGAACAAACAACACAGACCCTGATCTGCTGGTGCATTATGTGACGGCAGATCAGGGTCTGTGTTGTTTGCAGTTGGACCTGACTTACAAACGAGCATATACAGTATGTCCTCAGCATTTAAGTGCTAATATGAACAGTGTTGGCTAAATTAAATTCGTAAACATTTGTATTATGTGTGTTGTCTATGGGAAAGCATGTAAAATATGCCAGAACTACTTTGCTTCTCTTATTTTCCACTAAGATGCACTGCAAAAATCATGAAACTGTTAAATAATATGTGGTAGCATTAGAGTTATAAGTAGTGTCAGATGTCTTTTGTTGAGGAATACAGAACATTTTTGTTCTTTGATAATGGAAAATTATAGATTGTGTTATCATTTACCAATGTTTAAGCACTGCTATTGGTCATATAATGTTATGTTATTATTTAAAGGATTAAACAAGGCATGCAGATTACTGTATTTTGTGTGTGTATTCTTGCTAATTTCAACCTGTAATTTTTAAAATGTCCTTTCATATCTAACAAGTACTAACAAGTTCCAGAATCATTTGGTACATTTTTTAGAACTCTTTTGAAAAATCAGCATTGTAAAGATTCCGTTTGTAATCCTCTGTCTGCATGACAGATCCAGAGCCTCTCAAACACTGCGCCAAAATTGTTTTAGAATTTAGTCACTTTCATATGTGATATAATGCATTATTAATGATTTTGCATGATCTGAGTTTTACTTTGTATTGTCAGGCAAGCAGTTATTCAATAGTTCCATGTATTCTTTGCTTGATTTTTTGTTCAGTTACCTCCAGATGTGGAAGAAGACTTTGCTTGTAGTGTCACATGACCAGAGTTTTCTTGACAATGTGTGTACAGACATCATTCATCTAGATCAGCAACAGCTCTTCTATTACAGAGGAAACTATGGTGGGTATTATCAAGCGTTTTGTTAACAGAAATTACATATCTTTTAACTTAAACTTCATTATATTGTATTTTAAAAAATCTAACAGTCTTCTCAGATGTTGGCCTAACATAGTCTAGAGATAGAGAAAAGTGGAGAACCTGGAAAAACTTATGACTTTTCAAACAATATCAGACAGCTAACTTTGTGGGAGTACAAATAGATATGGTTAGAAAAATTATACTACAATAGGAATATATAGTAACTATGGGCTTTGATAACTCAAAAAACATTGGTTAGATTTAACTCAATTTTTTTAAGCTAGAATTTGTTATCCAAGATAATAAGACTAATTATATTTTTATTTTTTGGCAATTAGAAAAGTTTTTTTATGCAAATGAGGGTAGGTGGGGTTTAGAACAAATGGTGGAACTATTAATAGGTATGCACCACTCATGTCCAGAATTTCAGGGCCTGTTGCTGGTGCATTCAAGGGTACATGGCTTATTTAAATAATCATTCAGCAAAAAAAAGAGAAAAAAAAGATCAAATGCACTCATCAAAATAAATATTTGAAGCCATAATTAAATCACTTGTAAAACATTGGAAATAAATAGCCCACAAAAAAGAAACCAAATATAATACAACAATATTCAGTTATATAGAAAAGAACTATCAGCAACTAAACTGCCCTTACGGGCGAAGGTAACTTAAGATTAGAAACTTGAATGAAGGAAAAAAGGAAGGAAACCCGCCCAACAGAGTCTACCTGAAGGGAGGGGAGTACTGACCTGGAAACTGTAAATCCCAGACAGTTTGGATGTTTAGGAATATTAGAACTAGAAGAACCCCGTACAAAATTCTTTTCAAATTTTTAAAAATTAAAGCCATTTGGGACCTACAATTTTATGAAGGGTCACCTCTAAAGGTCTAACCAGCCATATATGCTGGGAAGGACTGGGAGGTGTCCACAAATAAATACATGGCTGTCTATTCGGGGTCTTTACTGTCCTCTGAGTTAACATGTGATTTATAATTTGTGTGGTGTTTAATTTTTAAGATTTTGTTTTCCAGAAAAGATGTATTTTTTGCGTTGTTTTTTTTTTTATTCCTAAAAAGCTTTATGTTGATATTTGAGGGGAGCTTCAGTAGCTTAGTCATTAGAGTGTCGGACTCCCAATCCAAATGTAGCGGGTTATATACCCATCCCAGGTCACCAAAGTCAACCATCATGGTATGTGCTTAAAAAATGTACATTGCTCCTATTTCCACACTATGTTATAGCCAAATAAAGTGCTGAAATTGCCATTAGAAACCAACCAACAACATTAAAATTTGTGATTTCAGTTTCATCTGGTTTATAATATTATAATATTACCATTTTGTGATTTTAATTTTGAAGGTGCCTTTATGCTACACATATAAGCAAAATTTAGAATACTGCAAAAATTTCTTGATAGATGGTATCAGGTATCTTTCACTTTTAAGCCACCTTGTGCAGTCACCTGAACTGTAAAGAATGCTTGATAGAAGTTGCTGTGATTTATATAAAGTACTGTATATACTCGCTTATAAGTTGAGTTCAACTGTAAACAACATAAACCCTGATCTGCTGTAGCATAATGCACTGGCATATCAGGGTCTGTGTTTGTTGTACTGATTACTCCTAACAAACGTCAGAGACCCAGATCTGCTAGTGCATTATACGACGGCAGATCTGGGTCTGAGCAGTTTGCAGTTGGACTCCTTATAAGCAAGTATATGAGCTTTGTAAGTCAGTTTTTTTAGAATCATACTGCTTGCTTGTTTAAGATATCCACCAACTAGTGCACAGACTTACATGGTAAACATTTTTTATGAATTGGAGGTCATAAATATGGATGAACATTTTACAGAGTATAATTTCATTTTCATTGCTATTGTTTGTATTTTTGTATTGCTTTTAATGGCGGGATATTGGCATCACTTTTTCTGGCAGCAACACCAATGGCAGTAGTGTTGTCTTGGTTTGCCTAGACTGTATCTGCATAGAGACTTTGCAGATATCAGTATGAGAAACAAAATGGGGAAATAAATTACCCCATTGTGACTAGCTTACATCAAATGGATACATTTTGTTCTTATCCCATGAGAAAGAGTTGATATCAAGAATTGAAAACATATCAGTATCACATTTTCCAACCAATAATCAGCACCAATAATTCCTATCAACGACAGCTTTAAACATCACCATTACTTTTGTTACATTGCAGCTACCTTCAAGAAAATGGTAGTCCAGAAAAGAAAGGAGCAGCTGAAGGCATTTGAAAAACAGGAAAAATCACTAAAAGATATGAAACAATCTGGGAAATCTACCAAGCAAGCTGTAGGTCTTATTTGCATTCACTTTCTAGACTAATGTCATAAACGGGAAAATATCAGTGTTGTTGAAATTTAATATTTTCTTTTTCTTTTTAAATCTATGTAGGATTTTTTTAATGTTTGCAAGAACAATGAAATATTTATTAAATGTATATCATTTATAGCCCTCTCCTTACAGGACAGACAAACACTAAATTTTGCTCAAATTAGGGCGGCCTTTCTTTTGGAAGACTCTGCAGTTTGCAAGGAGTTTCTTAAAATTTGTGGGTGGACTTATCTGCCATTGCATAATGTACCAGCAGATCAGGGACTATGTTGTTTGTTCTACTGATTACTGCTAACAAACTGCATATACCCAGATCTGCCTCCACACAATTATGTAATGGCAGATCTGGGTCTGTCAAGTTTGCAGTTGGATTCGCGTTATAAGTGAGTATTTACAGTATGTGAGGGATGTATTGTTTTCCAAATTCATAAGGTTCCGCTCTGCAGTATCGCACTTTGCATCGTGTGTAATTTTTAAAGAAAAAGAATTTCCTAGGTTTTCCTCTCTGGTTATCCTGGTCACAAAGACCTTGAATATCTTGGGTATTGTTAATATAACTTTTAATTCCCTTTATGTTGGTGTATGATTGATGGGTGTATTTTATGTTCGAGTATATAGCTTGGCCTTGCTTCAGATGTGCACCTCTCAAAAGACTGTTCCACTTGGTCATTTTCACTTCCTGGACTTAAAAGGTAGATTCGAAAAAATGAGCGGATAACTTTTTTTACTTTTTTTATATTTTAGAATTCATTTATTGCACTTTCAGAAGCTGGTATTACTTACTCAGGCAAAATTAATTTTCCCTATTTTAATAACTGCTAAAGTTAGTGTACTTTGGACTAGTTCAGGATCATTTTTCAAGCACATGGGAACAGCCATTTTGATAACTGTCGGCTTTGGATAGTGCATAGCTTCCATAATCATACATGTGACAGAACCAGGATTTCAAACCAGTAGATTTAATAATTTTGATCAGTAGATTGGCCTCTAAACCAGTCGATTTTTTATCAGCATAAATTTTGCATTTCAAGTGGGTGGAAAACAAAACAAGTGCTGTTTTTTTGTGCCATAATATGTATTCTCTTTATACTATAATAAAACAGCAAGTTTGAAAATGAATCAGATTCAGATTTTGATGGAAAATGTTAAAATAATAATTAATTAATATGAATCAGTATACAGTCAAATAATGAAAAAGAAAAATTGTTTGTCTCATAGTTCACTGCAAAGATTTTTCTTTTAATAAAATCCAATAGCATTTTTTGTTTCATTCACAAGAACACTGTCTGATGACCACTAATGACATTCATTGTGATTATTATTCTTCACACTCGACAGGCTCTCAATAGTTCTTTGGTCTTGATTTTCCCCCGAATCACTTTGTATTTTGCAAAGAATGGAGAATGTCCTCTCTCTATCAGCATTAGAATGTTGTAATGACAGGACAACCACGTTCAGCCTGCAAAGAAGTTCAAACTTAAGTTTTCCTGTTGCTGATTTTGTAAGGTTGCTGACTACTCTCCAATACTCCTCCAAGCTATGTTCACCCCGAAGAGGAAATTCCTGACTTGGACTTTGGATGTATTCATGGGCCTCATCCTCAAGGGCTTCTTTCTTTTTATGGCTCAGATCCAAACAAATTTTGGCAAGTTTCACCACTGTAAATAAAAAGAAAGATTGATTTAGACTTGAAATAAAAATGTAAAAAAAAATACATGATGTGTTTATGCTTTTACGAATAATTTATCCAAACTTTAAAATTAATTATCTTGTAATACATTTTTTAACGATATATTTTATCTAGGGTTTGAACATAATTTATGTGCATGAAAACTTCAAATAGTTTATGAAATACAAAAGATGCATACCTCTGATACACACTGTGCAAACTCAGGGCCGTTGCTACTCGCCTGCACTCACTTAAACTCGGATATCCAAGCATTGTTGAACTTGTAATTTTTCTTAGCTGGTGGTTTTTTAGCATTGGGAAAAAGCAGACGTGTCGGCATTTTGACATCAATTGAACAAAAAATGTAGGAGCTGTCCTCTTAAAACATCTTGAACAATACAATAACAATTAAACAAGACAAAAATCAATATACTTACTCTAGTATCTCTGCCGAAATCATTTTTTATGTTCGGTCTCTTCATTTATCTCCCCTCCGCTAAGGGTTGGCCAATTTTCATCAAAGGCACAGAAGACATTTTATCCCTTTATTATTTATAACACCTCAAAAAACATCCCGCATTTGGCCTTAAATTCCCCAAATTTCAACCATAAGGTAATGAATTAGCAACTTGCTGTGTACACATGTCAGCTGTTCTTTAACAATTCTAATCCTGTTGCACTGGTTCTTGTACTGGTCGAACATTTCTAGTCCCAGTAGACTGGTTCTGGCTGGTTTCTCTAATGTGTTTGACAGAACATGTAAAATTACCATGTTTGTTTTTTTTTAAATTTATTTTTTCTTTAATTTATTTTTTTTTTTTTAATTTTCAAAAGCGGTAGATTTAACTACTAAACTGTATGTGCGGTAGACAGCCTTTAAAACAGTATTTATGGCATACCGCTGGTAGAATCACATGTATACATAATTACCACATGTAAAGACATTTCAGTCACAGTACATGAAGGTAAGATAGAGGTATGCCAACATTGTCTCCATTGTGGATGTTGCTAATGCAAACAACTTCAACTTATACCGGTCCCTCTCACAGAAGTATATAATAACTGTAGTTCTTATCTCTAATGATACATCATAATGTTGGTTTTTTAGCTCATCAGGTTGTGGAGAGGCCAAAGTATGGGGGTCACAATATAGATATTATGTGACTGGTGGTGATCACAGTAAGGTCAGCATAATAAATGTTAAGGTCCATTGTTAGAGATTTCATAAGATGTTTATATTATTTGCTAAGAAAGATCATTTGTAACGTTTCAGAGGGGACTGGGATTTTAGAACGTTATGACCAAGAAACGTTATATCCAAATTTATTTTTCAAAATGTTTATATACTGGTCCATGTTGATGATGTTGGACATATGTTTAGAAACAATTTATACTGGTATGATTACTGTCAGACCTCGTGTGTAATGTTAATAAAATTTTCAAGAAACAACGTAGATTTGTATAAATTCATGTTGTCATGCAGACAAAAATTGATTAACCAGCAAGTTTTACCATATGATGAAAGTGTCAACATACATGTAGATGTATCAGCCAGTGAATCATAAAAATCACTTTTATGTGAAAACATCTTTGTTTACGACTAGTAAATTAGTTCTCTATCTAAATGGATGGAAAAAAAATTGACAATAGTCATCTGTTTTCTATTAATTTGAGATTTTTTGTTGATAGGTTTTTCAATGACATGCAAATACTAATATAGCTTTGTCTAAAGAGACATTTGCTCTTTTTCTGACCGACAAACTTTCAGCCATTTTCATAACAGTCAGAATTCAAAATGAACACGAGAGATTTACTTAGAACTGTACTCAGTTATTCAACATACAGGTAGATAATGATAGTTAACGGATATTTCTAAATTATATAGTCAAAAAAGTGCAAAACAAAATCATTTCTTTTCATACTTTTATGCTTTAATTACACTGAACCAGCAACCAGTGATTCCAAAGTACCAATTATGAATGAGATGTGATTATAACGCCTTTGTTACATGGCATCTTTGTTAGGCCTTTTTATTTATGATTATGAATGACATCTGATTATCGCTTTTTTGTTACCAGATGCCTTTATTGTTTAAACGACTGTCATTGTTTATCTGGCTTTGGCGTGTCATGTGATAAAAACATTATAATTTAGCTCATTTTCTCAGGTGGACCACACAGATCAAATGTTATAACCAATTAAATGTTTGTAACAAAGGAACGTTTTAACAAAGTCTTTTTAATACATATTAGTTAGGAATTTGGCCAGGGAATTTAAACTACGACGTTTTAATGGAGGAAATGCTGTATCCAAGAACGTAATAAACAATCTTTACTTTATTTAACTGAAAAGTTTGGCACAACAGTACTAAATACCAAATTTCTGACCCTGTTTTGATATAATTAGTGCCCCGTATTGAGATGCAGGAGCCCTATAGGTGTCCCCTTTATCATCTATCCATCTGCCTGCCAGTGTCTGTCCATCTGATGCCTGTTTACACTTCTTACACAGAATTGGATACCATTGTTTGTGAACTGCCTGTAGCACATTGCTGTGCCTTTAAAAAGTTTCATCTTCTCTGGTCCAGTTTTGATGGAAATTAAAAACCTTTTTTTCCAGTTTTAAATCTCCACTTCAGCAAATCCTTGTAACCAGAATAGCTCAGGAACCATTCATCATATTCTAATGCAGTTTGGTGTATACATTGCTTATAGAGCTTGATGTGGATTTTATGGGTTTTCTCTTGTCAGCTCCATAGAATTATGACCCTAGAAAATTAACTTTCTACACATAAGATGTTGTTTGTAACCAGCATAACTCAAGAATCATTCAACATATTTTGATGTCATTTGGTATCAGTGTTGCATTTTGAGTGCATGATTGTGGGTTTCCCACCATTTTTGGTGTGATGTCTCCACAATCTTTACCCCAGTAATCCTCATTGGGTGCATTTTTTTATCTATTATAATTTAGAGAAAAATCACAAAATCCTCTTGATGCACAGCTGTTCCATGAATGTGTATAAATGAATAAATTTGTACATACCATCTTCCATGTCCTGTGTCACTTGTCAATTTTCACATTGGTTTTGATGAATATGAATGTTATAGGGATGGCCTATTTACTATGTTATCCTTTTTAGGAAATATCGTACCACTCATATGGTAGGGACATGTAGTGTTAACCTTATAGTTCCATTTGTCTGGATATCCATTTCTCTAGCACTGGGGTGGGGCATCCATTTTCCATGAACATGTATATAGTTTTTGTTGAGCCCAACTTGGTGGGAAGTGCGATGTAGCTGTCACTTATCTGACAGCAGCATCAACAGTTTAACATTTTGCTTAAAGTTTTTCATTTGCATTTATTTCCTAAAACCATGGATGGATTCTTATCATACTTAGCATGAATCATTTTAAAGCTAAGACATTTAATTCTGTGACATGCATGCTTGCTCATTTGACTTTGGGATCAAGGGCACAGTCATAGAAAGTTTCTGTTAAGGTTTTGGTTAACGTTTTTTAATTTGCTTATATTTCCTAAACCACTTGATAGATTTTGTTTATACATGTACTTTTAATGAATCATTATGAAGCAAAGACAATTCATTATGCAGCACGTTTGTTTGCCCCTTTGTGATTAACATCACAGTCATAGAAAATTTATGTTATTTTTTTAGTTATAGTGTTTTTCATTTGCTTATACTTCCTGAACCACTTGATGGGTTTTCTTCATAATTTGGACAAATCATTATGAAGCTAAAACAATTCATTCTGCAACATGCTCATTCAACCATTTGAACTTGAGGTCAAGGTAACTTGTTTTACAGCAGTGTTTCCATCATGTGCTTGACGTGCTGGCCTTGACCTTCTTGTGTTTATATTCAATAGGAATCCAAAGCAAAAGATTCCCTAACAAGAAAGCAACATAAGAATCGTCAGAAACAAAGCCTATTTCAAGAGGAAGAGAAAAAAATAGATTTGCTTCAGAAACCCAAGGAGTACACAGTCAAGTTCACATTTCCAAATCCTGGTCCACTCAATCCCCCAGTTCTGGGCCTCTCATGTGAGTAGAGCAAGGCATTCTCAGGAGTTTCCTAGACTTGAGGCCTTTATCATTTTTTTCATAGACTTTTTATTTCAGATATTCTTTTTATGAATAATGTATCATATACCGTATATACTTGCTTAAAAGCAGAGTCCGACTGCAAACAACATAGACACTGATCTGCCATCACATAATGCATCAGTAGATCTGTGTCTATAGTTTGCAGTTGGACTCAACTTATAAGTGAGTACATACAGTACATCCTTGATGTATCACATGGTTATCCCTGCCCAATCAAGTTGGTGGTGGATATAGAAATAGGTTCTAGCTGCCTGGTATCACATGGTTATCCCTGCTCAATCAAGTTGGCGGGGGAAATAGCACTAGGTTCTGTCAGCCTGTCATTCATTTGTTTCTTTAGCAAAATTCCAAACTATTTGCAATTCTTAAGTTAAAAAATTTTGTAACTTTTTCATCGGTTTGTCCATTATCCATCCATCCATCCGTCATTCGTGCTTTCCTTTTCATGGCATTATTTCAAAACCATTTAGTATATCTCTATGAAACCTGGTACACACATTAATCCAGGTGTGCCTTTTGCTGTTCACAATTCTGCAGTCCAGTATTTTTCATATTTTGTCTGTCTGGCCATCCAACACTTGTGTTTAAAACCCCAAAAATGTTTAAGATATCTCTATGAAATGTGATACACATGTTAGACTAGTAGTGCCTTTATTAAATGTGATACACATGTTAGATTAGTAGTGCCTGTATGAAATATGATACACATGTTAGACTAGTGGTGCCTTTTTGAAATATGATACACATGTTAGACTAGTGGTGCCTTTATGAAATATAATACACATGTTAGACTAGTGGAGCCTTTATGAAATATAATACACATGTTAGACTAGTAGTTCCTTTTGTTGTTTACAAGTCTTAATGTCAGTGTTTATATTTTGTCCATTTGTCTCTTCATCCTTACGTCCATTATTCACACTTTTGTTTCTGGAGCAAAATGCCTGAGGCCTATCACTTCCTTTTTTGTAAACACGAATGTCCAGTATATATGAAATCTCCTAACAGACATTTTGTATGGGCTGTGGATATAGATGACTTCATCATTTTATTCCTATTTATTCATGACTTGACCTTACCATAAAAATATTCTCTGGCCATAGTAGCTAGCAGCATCATGAAGCAATATTATTGAGCATTGCAAAGTCTGTATAGTTTTTTTATATAAGTAGAGTCTGGGTTCTTATGACATGAAATAATGACATTGTGTAAATAACATCATATTGCCTATGCATAATGTAAGACACAGTCGTTCAGTATTTAAGTCATCGGGCTTGTGTCCAGAAGGATACAGGTTTAATTCCCACCATTGGATCATCCTACCATGGTGTGTCCTTGAGCAAGGCGCTTTGTTCTGTTTGTCTTAGCATTAAATAACATTCAGAGTGTTGACATGCCATAAAACACCAACCCACCTCGTGTATAACTCATAACCAACTATGAACAGAATAGATCTGCTATTACTTGTAAATCGGTGTCTATGCTGTTCTATTTAGTAGTAAACACCATAGACCCAGGTCTGTTAGCACAACATGTATTAGCAGATCTCGGTTTAATTGTTTGCAGTTGTGTATTATACCTCAATAAACACGGTAGACAAAACATGTCATATTATATGGGTAGGGCTGTTTGCTTTTCTTTGTCATGTTACCAAGTCCACACCAAGGAGGAGAGTTCTAATAATAATGACATTAAGATGCAAACAGTATGGCAGTTATATTACCAAAAATTAAATGTTCCTTGCTAATAAGTTTCAGTTTTCTGACAACTGTTATTGTAAATATATATATATATACTTTCAGGTGTCGCATTTGCCTACGATGGACAGGAGTTACTTTTCAAAGATCTAAACTTTGGTATAGATATGCGCTCCAGAGGTGAGTCTTACTATTCCCCATTATTAGCTCTATTTGTCATCGACTAGAAGAGTTTATGGGATGGCTTGTTGTCCATTATTGATACTTCTCCAAAACTATTTGGAGGATTACCTTGAAACTTTACACACATATTCATCCTAAGGTCTAGTTGGCCTCAAATGAGATTGGCGCAGCTCGGATTCCAATATGGCTACCACAGCAGCCATCTTGAAAATATTGTTATCGCTACTCCTCCTGAATGAATGGTCATGTCAGCATGGGGTTTTTACTAAAAGACATCTTATTATGGATTGTTGGTCCTAATGAAAATGGGTATCAAACTGACATTAAGTATGGCTGCCATGGCAGCTATCTTGAAAATCTTCTCACTTTTCCTTCGAGATGTATGGTCATATTGACATGGCGTTTTCACCAAAAGACATCTTATGATGTTTATATGCCCTGAATTGAAAAAGGTACTGATCTTGCATCAGATATAATCACCATTGCAATCATCTTGAAAATCTTGTCGCTACACCTCCTAAATGGAAAGTTATGTCAACATGGAGTTTTCACCAGAAGGCTTCTTGTGATGTCTAGTTGGTCCTAAATGAAAATGATGCCAATCTTACATCCTACATGACTGCTATGATGGCCATCTTGAAAATTTTGTTACCACTGCTCCTGAATGGATGGTCCTGTTGACGAATAATATGGGCTTTTCATTAAGAGATTTCTGCTTCTGTCTAGTTAGTCCTAAATGAAAATTGTGCCGATTAGATAAAATATGGTTGCCACAGTGACCAGTTTGAAAATGTTATCATCGCTTAAGAATATCAGACACAATTTCAGCACTCGGCAATTTAAAAGAAAAAATTATATTGGATTCCTGAATTTTTTTTTCAACCAGTAGACCATCTTGTAGACAGATGTGTTATAACAACTTTTGCTTTTGTTACTTAAATGTAACTTCTCAGACCAGAATATTTACCTTCTATTTTCTTTATAATCTATCATTTTTATCACTAATTTTGTATAATAAAAACTGATGGAGATGTGTCACTGTTTGTAAACATTCACTCACTATAGTTTATTGAATCCAAAAGCTTTCATTAGAGGTTTTGTAAATACTTTTTGTTTATTACTAATGTAAACAGAGTAACCAGGAGACTTGTTTTCAACTGCAAATTTGACAATCTATGCTCATTCATAAAATGTACAGATGGTCCATTTTCATAAATATTAATTCTAACATTTGAAGTTCACTCTGGTACTAGTTAGCTTACCTGATCATAGGGCCTTACTGGGCTTATGGTATGGATATCTGTACATTGTCCGTCAATCAACATTTCATGTTAGCATTCTGGAGGCCATGTTTTTTTTTATCCAGTTTTGATCAAACTTGGAATATAGGTTTATAACATCAGTATATTGGATAAGTTCAAATGTGAGCAAGATCTATGCATTATTAATGAGGTTATCTTGCATCTGATTGGTTGAGCTTATTACCACTGGAGTCCATATTTTTGATCCAGTTTTGATCAAGCTTGGAATGTGTACTATATCATCAAGATATTGGACACAGTCGATAATGAGCAAGATACGTGCATAGTAATGAGGTGATCTTGCATCTAATTGGCTGAATTTGTTACCACTCAAGACTCTATTTTTTATCTGATCTTGAGTAAACATAGTAAGTAGGCTTAAATCATCAAGATGACCAATCAGTATTATTATGAGAAAGATCTGAGCTCAATGAAATTCAGCACAGTTAGAAATAGTTCTCAATTATATAAAAAATTTATAAATTCTTTCCTTTAAAATACATATTCTCTCTCTCTCTCTCTCAGAGCAAGGGAAGTTACCCATGATATTGACTATTGAACAGAACAGGCTTGGGTTAGATTTCTTCCCCTTGCAAATTTTATGAAAACCAGATATACAAAATAAATTTTAGAATACAGAATATGTTAATTTAACTAGAACAATTTATATAAAAGAAATTTTGCAAATAATACACCATATTGTTAGAAAAAATGTGCAGTTGCAGGCTATTGTGAACTAATATTCAGTGTCGTATTTTAGGGTCAGAACTTATTTACACAATTATAGATCAAGTCATTTTTTTTATTATATTGATTTTGCACCAGTAAGAACATATTTCTTGTAAAAGCCATGCCTAAGTTTAAAAATTTATTTACAGAGAAGAATTTATAAAAACTTTGCCACATTTGAAATTCTTAAATATTTGGAAGCAAGTTTGATATGTTTGGTGAAATAGAGTTAGACAGTTGCTAGTATTGCCATGTTAAAGTTCCTGAAACATTTGTCGTTTGTATGTTATCACATGCATTGTCTTCTGGCATTTTATATATCCAATGCCATTACTTGCAAATTATTTGAAATATATATTTTGTAAATCTAACTTTTATTTAAAAAAATACCACAATATGCTTTTATCTTGAAACACTTGCAGATTTAATTACCAAGAGTAAACAAATCCATTGCCTAAAACAACACAACTTGTGAATTATAATTTTAATTCATGTGAAAGACATGTGACTGTACATCACAAATTAAAACTTCATCTGTAAATTTAACTTTTAAAACTCTTTGATTACTTTTGTTATGGGCAAGAGACTTTGCTTAATAATTATGTCTTTATCTTTAAAAATAAATTTTATCAGAGTATAAAAAAATAGGTAAATTAACATCATATCAAGTTTGGGAAATAGTTTAAATAGGCTGTGTTCTACATAAGCCTGCTTAGTGAAAAGATCAACTGTTAAGTTATGTAAGCAAGGTGAGTGATATCAGGCTCACTTGGGCCTCTTGTTTTTTATCCTGTTTTGAGAAGCAAGTAATTTGTAGGATTCACTTTGTCCATAGATTCGGGCATCTGTGCATTCCACCTCCCTAACTCGTTTTTCAAAACACTTTATGATCTTTCAGTATAGACACATCATGTGATGAAGCTGTATAACATGACAAAGCTAGTTCATTATAACCTATTGTCCAGAGTTTAATCAACATTGCTTGAAAAATGCAACTTTAGACATAATTAGAATATCTTTTAACCTGCTGTCACTAAAGTTGCAATGTGGGTTCATTTGGGAATGAACATGAGTTAAAAAAAATCAAAATTAGTCAGTATGTCCTGCTTTCCAGGGATTATTCCTCAAAGATACTGACTCAAATGCATCTTGTGAGAATTCTTGTTGCATAAGATCCGAGTGTGGTATTGTAAATATTGTCAATTTTATATTTTATATGTAATTAGCATTCTGCAGGAAAGCAGCAGTATCCCCACACTTTCCTTGGTTATCCCTGCACTCCCACCCCATTATACATGTATTATGCATATGCGTCCCCACCACCAGGTTCTGCCACCAGGAGATGGATCAAGATTTTAAAAAAAAAAAATTGTAAATATACAGCCCAATCCCAATCCTGTTCCAAAGTTCTAAGTCTCTATCTTATATGATGTAGGAGGAGTTGAATGACATTACTTGTACATACACATCCAGATAAGTTGGGTGGCATAATCCAAACTATTTTCTTTGAAAAACATAGGGATAAATATATATTTTTATTTCTTTTGTTTTGTCTCACCCATTTGTATGGTCAGACATGGGTATCATTTTTCTGACAATGATGGCAGTGGTAGTGGCATAAACAATGTTAAAAAGTTTGTGTTACACTTTTTGCAAGTCTGATACAGGGGGATACATCAAGTCAGATACAGGGGGATACATCAAGTCAGATACAGGGGAATACATCAAGTCAGATACAGGGGGATACATCATGACTTGGACACGGGTGAGATGCAGGTGAGACACATGTTCCATGAAACACTTCTTCCATTTCCTGATAAATGCATTGCTTTTTTGTGTTATTTATTAACATCTGTTTCAGTGGCCATTGTTGGACCCAATGGAGTGGGAAAAAGTACTTTCTTGAAACTTCTCACAGCAGATCTACAACCTGTAAGTAAAATAGAGGATTTCACCTAAGTGTACATTCTATATAAAATTCATTAGGTTTTTTTAATAGTACAAAGAGCTCATTATTGAGATGCAAAGCCCTATAATAATCACCATTTTCATCAATCCATCTATCTGTCCATTCACACTTATTCAGCCAATCAATATATTCTGATGGTTTTTTTTATTATGAATATTGTATCATAGACTTGCATGTGTTTTGATCGGTTTTGCCTTATTTAGAAGAGTTATGGCCCCCTGATTTCTTGTCCTCCAGACTTTTGGTTTCTGCAAGAGTACTGAGCCAAAATTTTGTTTGTTTTCAACCAATTTTGCCATGTGGTTTCAGATTGCTCACAGACATCACTGTGACAGTAGATTGACTCTCTTTACATTTGAATACAAGAGGTCATATCACATTTATAATGATTGCACTAAAACTGTAAAAAAAATAAAATTAAAACAAAAATTTCACTTAACAAGATTTGTTTACTTTATATTTATTTCTTACACTTTTGCTGCAAATAGGCATTTCCCAACATTTGTATTTATTGCTGTGTTATTGTGTATTTGTTATTTATTGGGAAGATATTTTTCTTAAAGACAATCCTACAGAATAGATACTTTCTTAGTAAAATTTGCAAATTCCTTGATGTCAGTTAAAAATTTCCAGGCACTAATGATCAAACATGTGATATATCAATCTTTCATTTACCAATTTTGATCACAATATTTTAATGTTAGGTAAATAGGAGCCTTGTTTTTTTTTTTTCCTTTTCTATACTGAAAAAAATGGGATCCATACCTGCCTCCACATTGTAAGCGGGTCCGCAAGTTATCTCAGTATACTAAAGCCAGGGAGCAGTGTATGTTCTTTTCCCTCAATTGCTTTTCTTGTTTCTTTTTTTCTTAACCATTATTATATAGTTTTTTGCATTGAAATGACACAAAATAAAACACATTGACATATTAGACAATTATATAATCGAGCATGATTCATTGCACATGTATATATTATGGTGTGGCCTTTTGTCTGCCATATGTCATCAATCATCTGTTGTCTGTCCATCCATGAATACTTGCTTGTGAACACTACAGGCTTCATTTCTGGTCAGATATCAATCAGAGGTGGTATTTAAGCTTATAGCATCAAGATCTCAGATGGGGCCCCCAGGTGGCCGAGTGGTCTAAGGCGCTCACCTTTACAGATCACTCACATATTACCTCTGTCCATATGGGTTCGAGTCTTGGCTCAGTCAACATGGGTATGTGAGAAAAGCTTGCCAATAGCTTCCTGTAGGTTGATGGTTCTTCCCGGGTTCTTCCTCCACCAAATATACTGGCCTTCATGTATAGCCTATCATGTGCTGAAAAATGATATTAAATTCACAAAATCACAAATCACAATCAAGACCTTGGATGTGTTCAGTTATGAGCGACATTCACGCATATTAATGAGGTGGTCTAGTATCCATTGGGGTGAGCTTGTGGACACACTAGAGACCCTATTTGTTAACAGATTCTGATCAGATTTGCTATGCTAGCTTGTATCATCAAGATCTCAGAAGAATTCAGTTATGATCAAAATCTACACATTAATGTGGATCCAGGCTGATCAGATTGTGGGCATTAAACCTGCAACCTTCTGGTCACAAGTCTAACACCTTAACTATTGAATTACCACAGATTAACTCACCTTCTAATACCAAGTAAGTTCATATACTTGAACAGTGGGGCTCTGAACAGTTTCAGAGTTATGAATCAGGGCCTAGTCCCCACAGGGGCAGTTAGATATTCAGGGGACAATGGTCGTTGTATAAATGACCTGTTCTTTCTATGCTGAGAAAGGGATCATATATATATATGCATGTGTGTATATATATATATATATATATATATATATATATATATATATATATATATATATATATATATATATATATATATATATATATATATATATATATATATATATATGCATGTGTATATATATATATATATATATATATAAATATATATATATATATATATATATATATATATATATATATATATATATATATATATATATATATATATATATATATATGCATGTGTGTGTATATATATATATATATATATATATATATATATATATATATATATATATATATATATATATATATATATATATATATATATATATATATATATACAGTCTAGGAAAGAAGATAAATGACACAAATATTAATAGACAATGTAACAACTATGTGCTCCAAGCTTATTTTTCCCCTCTACAGTTTCAATGTGTGTGTGAATTTGCATTTACAAGCTTACATCTGTCAACTAAACAGGTGAGCAGTGTCAAGCCCAATTGGGGTTTTCCTCCTAATGTAGGTAACGCATACTCATACATACATACATACATACATACATACATACATACATACATACATACATACATACATACACACACACACACACACACACACACACACCTCTCCCTCAATAACTCACACACAGCAGGGTCCAAAAATATAGACAGCACTATAAGCTAGGGTGCAAGTTACTGAGGGACCTAAAAAAAAATTAAGAAGGGGATGCCATCCCCGCTGGACATCGAGAAAACCAGGGTGAGTGGGGGGTGTAATGGGGCTGTTTAATGGCTGAATACTCGTTTTTTAATCGTGCTAGGAATAATTGTCAATAAAGAGCTCTTTATACTGAAGTTGTGTTCACTTTTTTTGTATAAATTACCTTTATTTTCAAGATACCCAACTTCTGAAAGATCGTTAATAACATGATTCCAAGAACCATAACGTGTACGTGAAACATTGTGTATTATGTCACTGCTTTTGTTGTTGATTCACAAAACAAGAGACATTGAAACTCAATTTTTTTATAGAATTGTTCTGTTAGTAAAATATTGATTGCATGATTTCATTGCAAGTAATAGTGAAACTTCTCATCAGGAATTTTAAGTTCACTACAAACTCTAGAACTCACTTGTCCATAATGAACCGTATCTGTGAAACAAAGGTTTTTCTTTGCCAAGTACTCATTTCGCTTGGTTGCCTTGCTATCTTTGATCACATTTGTGAATGAGTAGGAAAATTTGAGGTACTTTAATTATATTACTTACATGATAATATTTATACCAGTGTTCGATTGATCAATTGAAATGAGTTGATCTGACATGCTACCGTGACCACTAGCTCTTACACAAGTAGGATTTACATGCCTTTGAACTTCTCTTTTATTCCACCCGCTTTATTTGCATTGATACAAAAGACATAATTAACATGACAATACAAAGCAGGTCTACTTTTAATTTAGTGGAGCAACAGAACAAATACTTCTGCAAGTCAGAGATCAAAACACCGTTGGCACTTAATTAGGTTCTCACATAAACGCTTGTGGACATATCTGTGAGGGTAGATTGACATTTTCATGTTTGAATGCATGAGGGCATATTGCATTTATGATGATTACACTGAAACCAAATTTAAAGATAGAACTAAAACACGAATTTCACTTGACAAAACTTATTTAATTGGTATTTATTTATTAAAGTGTTGCCACCAAAATTTATTAAAATATTGTTACCTACAGTGTACTGTGAATGTTGTTTGGAAAGAAAATTTAACAAAATATATGACTTATTAAAAGTTGAGAATTTCATTATGTTGATTCCAATTTCTGGGTACTAACCACCCTTTTCGATGATGAAACGAGCGATATATCAATGTTTCTTTTACCAATTTCGATTGTGATTTTCTTCATGTTCAATAAATAGGGGCCAATTTTGGGGGTATTTTCTAGTAAAAAATGGGATCCATGCCTGACACTGTGTTATAAGTGGATTTGTTAGTTATCCAGGTGCGAGTTATCGATGGAGTGTTGTACATAAAGTGAAACTTCTGAAAACTAGACACTCATCGGACCGACAGAAGTGTCTGGTTTTCATAGGGTTCGGTTTTCAGAAGTGTCGAAAGAGGAAAGTGCATTGCCGTACCTTTTTTATTCAATGCCTGCACTATGAGGGCATGTTATCAAGAAGGAATTAATATTGTTGCGATTTGTTATTTTTATTTATTACAAAGTCAGCATATCATATGATTAAAAAAACCACAAGGCACACAAAAGTAGAGCAGATACACATATACATCAGTAACATGTTGCGGTGAAACAATTAATCGATATATCAATGCATCGATAGTTTTTCCATATCGATATCCATATCGATACAAGAGGTGAAGAATCGATACAAAATGATACTTATCCTATACGAGTTACTTTAATCTTCAGCAGTCATGAATAATTATTAGTTTGCCTTTTTATTCTTTAAGTTGAGAATTCATCTGAGACAGCTGTCGCAGGCATAAGAACTCATTTCTGTAAGATTAAAAAAAAACTATTAACAATACCCACTTGCCTTCTACAAATTAGCACAAGGTGACTAACTCACGTGCTTTGAAATCTGCTCCCCATCAATTCCACACTAATTATTTCATCCCGTCAGCATGTTCAGCCACTGATAACATATATCAACGTGAAGGAGACATTCTAGACTTGTTCTGCATGTATGATTTAAATATTTTACTGATTATTTAATAACTACTTTTACGCGAAGCTTCTCTGTTGCTTCGTATCTTGTCTACTTGGATTGAATCTGAAGGTTACACTTCTGGTGTTTCGCGCAATGAATATGTTACATTAAATTAGTGGTTATTGTTTGTTCAAGTTCAGGGTAAAACAATAATCACCAATCATAACTAACTGTAGCTTATTCACTGCGTGACACACAGGAAGCAATGCATCAAAACTCGATCCAAATTGATACAAAGTAACAGATAAACTTTGCACAAAAGTGGCTATTAAATGATCTGTACGGTACTTAAGTAGTACATGGGGAACAAGTTTGGAATGTTTCCTTTTACGTTGATATATGTGTTATGTATGATGTTTATATAATATTATAAATATTTTAGGAAATTATAAATGTTTCTTCACTTTAATATTTGCTTAAATCTTTATGTTTATCAGGAAAAACATGTTTAACTAGTGTCCTTGAATTAGGTTGTTTTGATCAATATGTTTTCTCAATTTGAAGGTCAAGGTTGAATTTTGTTTACAAGTAAAATTCCATTAAGATGACACATGTTCTAGAACATTCTGTCATGTGACCAATCTTTATATATACCATGTTTGGTGGACATTTATTCAGTTTTGACATTACCATCAGTCTTGTAAAGAGCTATTACAGTTGTGAAAATTCATTCCAAATTCTAAGAGAGGAATTATTTTAAATATTCATTGGATTATAACAGTGCTCATAAACTTTTGGATTTTGGATTTTTAATTGATGATTTTGGAATTTATGTGAACTTATTCAGAGATTTTGGAATACTTCATTTAAAATATTCACATCAAGATTACTAGTACATCAGGACTTTGGAGACCATTGGCACATAATAACATTCAAGGACACAGCCGTGAATTCGGAACATTCTATATTTAGGACTTGTGATTAGAACAATCATTCTTATTGGATTATTAGGATTTCAAAACACATTACTGTAAGTGACTTTTTTGATTTTTTCATTTTAATTATCTAGTAATAAATTGCTTGTTGATTTTTTACTTGATTTGTTGGTTTCACTTTCTTTCTGTTACATTTTTCTTAGACCATAGAGTCGTAACAGAAATTGGGGGCTCGTCTTCCGGGATCTGAATTTCTTTAAAGCATATTAGAGATATTAAAGTTATTTTTGAAATTCATATTGATTTTGTCTCTGAATTTTTTTTGTCTTTGGCAAAGATTTTATATAGAGAAATTTTTTTTGTGTGAAACCAACAAGCATTTACAATGGCATCTAATGTTCAGAATTTCATTTCAAAACCTACCCAGGAGGGGTTAGAGTGCATGAGAAAGGATGAGTTGCTCGAGCTTGCCAGAAAATACAGTCTATCTGAGGCAAAAGTATCATTGACAAAACAGGAGATAAAGATTATTTTAATTCAGTATTTAGTAGGAAAGGGAATTTTTGAAAATAGTGCTTTAAGTTTGAAGAGAAAGCCTGTATCTGGTTCTGACAGGAAATTAAGGGAATTAGAGTTAAAGAACCAGATGGATTTAGAATTGGCAAAGCTTCAGATTCAGAGAGAGAGAGAGAAAGAAGAGAGGCAGATACAGATGGAGAGAGAGAAAGAAGAGAGGCAGCTACAAATGCAGAAAGAAGAGAGGCAGATGGAGAGAGAAAAAGAAGAGAGGCAGATGGAGAGAGAGAGAGAGAAAGAAGATAGACAAATACAAATGCAGATGCAGATGCAAAGAGAAGAAAGGGAAATGCAATTTAAGTTAAGAGAATTAGAACTGGCAAACAGAGCACACTCCACTCCTTTAAACACAAGTCCAGGTTTTGATGTTACTAGATATATTAGGTTAGTACCCCCTTTTCAGGAAAAAGAAGTAGATAAATACTTTCTTCATTTCGAGAAAATAGCTGAAAACTTGAAATGGCCCAGAGAGCATTGGACTTTGTTATTACAAAGTGTACTTATTGGCAAAGCTCGTGAAGTCTACATTTCACTGTCAGTACAACAAAGCACTGATTATGATGTGGTTAAGGAGTACATCTTGAAAGCTTATGAGTTGGTACCAGAGGCATATCGACAAAGGTTTAGGAATTGTAGAAAAGAAACTGGACAAACTCATGTCGAATTTGCAAGGGATAAAGAACAACTATTTGATAGGTGGTGCTCAGCCAAGAAAGTTGATCAAGGTTATGATAACCTCCGACAGCTCGTATTAATTGAAGAGTTCAAGAGGTGCATCCATAGTGATTTTAAAACCTATCTTGACGAGCAGAATGTGGAAACTTTGGAAAATGCTGCTCGTATGGCTGATGATTATTCCTTGACTCACAAAATTTCATTTGGCAATAAGTCGTCCTCTCAGCAGTTTTCTGGTAAAAAACCATTTCAATCTCATTTGAGTACTTCCAAATTTCACAACAGCACAACTGTTAGGAATCAAACATCTGATAAGACTGATCAGAAATCCTTATCTCTTCCTACGTGCACTTATTGTAAAAAGAAAGGGCACGTTATTTCTGATTGCTTCAAGTTGAAAAATAAGCAACAGAGTAAAGACAGAGCTTTTCCAAATGCTCTTATTTCTACGAGGTCAAGGTCACGGTCTTGTATTGAAAGCAATACATTTGTTGGGTCAAACAAATCCCAGTCTGATTCTATTTTGGAGGCTTATGAACCATTCATGTCAGAAGGTTCTATATCACTTATTGGTGATTCTGCCAAACCTATCCCAATTAAAAATTAAGGGACACTGGAGCTTCTCAGAGTCTTTTAGTATCAGGTACTTTGCCTTTGTCTGAGGAGTCTTCTTCAAGTGAAAGTGTTCTTGTTCAGGGAGTAGAGTGCGGCTTTGTAAATGTTCCTCTCCATTGTGTAAATTTGGCATCAGACTTAGTTTCTGGACCTGTGACTGTTGGGGCAGTGACTTCTTTACCCATAGAGGGTGTTCATTTATTACTAGGCAATGACCTAGCTGGAGATAAGGTTGTGGTTAATCCACTTGTAACTGACAAGCCTTGTTTGGATCAGAAAGTTGATCCTGTCGAAACTGAAATCCCTGATTTGTACCCTGCTTGTGCAGTTACTAGAGCTATGGCAAAAAGAGCTCTTGAGAGTGATGTTGATCAGGATATTATTCCTTTAGCTGACACATGTATTGGTCAGTCTTTTGATGAGGTCACTTTTTCCTCAGGTATTGATCAATCAAACGGTATTGATCACAGTGATCCTCTTTTGGCAACTCATTCTCTTTGTCCTAATCAGGATGACAAACGACAATCCCTTGTCGTTGAACAGGAGCAAGATCCCGAGATATCTTGTTTGTTTCAGAGGGCTATTAGTGAAACTGAAGCCACACAAGTTCCAGTGTGTTACTTTGTGAAAAAATGGGGTCCTTATGAGGAAATGGAGACCACCTGATGTACCCGCTGGTGACGAGTGGTCAGTGAGCTATCAAATTGTTGTTCCTAAGTCATATCGACAGGAAATTCTTAATTTAGCCCATGAAACTCCTTTGGCTGGTCATTTAGGAGTCCGTAAGACTTATCACAAGATCTTGAATCATTTTTATTGGCCGAAACTCAAAAGTGATGTTTCTAAATACTGCAGATCTTGTCACACTTGTCAAATGGTAGGAAAACCCAATCAGAAGATACCTAAGGCTCATCTGCAACCTATTCCTGCATTTGATGAACCATTTAGTAGAATAATGGTAGACTGTGTTGGTCCTTTACCTAAAACCAAGTCAGGCAACCAATACTTGTTGACCATCATGTGTGCATCTACAAGATTTCCAGAGGCAATTCCTCTGAGAAATATAAAAACTAAAACTATTGTGAAAGCTTTGTGAAGTTTTTTACACTTGTTGGCCTTCCCAAATCTGTCCAGTCAGATCAAGGGTCAAATTTTATGTCTGGAATTTTCCAACAAGTTATGCATGAATTAGGCATCCAACAGTTTAAATCTTCTGCCTATTACCCTAAAAGTCAAGGTGCTTTGGAAAGATTTCATCAGACTTTGAAGAATTTGATTAGATCATATTGCTTTGATACAGAAAAGGATTGGGATGAGGGTGTTCATTTGTTGTTGTTTGCTGTTAGGGAATCAGTTCAAGAGTCGTTGGGTTTTAGTCCCTTTGAACTAGTTTTTGGTCATACTGTCCGTGGACCATTGAAATTATTGAAAGAGAAACTTCTTTCAAATGAAGACTCAAAGATTAATCTTCTTGATTATGTTTCTGATTTCAAATACAAGTTGTCAAAGGCCTGTGAAGTAGCAAGAACTAATCTTCACACTACTCAGTCAAAAATGAAATTAAGGTATGACAGAAATTCACAGGAAAGGAGTTTTAAACCTGGTGACAAAGTTCTGGCTCTCTTTCCCATACCTCAAAATCTTCTTCAGGCTAAATTTTATGGTCCTTATACCGTTGAAAAGAAAGTAAATGACTTAAATTATATCATTAACACTCCTGGGAGACGGAAACAGAAACAACTTTGTCATATAAATATGTTAAAGGAATATTTTGACAGAGATAGCCCAGCTAATTATTCTGTTAATTTAGTTGTACCTGTCCCACACAGTGAAGATATCAACGATGGAATACAATCAGACTATAGTGACTCTGGTATAACCAATCTTCAGAATTCAGAAATATTGAACAACCTAGACCAGAAACTTTCACATCTACAACAACAGGAAAGAAATAAACTAAAACAGCTATTACATGACTATGAGCACTTGTTTCCTGATGTTCCAACACGAACAAGTAAAATTTATCATGACGTTGACATTGTAGATTCTGCGCCTGTGAAACAGCATCCTTATAGGATGAATCCTCTCAAACAGAACTATCTGAAGAAAGAAATTCAGTATTTACTGGAGAATGATTTCATAGAACCAAGTAAAAGTAACTGGAGTTCACCATGTATTCTTGTTCCCAAGCCAGATAATACATTCCGTATGTGTACTGACTATAGAAAAGTCAACAGTGTCACCAAAACTGATTCATTTCCAATCCCAAGAATGGACGATTGCATTGATAAAATTGGAAATGCGGAATATGTCACCAAGTTTGACCTTTTAAAAGGATTCTGGCAAATTTCACTGACGGAAAGGGCAAAAGAAATTTCAGCATTTGCAACTCCAGATGGACTTTATCAATATAAAGTCATGCCGTTTGGAATGAAAAATTCGCCTGCAACGTTTCAGCGTCTGATGAACATGATAACATTTGGTCTTGATAATTGTGACGCTTATATCGGTGACATCATTATCTACAACAACACCTGGGAAGATCATTTGGAAACCATTCGAAAATTCTTCGATCGACTCATTGATGCGAATCTGACAATTAATTTGAGCAAAAGTGAGTTTTGCCATGCTTGTGTCACATTTTTAGGACATATTGTGGGACAAGGTCAAGTTAAACCTATAGAAGCTAAGGTCAAAGCTATCTCTGAATTTCAAGTTCCAATTTGTAAAAAGCAACTGATGCGATTTCTAGGTATGGCTGGATATTATCGGAAATTTTGTTCCAATTTTTCCAAAATTGCTGAACCTTTGACAAGTTTATTGAGTAAGAAAGCCAAATTTTATTGGTCTGACAAGTGTCAGGAATCTTTTGACAAGTTAAAGGCCATGGTTAAGAATGCACCAGTTCTTTCTGCACCAAATTTCAGCCAATCATTTAAATTATCTGTTGATGCAAGTGATGTAGGGGTTGGTGGAGTATTGATTCAGGAAGACAAAAGTGGTGTGGATCACCCTGTGTGTTATTTTTCTAAAAAACTAAACAAGCACCAGAAAAATTATTCCACAATTGAGAAGGAATGTTTGGCTTTGATATTGGCTTTACAGCATTTTGAAGTGTATGTCACCTCAGCTCTTTCTCCAATTATTGTGTACAGTGATCACAATCCCCTTACTTTCATCAACAAAATGAAAGATAAAAATCGGAGATTGTTGAGATGGAGTTTGATATTGCAAGAATATAACATTGACATTAGACACATCAGGGGAAAAGACAATGTGATTGCAGATGCACTCTCACGTGCCTAGAAATGTAATATTGCTTGATGTAATTAAGTCCAGTATCATAAAACATGTTCTTATGTAATTTTGGTTATTGTAGTATTAGATGTATATTCAAAAGAAAGCTTTATTATATAAATCTTTCTTTTTCTTTATGAGGGGAGGTGTTATGTATGATGTTTATATAATATTATAAATATTTTAGGAAATTATAAATGTTTCTTCACTTTAATATTTGCTTAAATCTTTATGTTTATCAGGAAAAACATGTTTAACTAGTGTCCTTGAATTAGGTTGTTTTGATCAATATGTTTTCTCAATTTGAAGGTCAAGGTTGAATTTTGTTTACAAGTAAAATTCCATTAAGATGACACATGTTCTAGAACATTCTGTCATGTGACCAATCTTTATATATACCATGTTTGGTGGACATTTATTCAGTTTTGACATTACCATCAGTCTTGTAAAGAGCTATTACAGTTGTGAAAATTCATTCCAAATTCTAAGAGAGGAATTATTTTAAATATTCATTGGATTATAACAGTGCTCATAAACTTTTGGATTTTGGATTTTTAATTATGATTTTGGAATTTATGTGAACTTACTCAGAGATTTTGGAATACTTCATTTTGACATCAGCACATCAAGATTACTAGTACATCAGGACTTTGGAGACCATTGGCACATAATAACATTCAAGGACACAGCCATGAATTCGGAACATTCTATATTTAGGACTTGTGATTAGAACAATCATTCTTATTGGATTATTAGGATTTCAAAACACATTACTGTAAGTGACTTTTTTGATTTTTCATTTTAATTATCTAGTAATAAATTGCTTGTTGATTTTTTACTTGATTTGTTGGTTTCACTTTCTTTCTGTTACATTTTTCTTAGACCATAGAGTCGTAACATATGTAATCGACGACTGACCATGCCGACAGGATACATACAATTAGCACAGAATTGACGAGGGAGCAGATTCCAAACCGCATAAGTTATAGTCACATTGTTAATTTCTAGAAGGCGTGTAGGGGTTGTCAATAATTTCCTTTTCACTGACAGAAACGAGTGCCTGTAGCCGCAGCAATTGTTTTGCATCTGCAGTAAGTACAATGTGATGGATTTGGTTGTTAGTCATCTCCAATCCCTCATTCGGACTTGTTCTAGATAAGAATTTCCTTGCACAATCAAATTGCACTATTTCTTCTGTCTTGAAGATAACTGTAATGCCTTCCAAATTTAAGTCAAGACATGAAATAAGATGTTTTGAAAGCATTCATGCAGGGCAAAACGAAGGGCGTGGTGAACAAGAGGAGTCCTGCATCTGATCAAATGGAGCATTCTGAAATGGCCTAAATGGTTGAATTCAAGTCACTGACAACTAATAGGTAGTCTGTTTGGAATTTTTTTTTTATTATTTTTTTTTTTTTATCTTTTCGAGGATGAGAATGACCTGAACAGATGATAAGTCTATGTCTGTCTGTAATCTGCATACTGGAATTACAACGCAAAAAACGACACCACCCTACCACTGACAGACATTCGAAAGATGAAAAGACCATCAAGTTGATATGTGTATTGATAATGTATCGTATCGTAGGTTGTGTATAATGAATCATATCGATAAGCGGCACAGGTGTATCGTTTCATCCCTAGTAACATGATATATTCATAAAATGCATATATCCGTATTGTATGGTAAATGTAACAACACAAACAGCACAAATTAATGGAGAAACACATAAATTTGTATTCCGTGTATTACTTATTTAAGAAAGCATTCACACAAGTCATTGTCTTGGGAAATATTGATCAAAATTGTCTTTTTTTGCTGACCATGCTGCTGACCAATGGTACTCTCCATCATTGTTTCTAACTTTTGTAAACTCTCGAAATGGCAATTATCTTTGTGAATTGTGAAGTTCTTAAGTTGCTGAAGGAGACGTAACACTTCCGGGTAAGACATATAACTGCCTGTAAGAATTTCAATTACATTTTCATCATTTTCACTCTCAGGATTTTCAACACTCTGCTCATTCAACATTAACACTATGGTAAGATTACACCAATGCAGTACTGTATCTCATTCCGTATGTTCACTTGGTTCAAAATCAATGAGATCACAAGCATTGAACTCTGACCTTATTCTCCTTGCTAAATCTGACAACAGAATATCATCAGGGTCATCAGCAACATCCAGCTCTCTCTCTGTGTCAAATCTGACAATTGTACGTCATTATCCTCATTGTTTTCAGTACTAAATCCGGCAACATGGAAATATTTATGAACTGTTTTAGGTTTTATTTGCTGCCATGACTGGTCAAATCCAGTGAATTGCATCCAGCACTGTGCTAGATCTGCACAACTCACTAACACAGCTAACACCGTCAATTTGGCTATTAATGATTTTATCATCAACTTCCTGTAGCGAACTTTGCAAGCGTGGATTACACCTTGGTCCAGTGGCTGCAGATGCTGCATCACATTTGGAGGCAAGAAATGTAATCTAATGTTTTACAGAACAATTTTTTTCAGAATGTGAAGTAGTGTTGTCCATGAGCATAATTTTGCAATTAAATAATTGGTGGGCTCAATAAAAGGGGGTCTCTTGTTACTATTATTGTCTTGCCTGTAAAGCATAGGCAAGATGTGAGCATCACTTTTCAGAAGAGGTCATCTGTCGTCATTGTTGGTGTATGTGTCAAAATTGTGTTTTGCATGTAGTTTCGAGTATCTGACACTATTGTATGTACAGTCATAAAATGTTGTGGTTATATTCATCTTACAGGGTACTACTCACCACAGTCTTAAGTAGGTCACAGTGACCTACTTTTCATATTCTAGTGACTACAGTAAGTTTTTGCGTGAAGTTCAGTTTGTATGATGTGTATATTCATCTTGGAGGGTACTACTCACCATGAACAAAAGTAGATCACAAGGACCTACTTTTCTTGCTTGAGTGACTTACCAAGGTTTGGGGATTATATCATGGCAAAGTGGGGGAGACATAGCATTCCATGCAATTCTTATTTGTACCATTGTTGGCCTTGAAAGGAACAATGGAATTTTAGGCTTTGTAAGGAATGATGGGATTGTAGGCTTTGAAAGGAATGATTGGATTGTAGGCCTTGAAAGGAATGACGAGATTGTAGGCCTTGCAACAAATGATGGGATTGTAGGCCTTGAAACGAATGATTGCATTGTAATTTTTTTATTATTTTTTATTTCAGTTGAAGGGGGATATTGTCAGGAATCACAGATTGGTAAGTAACTTATATGTGCAAATTTATGAAATTTATGGTTGGGTACAATAAGGGGAATTAAAACATTAGTGAACCAATTATCAGTCTAGTTTGGTAGATAATAAATCGGCTGTTTTCATCATTTTATGACAAGTATGAAAAATGACTTTTATGGAATGAATGTAAATTATGTGGGTTGGCCTGTAAAGTTCACCTAACAATCCTATCTTTCACACCATGATCCCTGTAAATAACACCATAAAAGCTTGGCTTTTGATATAGTCATAATTTTTTTCCAATAAAATTTTCAAATGATTTGTTATTCCAGTGTTGTATTATCAAATGGTATTGGAAAGACCAAGAGTGTCAGTCTGACAGTCATCATCTTTGTTCTTCTATGGTATCGAAGAATAAAACAGAAAATTCTCAACCATGTGAAATATTTCACTCACATTTTCCTGAAATGGATCCAACTAGTGTTCTTCACTTTAATGATTTATTAAGTGCAGTTGACTGTAAGATTTTACTGTAAGATTCCAATGTGAATATGACAAGTCATCTATGAAAGAGACAGTGGAATGCAAGTTGACCACAGGTAAGTGCTAGTTAAGAACTGAAATTGGGATTCCACTGCTCTTGTTGGTCAGGAATGTACACAGTTATTGAACTGCTCAGGGTATGGTGTATATTAATTTTGGATGGTATTTCAGCCAGTATTATATAAATGAACCTGAAATCTACATAAGAAAGCACACCTTATTGGTTAAAGTGACAAACTGACATACTGGTAACAATACTAAATTATTGCCTCATGTCTAATTAAGTGGGATTGCAGGCTTTCTTTTACAGCAATTTCAGTTGCCTAAGTAGTTGTCAATTGAAGCTTGGTGCAGAATTAAATTGTTTCATGTATATTTTCTGTTCACACCACTAAGGCATATATGTTTATATGCATATTTGTTGGTGGTGGTTGGTTTTTAACAATACTCATATTTACAATTCCATATGGTCTCAATCTGCATTGTACTTGGAAATTTCAAAAAGTCTTATGTAGCATGATTCTTAGTGGAATTAAATTCATTCAGTCTGCAATGAGTGGACTTTATATGGCGGGTAAGATTTACTTAAGTTGGATATTTATTCAGTAGACATATAAAGGAGGCAACTTGCAGTAGTACTAATCTGTCCAGCCTGTACATGTAACTGAGTCTGAAACATGTACCATAATCACCAGAGCATGAAAATTAGGTCACTGTCTCCTCCTCATGTCAGCAATAAGTAGTCTAAATCAAACTCCCACAAATGCTCAACAATTACAAGAATATCCCTGTTTTAAATAGATAGGTAATGTAGGTATACCTTCTTCTCCACATTGCCTCATAATTTTCTTTAAAGAAATATCTTTCTTTCCAAACTAAACAGTGAGCTAAATATAACAGAGCCTTCAGATTCTTTGGAAAATTGATACTTGTCAGTTACTTTTTTATGTACATTCAAATGATGTATATCCTTGTGTTTACAATGTCCTCCATTCAAATGCTGTATATCCTTGTGTTTAAAATGTCCTCCATTCAAATGCTGTATATCTTTGTATTTAAAATGTCCTCTATTCAAATGCTGTATATCCTTGTGTTTAAAATGTCCTTGATTCAAATGCTGTATATCCTTGTCTTTAAAATGTCCTCCCATAACATCGATTACCCATCTGTTGTATTGATAATCAATTAAGAACATCATTCGATTCAACGATTATTCAGTTAATCGAAACAGCCTCATCAACAAACAAAAGATATCAGTCAGGGAATGGATCTGGCTGCATTTATAATACAGTGAATGCAACAGTTGTTTCATTCAGGGGAGCTAATTTGTCATTGCTTGGAGGGTTGAGATCAAACGAGTTTTGTCCCTTTTATATATTTTATTATTTATTCAAAACTAAAAATCTTGATCAACAGTTATTAAAGAGGTGATATTTTCTAAATGTAAACAGTAATAATTTCTCAATCCATGAAGTCTTACACAGTCAGAATCTGAAACATTCTACACATTGAAATTACAATTAGCATTAATGTGTGCCATATTGGAAATTCCCAGGGCAGGATTATTCAGTGGAACTTGACTGTCTTCTGCCCCAAGAGTACAGATGTTATTAAATGCTGCTTACATGTGTTAGAAACACACAACATGTCCAAGAGCATTTGTAAACATTAGTTAGGCATATCTGCTTTCAATATATATTTTCTTGGTTTGTATAAAAGTTAAATCAAATAAAATATTACTGAATCATTGTAATGCAATCTTGCTGCAATTAATTTTTTTTTTTTGGCCAGTTCTGTGAAGAGAACATTTTGTTTTAGTGACAGCATCAGTATTGTGCAGTTTTAGTGAGTGTAATTTTTACTTTTAAAATATTGTTACATGATATATTGTGTGCACTGATTCATTAAAGGCTTTATTTTTGTTGCTTGAAAGAGAAAGGTGAAGTTGAAGCCTTTCTCTTAAAAAATGTTTTGTTTTTTCTTTTAGAGGATAGGTAAATATGATCAGCACTCTGCTGACCAGTTGAATTCGGATGAAACTCCTGTGGATCACATGCAGCGGAATTTTAACATGCAATATCAAGATTCTCGTAAAATTCTTGGCAGATTTGGCTTGGCCTCACATGCTCACACAATCAAAAACCGAGATCTGTCTGGTGGGCAGAAAGCAAGAGTAGCCTTTGCAGACCTTTCTTGCAGGGAACCTGATGTTTTGATACTGGTTTGTAATATATTTTCATTACTGTTTTTTTTTTTTTTTTTTTTTTTTTTTGTTGTTGTTATTGTTGTTGTTGCAGCTGCAGCTGCTGATATTGTGCCTAGATAGAACAGATGACCAGATAGATATATAGAACACATTGCTATCAAACTTTTCAGAATGCCTGTCTACAGTAAAACATGTCTGGAAGACCAGATCTGGGGTCAATTACTTTTTAATCTGATTGATTGAATTACAATTTTACTTGTGAAAATTTTGATTACAGTTACAATGACTCACTTTTGGGCAGATTAACTTACATTACCAGGGTTTGTTGTGTCTCCCCTTGCACCAAGGACCCATTTTCATCTTAGGCACAAGAAAAAAAGATCCAAGAAAATAAAGATAAAAGATCATTATGGTTGGTTTTAGACTGAATCGAGCTCATTCCAAGCTTACAGAATTGAGTGCTCACATTACCAAAGAAGCATAAGATGAAGCTGATCAGTTTCATTAGCTGACAGAAATATCTTACTGATTTTGATTATCCTGGGCACAAATCAAGAGCACAATGGTCATTCATAGAAAATGAAAAGAAAAGAAGATGAAATCCTTAGCAGAAACACTACTACATTTACTTCCAAAATAGTATACAGGGAGGAAAATATGTAGACTCAAATGTCCAAAATAAATTCTAGAGTGGAATGGTTATTCGAATTGGAATCCCAGTATGGAAGGCTTGCAACAGCTGGGTGAGACTGACAATGATCACAGGTGCTTGGGTCATGGATTTATTAATTTTTACAATAAAATATTAACTTTTCCAGCATTTTATGCTTTGAATCAGTTGTTTTTGAGTCAGACTATTGCACAGTTTACTAAAATTTCCTTGTCCACTAAAATAACTCTGTCCTGAACAATGGACACAATTATCTTAGTGGACAAGGGAATTGTAGCAAACTGCTAAAGTGTGAATCTACAACAACTGATTCAAAGCATATAATGCTGGAAAAATTAATATTTTATGCAGAAATTAATAAATTCACTATATGAGTTCCTGTGATAGTGATATGTGTTTGAATTTATTGAATAAACAAGACAGAGGTAAGGATATTTATGACCCCTGTTTTTTTTTTGTTTTTTTTCTAAATGACTCCACTTTTTTACCTGGTATGGGAAATTGGGTTCCACTTTTCCAATTTTTGGAATGAACACTGCATTACCTTTTGCAGTGTAATCAATTACTCTTTGATTACAGTACTTTTGATTATACTTTCTATATAAAATCGCCACAAAATATTTATGTGTATTATGCATTTTAAGAGTGACAGCGAAAAGTATTTTATATTTTCAGAAAAACACATAAATACTAACAAATAAAAATTCTTGTTATTTCAGTATTTATTAAACTGCTTATTACTTTCATTCATTCTTGAGACTTTGTTGGTCATATGGGAAGTTACATCAAAGAGTTATTAGTAGATACTAAATATCATTTGAATTCCACTTTAATATCATTCAGCTGTAACTTTACCAACTTGTCTTATCTTCTATCTAAAGCTCATGTGTAAATGCATTGACTGGAACTTCTCTGATTATCACGAGGGTTTATACAACCACAATACATGGACTGGAATTTCTCTAATTATCATGAGGGTTTATACAACCACAAAATACATGGACTGGAATTTCTCTAATTATCATGAGGGTTTATACAACCACAATACATGGACTGGAACTTCTCTGATTATCATGAGGGTTTATACAACCACAATATACATTGACTGGAACTTCTCTAATTATCATGAGGGTTTATACAACCACAATATACATTGACTGGAACTTCTCTAATTATCATGAGGGTTTATACAACCACAATACATGGACTGGAACTTCTCTGATTATCATGAGGGTTTATACAACCACAATATACATTGACTGGAACTTCTCTAATTATCATGAGGGTTTATACAACCACAATATACATTGACTGGAACTTCTCTAATTATCATGAGGGTTTATACAACCACAATACATGGACTGGAATTTCTCTAATTATCATGAGGGTTTATACAACCACAAAATACATGGACTGGAATTTCTCTAATTATCATGAGGGTTTATACAACCACAATACATGGACTGGAACTTCTCTGATTATCATGAGGGTTTATACAACCACAATATACATTGACTGGAACTTCTCTAATTATCATGAGGGTTTATACAACCACAATATACATTGACTGGAACTTCTCTAATTATCATGAGGGTTTATACAACCACAATACATGGACTGGAATTTCTCTGATTATCATGAAGGTTTATACAACCACAATATACATTGACTGGAACTTCTCTAATTATCATGAGGGTTTATACAACCACAATATATATTGACTGGAACTTCTCTAATTATCATGAGGGTTTATACAACCACAATACATGGACTGGAACTTCTCTGATTATCATGAAGGTTTATACAACCACAGTACATGGACTGGAACTTCTCTAATTATCATGAGGGTTTATACAACCACAATATACATGGACTGGAACTTCTCTAATTATCATGAGGGTTTATACAACCACAATATACATTGACTGGAACTTCTCTAATTATCATGAGGGTTTATACAACCACAATATACATGGACTGGAACTTCTCTGATTATCATGAGGGTTTATACAACCACAATATACATGGACTGGAATTTCTCTAATTATCATGAGGGTTTATACAACCACAATACATGGACTGGAACTTCTCTGATTATCATGAGGGTTTATACAACCACAATACATGGACTGGAACTTTTCTGATTATCATGAGGGTTTATACAACCACAATATACATTGACTGGAACTTCTCTGATTATCACGAGGGCTTATACAACCACAATATACATGGACTGGAACTTCTCTGATTATCACGAGGGTTTATACAACCACAATATACATGGACTGGAATTTCTCTAATTATCATGAGGGTTTATACAACCACAATACATGGACTGGTACTTCTCTGATTATCATGAGGGTTTATACAACCACAATATACATGGATTGGAACTTCTCTGATTATCATGAGGGTTTATACAACCACAATATACATGGATTGGAAACTTCTCTGATTATCATGAGGGTTTATACAACCACAATATACATGGATTGGAAACTTCTCTGATTATCATGAGAGTTTATACAACCACACTACACATAGACTGGAACTTCTCTGATTATCATGAAGGTTTATACAACCACAAAATACATAGACTGGAACTTCTCTGATTATCATAAGGGTTTATACAACCACAATATACATTGACTGGAACTTCTCTAATTATCATAAGGGTTTATACAACCACAATATACATGGACTGGAACTTCTCTGATTATCATAAGGGTTTATACAACCACAATATACATTGATTGGAACTTCTCTGATTATCATAAGGGTTGATACAACCACAGTACATGGACTGGAACTTCTCTGATTATCATGAGGGTTTATACAACCACAGTATTTGCTGAAATGAAACAATGAGTCCGATTGTAGAATTGTAGACACAGAACTTTTCTATACAATACAGATACCTGAAAAACACTTGCCTGTTTATCCTTCATTTTTTCAAAAGAATTTAGAATTAGTTATATACTAATGAAATTGTAAACATATAATCAGAAAGTAATCTTTATTGTAGGGTATTTTGGACTGTAATTGATTAAATTATCAGTTACTTGTAATTAAAAAAAAATCAGATTACAATTAGTTCTGATTACTGAGAAAATTAGCAATCAGTTACAGGTGATTACATTTTCTGATTATGATTACCCCATGTCTGGGAGAGACCACCCATTCTGCCAACAAAAAGTAGTTTTTCTACAAGACAAATGGTCTTCCACTTTGTCATTCTCTCTGCCATTCACACTTCTTGAAACCACAATAGCCTTTACTAAAAAATTGGATGCAGTTTGGTTGGTAAATTGCCAGTTACATGTAAATGCACCTTTTACAAGTTTAATCTTTTCAGGTGCAATTTTGATGGAGATTTTACTCTTTTTCACTCAATTTCCACTACACCAGATTCTTGTAGCCAGCATAGCTCAGGAACCATCCAACATACTTTAATGCAGTTTAATGTGTACTTTGTCTCATTGACCTAGAAGTTGTTTGTAATGCATAACTCAAGAACCATTCTATCTATTCAGATGCAGTTTGGTATAAACATAGTTTCATAGAGCTAGAAGTTGTTTGTAACTGGCATGACTCAAGAACCATTCTACCTATTCAGATGCAGTTTGGTATAAACATCATTTCATAGACCTAGATCTGCTTTTTTGAGGTTTTGTCTCATCAACTCCATTTTGGATAGAGTTATGGCCCTTGACAGTTATCTTCATATGGGATGTTTCTTGTAACTGGCATAGCTCAAGAACCATTCAACATATTCTGATGCAGTTAGATACGAACCTTGTCTTATAGACTTACATACGACTTTTATGTATTTAGTCTCATTAGAAGAGTATGGCCTCCTGATTGTTCATCTTCCTGACTTTTGTTTCACAGATATCTTCACAACAAATTTTGGGATTTCAACCATATTTGACATGGGACAACAGATTAATGAGACCTTCAATGAATTAGATTTCCCACATTCCAGATACTGTCTTTCATCCTGATTTTGGATTCTACAGCATAACTTTTTAATAATCTTTGTTGAAATTTAACCAAATTTGGTTTGCTGCTTTATCTATCGATGAGACCTTGATGGCCTCTGATTGCCCATCTTCCTAACTTTTTGTTTCTGCAGCATAATATTACTAAGCTCTGTTGGATTTCAACCAACATTGGCATGCAGCTTTATATTGATGAGACCTTGAATGAATTTGATTTCCAATCATTCATAACATCATTTACATGAGTTAGGCCCCCGATTGCCCGCCGTCCTAATTTTGTTTCCACAACATAACATTACTAAGGAAAGCTGGAACTTAACCAGAGTTATCATGCACATTTATATTGATCAGACCTTGAACAAGTTGGACTCCCATCATATCATTTCATCATTTAGAAGGGTTATGGAGTTACAGGTATACATGTAAACTGCCTGAACTCAGCTTGGGAGTAAACCATTTGATTGTATGGGTAAACAGTGAGTTCCACAAAACAGTTGAGTCATTCTCTAATGGACAGAGGAAAAAAATAAACCCAATATTCATTGAAACTTTTGTTTATAACTATGACTTTGCTTCACTGCAGAGCAAAAGCGGGGAGTAGAATGTTTGATTATATTAGCCAATTGCTCCACCCCTACAACTTAAATGGTTCTGTTCCAATCAGTGCTAACACTGTAAGGACTGTTTTCCTTGTATATGTGAATGATCTGAAGCTAGAAAATAAAAAGGGTGAAGATGAAGGGGGGGGGGGGGAGCGGTGCATACCAAATTTGCTCCTGACAATTTGGGCCATCAACTTTTTTCAGCGGGTATTTATGATGGTCGATTGAGCAGGCATTGATAGCCTATTGTCTTCCATTAAAAAGGTAGGTAAATTAATTGATTTATAAATTGGGGTAAGAAACTTTTTCAGTCCACCACATTGCTTGCTTCACTTGTGAGCACCTAAATCTTGAAGCTAATTGCATTTGTTTCACTCTCAACTTAATCCTGCCCAGCGCTTCAAGCTTCTCTTCAACAGTAAAAGCTTTATGTTTCTGTATCCCGTTATCCATTGTAAATATCCACTAATTAACACTCTGACACCTATTTGTTTGAACAACTACTGCAAGAATAATTGTTAAGGAACAACACGGTCATTTGTATAGGAAATGCATGATATTATTCACTGGTCAGTAGATTGCGTGACGATTGTCTGATAACACCGCAAAGCTACATGCGCATGTTGGCGGCTTTTTTTTTTTTTTTATTTTTAAAAAAAATGTTTTTTTAAATCATTACCCCATAATTTGAACAACTTTTAGTGGTGAGATTGACTTGATGATTAGCAATTACTTAAATTAATTTATTTATAAATTCGGATGAGAATCTTCTTTCTTTTGAGCAACAGTTGTACACAGAATGCATTGAAGAAAAACACAGAGAAGACTTGCTGGCTTTATTGTTCATGATTCAACAATAATAAGATTAACATTTGTCAACTTTTTAATGAGCTGACATCTTTCAAAAATAAGCTACGATCAAAATGCAATGTTGACTACTGACACATTTTAAATGAATATTCACGAATAGAAATGTTTAACATCTTCACATAAAGAAAGATGCAATCATAAGACATTTTTTTCGACAAGAATATAATACATCTTGCCAAATTATTAAATCAAACTCTTGTTTATGTTGGCACAGAACTTTGCAGTACTTCAAGAGATTTGTGAAATTATTGTAAAATTTTGGGAGCCACGCCACGATTGTGTTATATCCGAATTCATACATGATCTCTACCACAAAATGATAATTAATTTTTTACACATTGTTTTTCGTACTTTGAAGGAAAAAAAAGATTTTTTAGATTTTTTCATATGTGAAAAAATACATGAAATTTCGGGAGCCATGCCACGATCATGTTATATCTGAATAACAAAGCATGCTATAGCAGGGTTTCACTGTATTTCCTAAATGGGAAAGGTATCAGTGTGGGAATAATAGTGGTATCACCACTCTAGTGATATCGTTTTTCTCCCAGTGATATATGTCAGTATCTCATTATGATATATATAATAATAGGGGGTATGTTTTTATATATGCACATTGGTTTTAGAAGTTTGATACACAACTTGGGGTATCTGAGGTTGGGATGATGCCATATGTGGTTAGCATGAAAAGAAAGCATACAGATATATAAGCTTGCTACAGAAATCTAGTTTTTAATTGGTTTTATTTCTAGTTTCCTGTAACATGTATGTTTTTATTTCGATACTTGAGCACTATAAAACAAATAATATGAAATTTATGTTATAAAGTCTGTAAATTTCACCATTGTTATTATTTGTTTACAATTGCCTTCAAATTTTGGTATTGCAGGATGAACCTACCAACAATTTGGACATAGAATCTATAGATGCCTTGGCTGATGCTATTAATGAGTTTGAAGGAGGTAAGTACATGTATTTTAAATCTCTTTCAAATGTTGTTTGTGGAGGGGTTTGTAATTTTATATTCAGAATTAAGTACCTTATTTTACTCGCATATAAGCCAGGTCCAAATGCAAACAACATAGACCCTGATCTGCCGTCGCATAATGTGCCGGCAGATCAGGGTCTATGTTATTTGTTCTACTGATTTGTCTTTACAAACTGCATAGACTCAGATCTGCCGGCACATTATGCGCCGGCAGATCTTGGCCTATGCAGTTTGCAGTTGGTATAGGCTTATAGACGAGTATATACAGTACACAAAATGTATTGGTGTGAATTACAATGTAAACAAGCACACAGTTCAGTACATTCAATGACACATTTGTGATATTATAATACTCCTCAGACTGCTGTCCATAGGAGCCATGGAATATATCACGGTATAGTGAGACTGATTTATAATGAAATACATGATACAGTATTGTTTTCCTACCACTTAAATGAAATGAGATCCATGACATGTTATAATGAAAGGCCTTATTGTGAGAGAATGCTGTAATTTGTATGTTAAGTGATAGAAATAGTTGTAATGCTGTACTTTGTATGTTAAGTGATAGAAATAGTTGTAATACTGTAATTTGTATGTTAAGTAATAGAAATAGTTGTAATGCTTATAATTGAATATCTGATTTTTCAATCCATAATCAGCTAATTTTATATTGTCAACGGTTTTGTTTTGAGAAAATTCTCTAAACAAAGAGTAAAACTGAAATACCTTTAAAATAAATAACTCGTAACTTCTTTAGATTATCATAATTTGGAAAATTTCTAGATTATTTCATTTTTATAATCTTTTAGATCTCGATTTGTGAAAATATAATTAGCAGAATGGAATAATATGATTGGGAAACTGAACATTTTTAAAATTCCAACACAACAGTATTTTTCTATTAGAAATGTGCAAAACATTATCAGTGCAGAGGTTTTCCTATTTATAGTTCATGTTCAGCTATTTTTTTCAGGTTAGGTTACTTCTCTCAGTTAAGCTTATATAGACTTGAAGTATTGTTTTCGAAATTTGAAGAGAGAATGAGATTTTTGGCTTGAAGGGATTCCAGTCGCTCCATGTCTATGGCATTGTTTCCATTCACTTTCACCAAGTATAGTATGCATTACTAATAACAGTAACATACCATATAGTCTTAAAAAATTAGTAACAAATTATATAGATCCACAGTCCTTGCAGTACAGAGGTTTATATGTCAAGGGAGGCAACTCATTTAGGTACATGATTAGACATAGTAGTTATCTCTCTTGGATATTGCTCCACTGATGGAAATTCTTCAACAACAGTAGACATTGCTTTTAAAAGGTAATCACAATAATTGCTCAAATAATGTTTCAAATATTAATATGAATTCTCTAGTGACATATAAAAGAAAAGAAGATTTAGAATAATATTATAAAAATAATCTAGAGTAGTCTGTTTACCATAGTAAAAAGGACCACGAATTGTAACATCTCTGGGAGTTCTGTTCTTCCATCTGATCTTAATGTAAATTAAAGGACCATGAGTAGCAATATCTGGGAGTTTTGTTCTTTCATCTGATCTAAATGTAAATTAGTATCATTTCAACTCTGGTCTTTTCTTGGATTCCTGGAAATTTGTTTTGGTCAGCAGAGCATCAGTCCTTTAGAGGGACTCTTGTTTAACTTGCCTTACAGTTTTAAGCATAAGGTCATCTCAGCTTGTATAGTATATACATAGATGAATACATAATTGACTTAGAAATGTTATTGCAGATAGCTTATCTGCAAAGCTGGTTTGTTTTCTAGTCAAATCTCAACAAACTGATGGCCTTATTTCAAGGTAGGCATGCTTTCAAAGGCCAGCCTATATTCTTTATTATTATCAAGGATTGCAGTTGACTTTCTTTTTCTTTTTTCTTTCTCTCCAGGTGTAATCATTGTGAGCCATGACCAGAGATTGATATGCGACACAGATTGCCAGCTGTGGGTGGTAGAAGAAAAGCAGATCAATGAGATTGATGGAGGTTTTAATGATTATAGGAAGGAACTTTTGGAAGCTTTGGGAGAGGAAATTGCAATACCGCAACCTATATCAACAGCTGAAGCTGTGGTCAGCATATAAAGGACTGCATTTTGTACACATACTGTCATTCAGATAATCAAAAAGGAAGATAATAACCAATTTTTAGCTCTACTGGCCATAAACCAGAAGAGCTTATGGGTTGGCTTGTTGGTCTGTCAACTGTTGTCAGTCATCTGTCCAGCTGTCCATTAGCACAAGTTTGTTATTGCTACTTTTCCTAAGCTACTTAGAGGATTGCCTCAAAACTATACACACACATACATCCCAAGGTCTAGTTGGACCTAAGTGAAAATGGGCCTTCTTAGACATCCACTATGGCCACCACAACAGCCATCTTGAAAAATGTTTATCACTTACTTATCTTGAATTGACTGTCATTGGGTTTCACTTATAGATGTCTTATGAAGTCTAATTGGTCTTAAATGAAAATGATGCTAATCTGAAATCCAATATGGCCACCACAGCAGCCATCTTGATAGTCTTGTTACTGCTACTCCTGATGAACAGAAAGTCATATCGACATGGGATTTTCTCCAGAAAACTTATGGGATGGCCTGTTGTCCATCAGCTGTCATCATCAGTCACCCATCCACCCATTAGGAAAAGTTATTGCTACTCCTCCTAAGCTACTTGGATGACTGTCATGAAACTTTACACACACATTCATCCCAAGGTCTAGTTGGACATAAATGGCCTAAATGAAATGGTTCTGCTTGGACATCCAGTATGACCACCACAGTGGCCATCTTGAAAACCTTGTTATCACTGCTTCTCCTGAATGGATGGTCATATCAACATAGGGATTTCACTAAAAGACTTCTTATGATGTCTAGTTGGTCCTAAATGAAAATGGTGTTGATCTGACATCCAATATGGATGCCATGGCAGCCGTATTGAAAATCTTGTTATCACTATTTCTCCTGGTCTTATATCCAGCATGTCTGCTACAGTGGCTAATTTGAAAATCGTATCACTCAAGAATATTAGAGATGGTTTCAACACTTGGCAGTAAAAAAGAAGAAATGGTCTTATCTTGAATTCCTGGAAATTCTTTTCAGACAGTGGACAATCCCTTTGAATGACCCTTCTTTAGAAAGAAACTGTTGGACACTGAGGGAGAGGAATTACATGTAGCGGTGCTGCAACTTGTATCTACCCCCAAAAGTAGTTCTGTTGTTAAATGGATTGTTTTGTGTACAGACTGTCTTTCAAATCATTGCAAAAGAAGATATTAATTTACTTTTTAAGAAGGAACTGTTGGAATCTTTGGTAGAGGAAATAGCAGTACTACAACTTAAATCTGTGCCCAAAATGTAACACCATTGTAGCTTAGTCTTTCTTATTTTGTTAAGTTCTGTGTTGATCAATGTTTATTTGAATATTTTTAAAACTTAAGCATGTCATGCTCTTATACTGACAGTTTCTATACAGAGTTCTCCTTGGGATTTACAAAATTGGAGTTCAGAACTCCCAACCTAGAAGAAACTTTGAGTCCCAGATACAAAAATTGGAGTCCAAATCCTTGAATCAGGATTATCATAAACCATTATTTAGCTACAAAATATTGTAGTGGTATAAGAATTAATTATAAGCAACAATGTACTGGCCCTCTCTCAGCATTCTTATTTAGTCAATTTAACTCTTTAACTACAAGTGCTACTGTAGTGGCTCACTGCTCTGCCTAGCTGCTGGGGTCACTACTGCAGCTGATTTGGGGGCTGACTACCAGAGCCTGATGCTGCTGCTGCCAAATGATAACTTTTTAGCTGATGATTTGTGGATATGGGTGAATTTTAGTTATTTTCCTTATAATTGACTGATTGTTATACTAAAACCATGCATATATAAAAGCTATAACTACCTTTTGTCAGGATGATTCTTTTATTCCACTGACTTCCACAAGATTGATAAAAACATCCATGAATTAAACACAGAAGACACTATTTATAACACTAAAATTTGTCTGTCATTATTTTATACAAAGTTACATGTCAAAGTTGGACACGTAATACAAACGTTGAATTGGTCATTATGTTCTACTAGTTCTATAGTTGCTGTTGGTGATATATTTGTAAAAGCAGTTATGTTTTACACAAAGTCAAGGAGGAACATCACACTGCTTGCACATAATGGACACCTCATGCTGCCTCTTTTCTGTCAAACATTGTCTGGCTTCTCTTTCATACATTTTGCTGCATAGTTGTTAGTTTCAGCCACAGTTCTTTCATTTAATACCATGGGTAAATATTTAAAGAAGAAATCTCTCTCTTTGGGGTTTTTTTCCCCTCATCCAAACGAAAGTACATGTAGGACCAACACTTTCAGTGAACTCAGTGACTTGCGGAGCATGTGGCTCATTTGTTCACACTGCACTGTCTCCATCATCTGATTCTGTCTCAAATTTCTAACAGACTGGACAAACACAATAATTCAGTGTCACTGCCAACACTGTCCTCTAAAAACCTGAAAATTATGATTCCAAATATCTAGCAAAAGTCATTGTTTCCACTGTCAACAACCGCATGTATTAACTATCACATAATAGAAAATTCCAGAAAATCCCTGTATTTAGTAGCCACATTTAGAATATGACTACATGTTTGAATTTTAATCAGCTGTTTTATCTTTGTAATTGTTGGCTTACTAAAGAATTTGCAGTAAGCTAATAAGCATCATATCATGCAGTAAATAAAATATTTCCCCCCTCAAAATTTGTTTTTCAGTAGTCTCTAGAAACAATCCAGGAAATTGCTATAATAACTTTCCAACCATTTAGGATATCAGACTTGGTGCACATAGAATGGTGGTTAAGATGTGCCTTTAGCTATTCACAATTCTTCAATTACAATATTTTAACTATTTTCGTCCATTTGTTCTTCCATCCATCCATACATCATCAGGGCCCTGCATTAAGACACAGTAGCCCAATAGTAATCACCTTTTCTGTTTGTATGTCAATCTGTCTGACCATCCATTCATACTTCTTGTAAGTATCAAAGCTCTGCAACCCTTGCATGTAACTGAATACCATTTGGTAAGTGAATTGCCCATGACATGTAGATGTGCCTCTTAAAGGTTTTCAGGTCCAGTTCTGATGGAGTTATTGCCCTTTCTTGCTAACTTTTATTTTCCCATATAGACCAACATGCCTTTTAGGACTCGCGGTACAAATTATATGGAAAAATGGGAACCAGTCTAGAATGAATGACCATAATATAGAGTATATACTGGTTTTGAGAGCCATGATTGGTTGATAATGAAATGTACAATTTTAGTAAAAAGAATCTTTTTAGAGCTTATCCTGTTTGTAACTGATAAAAATATAGACAGTGTTCTATTGGTGCAATTTCAGTCCTTTTGCAGACTTAAGAATACTCAATACTAAAAGAAGCACCTGATTGTTTAGGTATGGAATCGGAAACACGTTTCATACACATATATACCAAAAATGCTGCTGCTCATATGGTTTTTTCCTTGCATCAAGAGAGATATAGGTTTGATCACGAGTATTTAGAAATTTAAAATTATTGAATTTGTAATATAATGTTTCTGTAGGTTTAATATGAGACTTGAATTAGTACTGTGAGTCCCTAATGGGTTTAGTCTCATCTAACCCATTTTGAACAGAGTTATACCCCTTGTCAATCATATGTTTGGTCTTCACATTAAAACTTGGAAAGTTTCTTGCAATCAACATAGCCTAAGAACCATTCAACAGACAGTAAAACCTGTTGTGAAAGACCACTGCTATGAAAGACTACCTGTCTTGAGAGACAAGGCCCTGAGATCTCAAAAGTACCTGAAACTGGAGTAGGAACTCGATATTTGGAGTTGGAATTTTTACTCCACGGAGTATTTGGTCTCAAAAGTGGAATTTGACCTGCTTTCGAGTTATTCTCTGCAGAGTACGAAACTCTGGGTTTTGAGTTGATTGTTTTAATCGAGTCACATGACATGTTATGTCATTTTGATCCTCTTCAGTGAGGAGGCAAGAAAAAGGCGCTAGTACCTGTCACGCATATTCAATGTTAAATAATCATGGCATCCCTCATGGGTGATTCAAATGCTGCACCTAAAAAAGACTTCTTGTATGGGATGAAAGGGAAGAAATCCTTCTATTATCTGAAGTTAAAAAAAGAAACTGCTCTTTTAGGAAAATTCAAGGGGAGTCAGCGAGGATTTTTAGCAAAAGAAGAAAGTGGGAAGAAGTTTCGACGTTGATTAATGGGTATGTACTGCATACATGTATTGCCGGTATCAGTATATGATATAGATCGATTATAATTAGGATTATACTAATTGTAACTTATAATGTATGCAGATTGTACTATTTCTTATAGTAAACAATATTTTATCACTTATTTTAGATTAAAACACTGTTTTCTTTATAACACAAACAAACTGAAAAACAAAGCCACTTTTCCAGTGATGTCTTTTGAATGTAAACAATGCATCACAGAGGTAATGTCATAAAAATTTAGCTTTTGTTGATTTTGTACATTCTCACATGTATGAAACAAAATCAAATGTTCAAGATGGGTTTTTTTTAAAAGATGTATGAGATTTTTTTTCTTGGCTGGTTTAATCACTTGCTTCCAATACTACTACTACTACTACTACTACTAATAATAATAATAATCATAATATCATTAGATTTTTAATAAATGCAATTAATAATAGTTGTAGTAGTAATAATAATAGCAATATTAATATTATTATTATTATTATTATTATTATTATTATAAGTTGATCTTTATATTATATGATTTGTTTCAATCTTTAATATTGAATCTATTATAAATTTATTATGTTTATTACATAATCACTACAGACTAAGTTATAGAAAGATTCCTTACATATGAAAATTATAACCTGTTATAAATAATATCTCATTCTTTACATTGCCTAAAATAACTTACAATTTTCATCCTTACACCTCAAATTTGTATTTATAAGGAAAAATCACCTTATGCAGCATGTAGAATATAATATGAAACTAAATATACACTTTATAATAATTCATTTTTCAGTCAGAGCACCTCAATCCCATGGACTCGTGACCAAGTCAGAAAAAAATTTGCCGATTTTAAGCAAAGAGGCAAGATGATTTTGCATATTTTTTAACAATTTAATACACCATTATCCTCTTTACAAATTTTGTCAAGTACATGTATTTCAAATCAAACTGGTTGGAAAAACTATTACAGTAATAATCTTTATTTCAACAAATAAACTAAAGTTATTTTATTCTAATATATATATATATATATATATATATATATATATATACATTGACAATTAATTATAATAAATGCACTGATACATAACTTGGCATAAAATTTATTGAAAATTAACTCAAAAATAAGTATCAAAGCACTTCTCTGTCTTTAGTCCAATAGTTGCTTCATTTTATATGATTCAATTTTCAGCAAAGGAGAAGATTGATGCTATTCGGCACCCCAAAACAGGTGGGGGACCAAAAGCTGCATCTCCCACACATACTGCACAGCATTATCTGGATATTTTTGATGGGTGGCCCAACATATGTGGTATAGATGGGGGAATAGGTATGCGGATTTATTTTTACTTGTATTTATAATATAACAATGTGTTTTAAAAATGTAAGCGATTTATTATATCGGTTTTAATTTCTGTCACTACTTTTGTATATATTTCTTGCAGTAATTGGAACTAAGAATTTAGTAAAATATCACAGTGATTAACTATGTTATTTTAAAATGTCTTTAAGTTTTAAAAAAAATAAAATCATAGCACAAGGATGTTATTTTAAAATATTACTTGAAATTTACTTAATGTTTTCAAATAGTTATCACATTGAATAAGAAAGTGTAATTACAGATTATGTTTTCATATTGTGGCTTACCTAATCTGTCAAAGAAAAAATGTGGACAATTTACTGAATAATATTAAGGTGTATAATATATCTGCTGATGTTTATAAAAAATTAAAATATAAGAATGACATGAAGCTGTCCGATGATATGAGTACCACTACAATATTTACATTTTTCAGAATTAGACAGTCATATTTTTGGAATAACTTTGCAGTTTTTTTGTGGAATTTATTCTTTTTTAAAAATTATTACAAAATATTTAATTGACATTAAAGATTAATTGTGTTTTGATAATTAGATCTTGATTTACATACACAACATCTTAAATTTTTATTTTCATGTATTATTTCATGAGAGATTATTTTTCCTTCTTTTATTTTACTACTCTTATTCACCAAGGACAGCAAAGTAACAAACAAGAATACAATTAGTGGTAATTCCAAACAGTTTAATTATTATTTGTAAAACACAGCATGTTTGTATTTTGTACTGAATTTTTGTCCCAGTTTTCAAGGAATAATTATATGTAATGATATCACTATCTCCACCACCACCACACATATAGAAATGACTCTTAACTATTGTCATTTTAAATTAAGATATTAATCACAATGATGCATTTCAAACATTGTAATTGGATGGGTCAGTATTTTCCGTTCTCCTCACAACGATTCACTTTCTCCACACCACCAAACCCACACGTCCGACCACATAGACTAATATATTAAATTTAGATATTGTCCTTCATTTTTATATAAAGACAAACACTCTCAGTTAAAATATGCAGTATTGATTTATCAATTTATTTCTCACAGATGCAGTATGTGTGAAGCACTTGACACATTGGAATGTACTGACTTTTTATGTTGCCCTGCAGAAGAACAAGAAGTTCAGTGTGGTACTCCAGTGAATGTCAGTCAAATTTCAGATATGATTAAAAATCCATTAGAAGCACCACAGCAACATGTATCCACACTTCACATCACAAATGAAAATGTCCCCGTGCATCAAATATCACAAAAATCTTTGTGCACACTAAACTTCACACCAATCAACATCACAGGCATGCAGCACAGCCATTTTACATTCAAATACACCCAAACAATAATCATCAGAAACAGCTAAATCCACACTGACGACAACAGCAACAACAAATTCAACTGCTGAGTCAACTAGACCTGTTGGAAAAACAACACATACAGGGAAGTCTGCAAGCATGACAGCTAAGAAGAAAATGGAGACCAAAGAAATAGATATTATGGACCTCAAGTTACAAAAATAAAACTAGAAATCACAAAATTAGAAAAAGAATTTGCAGTTCTAAACTCCACATTGGAGTTAAATAACACCAGGAATGAATACTATAAATTGAAAATGAAGAAATTATGTTGAAATATACATTTCCCCTATTCCATTGAAACTCTAAGCCTCACCAGATTAGTGTTATTGCATCTGATGATTAGGCTAAAGATAGGTATGACACTTACTGTATTATTATTATTGGGGGCCAGTCATATATGACATCACACAATTTTAGCGGATTTTTGGCCATCCCTCGTCACAAAAACTCAGACCACCCCCCCATATATGACATCACCAAAGCTTTGACCCCCCCCCCCCAATAAAATATATGGACAGCCCCTTGGCATTGTTGGCAGTTTTGTCAAAGATGCATATTGTAACACAGCTAAGTGGTTTATTTGACAAATAATTGTAAATGTATTTGGCTGATTCAGGCTTGTTTAATGTGTGCACTTATGTGACATCAGCTACACTCAAACATTAGAATTGCATCTGCTGTTTGAGTATTGTCCTTTGTGTTCAAAAGCTACTTTTGGCTGATAGTGTTACATTAGCAGTGTACTTCATGAGATAGTATTCTGACCATACTAATACTTATAATATTGCTGCTGCTGCGGATTGATGATGATGAAAATTAAATTACTTGCGATATACTGGTAATTGAGTATGCTCAAAAATGGTATATTAATATATCTTCTTCAACAATTAATCATCCTGTGTGAAAAATCAGGCTTAGTTTGGTAAACAAATTCAATATATTTATGTTTATTATTAAACTTGACACATTCATTCTGAATGTTTGACAAAGATTTTGTCTCACACTTTCTGCTATTGTTTCCATTCAACTTTAGACAAGACTGATAAACAAGAAAAATACTAGTATGAACAATTTAATTATCACACAGTTCTTTCTTCATTGTGCACCTAAAATTGATTTCTGCGAAAGAAAAAAATATATTGAACATAACATTATTGTGTAAATATGACTTAAGGTTTTTAATTATATTCTGCATAAAACTTAATTTTGCTATAAAGAAGAAATATGAAATATATCACAGCAAAGATAATCGTTTTAAAATATATCTGGAGACTATACAGATGAAATATGCCAACTGAGACTTAAAAGAAGGTGTGGGCAATATGATCTCTTGACATACTGCCATCATTCAATTCCATAATGTTATTAATCTTTAACCCATTCACATCATGAGCCTGATCCTCTTCATTGTCATTATGATGTCCTTTCTGTCTATACCTAAATTGTGTAGATAAGCACAGTCCACTGTCACCTGACAAGCCCTCATGGGTGAAATCCTCAGCCCAAAGTGCATGCAAGGAAACCTCCTCTTCAAAATACCAAATGTCTGTTCAATTAAACCCTGGTTCTGCAATGGGCCTTGTTGTAATTCTCCATACAAGGTTCATGAGGGTTTAGGTATGGTGTCATAAGAAAACTTCGACAAGGGTACCATGAGTCACCAAGTAGTATCCATGGTGCAGTCCTGAAATTTCATATGTTATAGGTTGATTAAATGCGTTATATTTAACCATGATTTGGTGATGATTTTTATGTTGTGAAGTCCATTTACTGTGTTTTGATCCACTGTTTTGACACAGTCATGTTTGAACCTCCATTGGTATAAAGATGTCCACAATCATTAATGTAAGCTCACTTTTATGGCTCTCATTTTCAGTGTTATAAAGAGGGAAAATCTTCATTATGGACAATATACGAAATGGGTTTTAGATTATATTTAATACAGGAGTTGTGTCCTGAAATAAAGATCTTTAAAAAGCTTTAAAAAGTATGTACATCATAAAATTAAAATTACTTCATGTACACAGGAATTCATGGTTAAATAAATTATAGTGAAATGCAGCTACACTTGTATCTATCTATCTATCTATCTATCTATCTATCTATCTATCTATCTATCTATCTATCTCTTTCAAATTGTTGACAGAGCATACTCGGCCTAAAAATGCGGCTGTCATGAACAGATCCAGTCCATCTGGCTACACAACTTGTGATCCTAAACTGGGCATCACAGGTCATCTGGAAAACAAAGTTTTCACTTACAGGCTTATGTAGTGTCATGATATTGTTATAAGTCTTCTTATTTATCCACAAAGTTTAAATCAATAAAATAAGTGATTAGTTGATTCTGTTGTTAATGATGTGCATGAGTCATTATGCAGAAATCCTCCTAAACTATTCAAGAAAAACTCCAATCCTTTTGATAATATTTAAGGTTATCTGTAGATTTTGCATAGCATTTTTTAAATTCTGATGCAACCACTTTGAGGTGTGGTTAAGGGGTGAGTTTAATAAAACCAAATTGTACATAAGTATCAGATTTTGCAACAAACATGTTTGACAATTGGTGTGTTTGAAAGCTGACGTAGTTGATCAGAAAGTTAGATTTTGACTGGTGGATAGTTAGTTTTGAAAAATGAGTGTACCATGGGGATATATGTTTTACAAATATAGTAGTTCACCATAATTATATAATGATCATCCCATGTTTTGTGATAAGCCAATCACACATTTTTATTCATATTTTTTATGTAATATAGCTTTATCTGATGATCTAATAACAAATAAATTAAAAGACTAATTGTGTCAATGTTAAATAGTTATTTTTATTATTATTAAATCAAATAAATGAATGCTATACACAAGAAATTATTATCATAAATAGTTTCTTAAAATATTTTAAATTTTTTAAAAAAAATTTGTTTCTGTATGAGATGTAATGAAGTAGAGGTGTGTTTACATTTTTGTAAAAAAACAAATGTCAACACCATATTTGTTCAAAATTTGTGATTTTATTAATAAAATGAGTAAATATAAATGGTATATTCATACATGTGATTCTACCACCTGTAGGCCAAAAATACTGTTTGAAAGGCTGTCTACCGCACATACAGTTTAGTAGTTAAAATCTACCGCTTTCGAAAATTAGAAGAATGTTAAATTTTTTTTTGTAAAAATACCCAAACATTGTATTTTTATGCGTTCTGTCAACACATTAGAGAAATCGTGCAGAACCATTCTACTGGGGACCAGAAATGTTCCAGTAAAACGACTGGTGCGATGATGCGCTGCGGAGTAATAGGATTAGAATTGTTAAAAAACAGCTGACATGTGTACACAGCAAGCTGCTAATTGATTACCTTATTGTTGGAATTTGAGGAGTTTAAGGCCAAATGCGGGATTTTTTTGAGGTGTTGTAAGTAATAAAGGGATGAAAGGTGGTCTATGATGTCTTCTGAGCCTTTGATGAAAATTGGCTGACCATTAGCAGAGGGGAGATAAAATGAAGAGACCGACCATAAAAAATTATCATAGCAGACACACTATAGTAAGTATTTTGATTTTTGTCCTGTTTAATTGTTATTATATTGTTCCAGATGTTTTAAGAGGACAGCTCTTTTATTTTTTTTTTTCAATTCTAAAGGTATGTTTCTCACAATGCTAAGAAACCACCAGCTAAGAAATAAAGTTCAACAGTGATTGGATATCAGCATTTAAGTGTGTGCAGGTGAGCAGTAAAGGTCCAGAGTTTGCATTGTGGATTTCAAAGGTATGCATCTTTATTTCATAAACTATTTGAAGTTTTCGTGCACATAAATTTAGTTCAAGCCCTAGATAAAATATATCAGTTCAAAATATATTACAAGATAATTAATTTTAAAGTTTGGATAAATTATTCATAAAAAACATAAATACATCGTGTAGTTTTTTCATTTTTATTTCCAGTCTAAATCAATTTTTATTTTTTTTTTAAATTTACAGTGGTGAAACTTGCCAACAGATTTTTGAATCTGAGCAATGAAGAGAAAGAAGCTCTTGAGGATGTGGCTCAGGAATACATCTCAAGTCCAAGTTAGGAACTTCCTCCACGTGGTGAACATAGCTTGGAGGAGTATTTGAGAGTAGTCAGAAACCTTACAAACCCAGCAACAGGAAAACTGAAGTTAGAACTTCTTTGCAGGCTGAGTGTGGTTGTCCTGTCATTACAACATTTTAATGCTGATACAGAGAGGACATTCTCCATTCTTTGCAAAATACAAATTGATTCAAGTGGAAATCTGGACCAGAGAACTTTTGAGAGCCTGTCAAGAGTGAAGCTTAATAATCACAATGAATGTCATCAGTTGTCACTAGACAGTGATCTTGTGAAGGAAACTAAAAATCTATTGGATTTTATAAAAGAAAAATCTTTGCAGTGAACTATCAGATAAACAGCTCTTCCTTTTTCATTATTCGACTGTATATTGACTCATAATAAGTAATTATTATTGTAACATTTTCCATCAGAATCCAAGTCTGATTCATGTTCAAACTTGCCATTTTATTATAGTCTGAAAAGAATACATATTATGGCACAAGAAAGCACTTGTTGTTTTTTCCATCAACATGAAATGTACAATTTATGCCGATAAAAAATCTACTGGTTTGGAGGCCAATCTACTGATCAAAATTTGTAAATCTACTGGTTTGAAATCCTAGTTCTGTCACATGTATGCATATTACACATTATATTTGATATTATACAAAATCTACAATTCAAAACATTTACATATATATATATATATCCCTACAACATGTGTAAATATATCAATCTAAATTAGGTGTTGGTCATTATTGTTGTTGTTTATGTTATTAATTGTGTATAAATGACTTTACAAAATTTTGAGATTGCCCCTTTGTAAGTTATTTTTAGAAGAATGAAACAGGAAACATTCTAGACAATATTGTATAATAAAAGAACGAGTCTTTGCCAATACAAGTATAGTTTAAAATCTAAATCTTTGTTGAAATGTATCGTTGTAGAACAGTGTCATTAGGAAATTAATATATTGTTTTCTTTTTCATAATTTTTTATTGTTACCATAATAAATTACTACATCAATACTTCTTGTCCCGTATGGAAATACTATTCAACATGAATTCCCATGGTACACATTTACGTACAGTAATGCAAGGTTAGAGTTAAATGAAAATGGCAGAGTCTATTGTTTGACAACACATGTATTTGTCTTAGTTATGTTGCCAGACAGTGACTACGAGTCTGCATGCAGTTTTCCAGTGTTTAAGGAAAAGAAAAAGAGTACATGTACATACCTGCTAATTTGGAAAATTCTTGCTTGGTTTCTACTGCCTTCTGACCATACGGGAAAACCATGAATCGATCCCATACTTTGACAATGGCGGGTACTACTGCTTGAACGCTGCGCCCCACATAGTCCTTGGATATAGACACTGTCACCAAGCAGTTTGTAAAAAGCACCAGTAGCACAAAATCTGAGGGCAACAAGGATTTGTAAAAGTGGTGGGAGGGTGTTGCTTCTTTTTGTGGGTCTCTGTAGTTTGGGTAACAGTAAATCGGTTATATCATGGATGGTTTGGGGTCTGAATCAAAATCTTGAAAATACTTCTTCCTCTGACAGAAAATCCAGAGGATTTGTGTAATTGACTAGAACTCTAGGTGGAAATATTGTATTCAGGCATCACCTAAAGCGTCTGTGTCTGGCCACAGCTGCCATGTTTGCTTCAGTTTGGAGTTTACTTTTAACCCGACTCTATATTTTTTTTATCTCAAACTCGATATTTGAGTCAGAAACTTTACTCCAAATTTTCGAGATCCACAAATGAAATATAACCTCAAAACCCAATGTCTAGACTTGAGTTTGGAGTTAAAATTCGTACTCGACTCAACTTAATGTGCTTTTGAGATCTCGTTGGGCCATATTCTCAATGCATGCATTTATTGATTATATAGTGTTATGACCTGTCATGAGAGACCACACGCCTTGACAGACCATGAATTTTGGCAGAAGGGGTTGTATTTTGTACACTTTTTAGACTAGTGGTGTAGATGTGCCTTTTGCAATTGACAGTCTCTATGAATTCAATTTGATCAGTTAGGGCACACAACAAAAAAATATCCAATGTATATAACTGAAAGGTCTTTAGTACATTTGATCAACTAACACAGATATTTTATGATCAAAAACCCAAAAAATCCTAAAAATTTGCACATTAAATTTGAACAGTTAAGGATAACTTGCCATCATCTGAAATTTTGGTGTTCCAATAAGTTAAATTAAGAGTTATTTCCTATTTTTAAGCCTGTATATATAAAGTATTGCTAGAGTTATTTCCCATTTTTAAACGTGCATAGGAGGCGCTCTACAGATATTATGTACTTCTGAGAGAGTGACAGGTGTAAGGTGAAGTTGTTTGAATTTGCAACATGCACAATGAAGAGAATGTAGGCATACCTCTATGCTATTTTCATGTACTGTGGCTGAAATTTCTTTACATATTGTACTTGAGGAAATTGTACATGATCTAATCCAGTGGTTCCCAAACTTTTTTGATCGCGACGCCAAATACCATCTTTTATTACCCAAAGTACAGTACCACTTATAGGGGTGCGAAGGTCCTTGCGACCCAGAGTTTGGGAACCACTGTTCTAAGCACACAGCTGACAAAAATGGCCGGTCCCATGTGCTCGAAAAATCAGCCTGAATTAGTCCAAAGTACACTATTTTTAGCAGTTATTAAAATAGGGAAATGAATTTTGCCAGAGTAGCCAATATCAGATTCTGGAAGTACAAGGAATGAATTACAATATATATAAAAAGTAATAAAAGTTATTGGCTCTTTTTTTTTTTTTTTACAATTTACCTTTGAAGTCCAGAAAGTGATAATGAACAAGCGGAGCTAGTTTTTGATATGTGCACATCTGAAGTAAGGCCAAACTGATTACTCTATAACCCAAATTGCACCCATCAATCACACACCAAAATAAAGGGAATTAAAAGTTCTTTTAATAATACCTAAGACATACAAGGTCTGTTTTAAATAGCCAGGATAACCAGTGAGGAAAACCTGGGTAATTCTGTTCTTTTAAAAATCTAATTCTATGCAAAAGACAAAACTGTAGAGCATCACTATATATATATACGACCCAAAGTACAGTACCACAAAAAGGATTGCTAGAGTTTCTATTTTTAAAAATGCATATATAAAGGATTGTTATTAAGAGATTTCCTGTCAGAGATATCAAATTTTACTTACCGTATATACAGATCTGGGTCTGTGCAGTTTGTTAGGAGTAATCAGTAGAACAAACAACTTAGACCTTAATTTGCTGGTGCATCATGTGATGGCAGATCAGGGTGTGTGTTGTTTGAAGTTTGACTCGACTTATAATGGAGTGAAGACGGTAGATAATTACAGTATAATGAAATACATTTTCTTTTACATTATGAAAATATAACATCAAACTTGAAAACAGGTTTGCATGTTACAATATTAAATACTACTTTATAAACTGCTCTCATTGTTACTACAAATTATGAAGTGGCCAAGGTGACCTCCAAAATAAGCAGTTCAAGATCTCTTAATTGGAAACAAAAATTCATAGCACCTCTGCCCTTTTGTGCTACTCTCTCTCTCAATTTCATGGAAATCAAATGGTTACCTAAATATATCTGCGGTGGCTCAGTGGATAGCATGCTGGACTCGTGACCAGAAGGGTACTGGTTTGACTCCTACCATCAGGTCAACTTGGGCATGTTATCATGGTGTGTCACAGGGCAATGCACTTTTACTCCAGTTGCCTTGGTAATATATATCCTCTGATGCAAAATACCAAACCAAACTATATGCTGACAAAATTGTTTTTAAAAAAATATCAGAACACAAAGAAGTTGATAGAATAATGTCAACTGTAATAATATTGTGCACAAAAGGAGAATGCAACTTAAAGTCCTTTTCTTCCATAAAATATACATAATATAAGAATAAAATACAAATCGAGAGCTAAAGTACATGTATCTTTAACACAGATTGTTATGGAAACCAAGTTGTTCTCACATAACCTTTACTAGTTTAAGAACTTACTGTAGGTCAGCCATACATGACATAGCCAGAAATGTTATATAAAATTAACAAATATGCTACTTCATAAAAAGTTAAATACAGTACTTACTCATTATAATGCTGACTATGGGAGTGCTAGAGTATATCACTTTATAGTGAGACCGCCTAATAATGAAGTACATAATACATATAATTCTACCACCACTAAATGAAATGGGATTTATGACCACGCTCGCCTTATAACCGGAATAGTTCTATATAATGAATGGCTTTATAGTGAGGGAGTACCGTCAATTTATAAAAAAAAAACTATGATCGAAGGGTTCACAAAGGCTAACCAAGGACAATTATAACAAATACTCCCTTTGGTTTGATAGATATCTAGTAAACATTAATGACATTGAAAAATTTGAAAACGAATTCGATACAGCGGTGCATATTGATGAGAAAATACGTTAGACCTGTCAGAGTAACAAAAAAAGAGAAAGTCACATTGATATGTTAATCATGCTTTATACGGGAAAAAAAATTACATAAGAATAAAAGATCTATCAAGATTGGTGTCAACTCGAATAACCAAACGAATGGACAAAAATACATATGCAAGAAATACCTTTATTTTTGTAAGAACTGAAAATATAATTATGATACAGTGTAGGAAATACTGTTGATATCATGGCGAAGAAGGTTGTCAAAATTCAACAATTTTAAACATCAACTTAAAGAGTAATTCTTTATTTATTGTGATTTTGAGAGAGTTATGGCAAAGTGTGAAGAAGATGCAAATAAATTCATGAATCAATCATGGCACAACTAAAAAAAAAACAACAGCTAAACACATTCCCTCAGGATTGTGTATGTACCTCGAGTCAGTTCACAAAGAATATAAGCAAATTGTTTCCATACGAACAGATTGTATTCAAGTATGGTACAACTCGTTGAGTAAGAGCACAAAACTTGTGTATAAAAAATTAAAACGTAAGAATGCAAAACCTATGCTCTTCACAGAGGATAATAACAAATCTTTTAATTCAAGAAACATTTTTTAACATAAAATTATACCTGAAAATTATGTAAGAAGTCGTGATTATTTAACAGGAAAATACAGAGGTTCTGCTCATAATGGTTGCAATTTAAATTTCAAATATTCAAGACTCGTCACGCTATTCACTGATGACTTGTCTAACAGTCGCCTGCTCATCAAGGAGTTAGTAAGACGAGATCCTGATCAGAGAATGATGACAAGTTTGTTGAAACAATATTGATGGTTTGAACATATGATGAAAACCAGATTTCAGAGAAGGGATGTGCATCCTTTTGAGTAATTTTGATAGATTCTTAAAGGTTCACAGAAACATCAACACCGCCTATTAACAAATTTTATTCAACATTGTTTAACTCGAATATATCCAAAGATGATTACCAGTACGTAAAGAATGATGTAGAATATTTTAGTATTCAAACATTAGGCGATCTTAATTATTACTATATCGAGAAAGATAAAATAATAGTATGTAACATTGTTGAGGAGTTTCGTACTGTTTAGTGCTAACTATTACAGTACACCTGGTACAACTCGTGACGCAAGTTGGAGGGTATCGGGTGCAGAATTTAAATTTGTTACGGATTATGATAAGCTTAAAGTGGAATAGGAGGAGACATTAGTATGATACCAGACCGATGCGCAAAATCAAGCCATGAATACTGTGCTAATGAAAACGGAAAAAAGACAATGGAAAATCAAAATCAATTCTCATGTACTTGGATGCAAATAATTTGTGCAGTGCTAAGTGTCAGTACATACCAGTTAAATGGAAAAATAATGAATACATTCAATAGATAAAGAAAAATACAAATTGTTGAACACTCCTGATGACAGCGAACCGGCTACATTTTCGGGCTAGAACTTTAGAATCCTAAACACCTGCACGATTACTTCAAAAAGAAAATAATTTGTCGGACCTTTTTCAAAAAGAAATAATGCAACATAAAAAGGCAACCAAGACAACTGTACCTAGATTGTCATGTACATTGAAGAACAAACAAAAATACATACCGTTAATACTCGCGTATAACTCGTTACCAACTGCAAACTGCATAGACACAGATCTGCCGTCACATAATGCTCCGGCAGATCTGGGTCTATGCAGTTTGTAAGGACTCATCAGTAGAACAAACAACATAGACCCTGATCTGCCGGCGCATTAAGCGACGGCAGATCAGGGTCTATGTTGCTTGCATTTGGATGCGAATTATACGCGAGTATAGACGGTCATTCATTATAGAACCGAAAGCTTTATGTATAGTTAAAACTAACATTTAAAACAAAATTACACATATATATATATATATATATATATATATATATATATATATATATATATATATATATATATATATATATATATATATTTGTCCTTTTCGAGCAAGAACAGTGGTTGCAATCCTGTGTCGAGCTCAGTACTAATTTGAGACGGAAAGCAACAAATGACTTCAACAAGGACTTCATTAAAATGATGCCTATTTTAGTATTTCGTAAACTGATGGAAAATCTCGGGAAAAAGAACAGCTGTTAAAATATGTTCGAATGAAAATAAATATGGGAAACTTAAGAAAGAGCTATCATTCGGGAGGAGATCTATAATTGGAAATGATTTAGTTTTAATCGGCATGAAAACGAAGAAGATGATACTTACTAGCCAATCCATATAATATTTATAGTGTTTTAACTAAGTCAGAGACTGGTGTACGAATGTTGACTACAGCAATTTAAAAAAAAAAAAAAAAAAAAAAAAAAAATACAAGGAAAAGATGAAGCTGATTTTCTCTGATATATATTCATTATGTATCAGTGTTGTAACTAACGATTTTTAATATGGCATGAGAGAAAATATCAAATTTTATGACACCAGCGATTTGAAAAAGGACAGTACATTTTGGTACACCACACATAAACAAAACATTGTTGGAGTATTCAAAGATGAACTAAATGGAGCACCTATCAAAGAAATTTATGGCTAAAGTCAGAACTATATTCGTTATGGATTGATCACGAAGAGAAGAAAAGGTATGTAGGAATATAAAAAATATTTAAAAAATGCGCAGTCGAACAAGATTTAAAATTTCACATGTACATGGGATCATTTACTCGATCATGACGTGCACAATTTAAATTAATAAGGCAGCTTTGTGATGTCATCATGATGAATTATATTTATTTGACAACTTAAACACATTACCTTGTGGCTATTTACAACAGCAAATTTAGATTTCTTGAAAATTCAAAAGAAAAAATAATGTCATAAAAAAAGTAATAATGTTGTAAATGAAAATGTGCTGGAACGGTATTTCGTCGATCAAAAATATAAAACATATCACCACAAATTACAAGTTATCATTAACTCGGAACATTTTTTCCCGACTTATAAAATTATAGAAATATAAGAAGAGCGTGTAAAAATGGATGGTGGCCAGGAATACATACAAAAAAGTCATGAAGAAGTTTAAAATGCCATCACCATTTAGATGTGAACACGTTTAAAATTATAACATCTGTTGCATAGTACACAGCTATATCCACTACAGGTGATCTAGTAAAACAAGCAAGTGAGGTTGAGCAAAAAGAAAAAGAATATAAAAATGTTGAAACAGCCGATGGAGGAGTAGGTAGTGAACCAGTAGACACCGAATAAACAGAGAGAGAGAGAGAGAGAAAGCTGTGAATAGTAAAACGTTGATACAATCGATAACGAGTTACCCATGACCTTAAATCCAATATTTAAAAAACCAGATTTAGAATATAATATTTGATGAGATAGAAGTCAATGTAATGAATATCGGTAATTAAATGAGAGTAAAATAAGCTCATCCTAATTTAGTAAACGAGTGAGGTTGTAAAGTATTTACCCGATATTGAATTGCTACAAATTTTAACAGAAAAGGCTAGAATTTAGTCTGCTGAATATATTTCATCCAAACACGGAACACAACTGAGAAAATCTAATAATGGTATTCAAAGCTTCTTTTATAATCAAGGTTGTGAAGAATTGGGTAAGGCACTATTAAATTCGATTTAACCCGTTTAAAATATTGAAAATGAGTAGGAGCTCGATAAGCAAGAGGTAGACAGAATAAAATCAATCGATCAAAGCATTGTTGAAAAGGCGAGCGAATTGATTAATTCAAGAGACCCAACATAACCGACTAACAAGAGGATATTTAAATATATAATTTATGTAGAATACAACAGAGAGGAGTGTTGATAGATAATAAAATGGTATCTTCTTTTTATTTGCAATGCAACTTTTAAACAGATCAATTGTCATTTAAATATGCAAGAGCTTCTATATAGTGACCCACGACTCTCCACTTCTCTCTCTCTCTCTCTCTCTCTCTCTCTCTCTCTCTCTCTCTCTCTCTCTCTCTCTCTCTCTCTCTCTCTCGATGTATGGTTACATAGTACTTGGTTTGACGAATTATCTTTCAGTCTATCGGTTTAAAGAAGAAAAAAAAAAGAAATAAGAAAGGAAGGAAGGAAGGAAGGAAGGAAAGGACAGATGCACAAAATGCAGATTTAATTAGCTTTTAGATAGTGCAACTTCGGATTTTCCTTGTCGAATTTGTACTTCTTATGTCTTTTATATCTTCTACTTAAACAATTTCGTTTACATGTTATTGTTATGGATTGGAAGAATAACACTCAATAAAGTGGTTTACTAATGCGAACACCTTAAAAAAAGAAAAAAGAAAAGAAAAAAAAAAATACTTGTGTACGTCCACGTAATGTGCCTTATCTAAGGAAATAAACCACAACATGTTTAAGTGTATTGCTTATCAATACAATAGTGCTTTCAACGGAAGCGTGATTTTGCACAAGCATCTGTAGCCGATTGTTTCACGCGGTGTCAGCCCGCCTTGATGACAAGAAGGCGCTGTTTACAATTATCAGCCACGTGATTTTTCATGATAAATATAGCACAAAACTAGCCACTCGATCGAACACCAGCACGTGCGTTAATAATTAGTTTGCTACGAAAGTTTATGCTTTTAATCAAACGAATAATTAAACTTAATTAAATTGAATTAAATTAAGACTTCTATTTGAATAAAACAACAACCTGCAGTGAAATCATTTTGTTGTTTTAAGTGCGATATTTGCTAAGTGATTTGTTATGGGTCTTATCTTGCATGTTTACAATCCTTCGTTTTGAATGGGGTTCCATAAGGGCAAATTGTCAAAGCATTAAATGTGTCGAATATCTCCGATATTGAAAAATAGTAACGTTAGACGTGATATTATGTTACTGTGGTTTCCTCAAAAATACACAGAGTTGCAGTAAATTTCACACACTAAACAGAGCATGATTTAGATCTAAATATGCGAAACCAAGCTCATGTTTTCCATTTAAAAAAAAAAAAAATAGATCTCTGATGATATTGAGATACGTATCGGGAATATCGATATTTTTATGGTGGTACGATATATCGCTATTTCTGTATGGTTTACCAGGAATATTATACATGTCTACTAGCGTACATGTTAGTCCCAGTGTTTACGAACACTGCAACTTAAGAACTAAATAAAATGATGTAATTTTAAAAAAAAAAAAGTATTGACACCTACAAGTAGATGAAATTATTGGATTTACAGCTAAGTTTTAATACTTTTCATAATATTCATCTTTTAGAACTTTTTTTTTTTTTTATTACGGACAGTTTTACGATGAAATACAGTGTACATTGATTTAAATGGTTGGAGAGCAAGTGTTAAGATACATTGTGATGACAAAGTGAAGTTCATTGTTAAATTTGTTTTACATAAAATCAAAACAAGCTATGTATCGGGACGCATCAATTGCGATATGAATCGTATCATGGCTTATGTAGTCGTGGTACATATCGTACTCGGACGTGTATCATGGTAAGTATCGTATCGTGACATTTGTGGCGATGCACCGCTCAACTTTTGATGGTGACAACTAGTATGCTATACATGTATGATATTTTAAATTAGAACCTTAACTCAAGAGGAAAAGATTTAAAATATTTTGGGAATTCTAATACCGCATGCGTACACATTGGCAGTCTTTTAAGTCATGATGTATGAACACGGACCATTGCTGCTTAGTCTTCATAAACATATGCAGGTATTAAAAACCGATAAAAAAAAAAAAAAAAAAAAATAATTAAAGAAGCTCTGTATAAAACAGAGTATATTATATATTAAATACAGACTTGTGTCTATTTATTTTATAGCGTACTTGGTGTTATAGCACGTTGCCTGTTTGAGGCTTCTAATGCTTGCGCATGTTTTTGGTAACTAAACAGCAATATCATGTGCGAAAGACAACTTTGGCCCCGTACTCTCAAAAACTTTGTGAAAATAAAGTTCTTGAGATTGTGTCTGAGATATTGTTTATACAATCAGCCAATCAAAAAATAGCTTTTAAGAGTACCATTATTTGTGATTGGTCAAAACAAAATCTCACGATTGCACTCAAGCTCTAGAGTTTTAAAAAATATTTTTTAGTTTATTTCCAGGCCAGGAAACTCAAGCTTCAGTTTAAACTCAGAATAAGTCTGTAGCTTTAAATAAAATGCAAAGTTAGAATAATAAAAGTCTCAGGATAGACACAACTTTGGATCCCTCTACTGTATTGCTAACTTTAATTGAGGTAAATGTACTCTAGGTATCGTATCACCTTTTGGGGTTTTGAGATTATAAGGTCATTTTTTTTCTTCAAGAAGTTTAAAGTACACTTCTGCCAGATTCTTACTCACGAGACTGTTTTTGTCCAAACGTTAAACTCGTGCTCTAATTTCACATTTTTTTTTCTTCTGTTAATTTTTCAGTGAATTTATGATTGATACGAAAAGCTCAGAACTGCATGCACCGTATTGTTTGTATTTCTATTTACATGGAAAATTTAAAGATATTAAAAGACTCTAACTAATTAATAATTTTGTAGTTTGAGTCTAAGTTCAAAGTTTACGCTCAGACAGTTTTGTGATTCTGGGGCTTATCGCTGGTACCAGGCCGAAATTGGCAAGCCAACATCAAGTCGGTAACTACTAAAGTCTTGGTCTTCCGATTGGTCAGTCAGCGATGTCATTCCCATAACGGCTAGTTTGGGATCTATACCCTGACTTGATTGGTTGGTAGCTTCACATAGGCGTGGTGCATGATGGGTAAAATGTGCTAAATGTTTGTACCTTTTTCAAAGATGGCGGTTGATAGTTACCGGCGGGGTCACGACTACCGGAAGTGTGACTCGGTACTCAGCGTATCCAAGGCTTGGGTTCTATTATAAGGACTTACACTATAAGAATTTTCTTAATTTAACATAGCATTTCCAATGAGTTCTCAATAACGTACATTTCAGGAAAAATAGAATTTATCCGGAAATACTGTCGCCCTGTAAAGTACAATCATACTCTTGAACTTGTTGAAAATAAAAAAAATAAAAATATGGAAATGCATGTCTTTTTAGAAGCAAAAAAAAATTAACGTAGCCTAGGATATTCAAGATTTAATAAGAAACAAATTTTCGTAAAACATCGTGTTGTAAAGAAGTTTTCTTTAAATATATTCCTTTATAAATTAGTAAAAATAACGTTGTGAATTAATAAGGAAAAGATAATTTTAACTTCCATTTAATCTATTTTGCGTTGATGAATCATCAAAGTGAAACATAGCCTGAAAGATAAAAACTTACTTTCTTCTTTTAATTATATAGTTTTTAAGGCAAAAACCGTCGATTTACATGGATTTTTTCCCCCATTCTGTGCATACATTACTACATCGATAAAAAGAAGTTCCAAAATTTACAATAATTTTAGGACTGCGACCTTTAACAAATTTAGCTTGTACAAATAATGGTTTAAAAATTGTGTATTTTGTCAAATTAATGACTGTTTTCAAACGAAAATGAAGAGATCTTTTTATTTTCGTTAACACATTTCTTGCGCAGTAAACATTGTTTCGGGTGGGATAATGTAGAAACATAACAGAGCGGTCACATCCAGCAGATTTCAGAGCGTATCATCTTTAAACAAAAAATTGTAATGATTGTGAATTTACTTGTATGGATTTGGGTTCTTTATTTTGTTCATTTCTGCATTAAAATGTGAATTTGGGCCTTAGCAAGCTTGCAGTCTAGTTCGGTAACAGACGCTATACCTATATTTCGATTGTGACATAATTTTGGTTTGCAATCAACACTCATCAATGCCCAATTTCTCCGTCGTTTTCAAACTTGAGTATGATTGTGCTGAGAGTTAGAATCGCTACTTAAACAATTTTATTAATATACTTTACCAAGCGTTTGTCCTGAAAATGTGTCCGTTTGTCGTAGAGTGTGAAAGGCATACAATACTTTATGAGAGACAGAATATCGAATGACAACTGTTCCTGTAAATTCAGTCACTAATAATTTGCAGGATTCATGTGGGAAACTAATTTTAAAAAGTTAATACTTGAAGCCTACTTTTTTTGTTCGGAGTTCGTTTTTAGGAATTTTTTATGATGCCTCCTTATTGATTAAATAAATGTATACTAGAGGGTCTTCAGTTTTGACACATTTTAAGATAACTGTTCATCCTGAGAGAGAGAGAGAGAGAGAGAGAGAGAGAGAGAGAGAGAGAGAGAGAGAGAGAGAGAGAGAGAGAGAGAGAGAGAGAGAGAGAGAAGGGGCAGAAGAAGAAAACTTAAATTGGCTTAAATATGGAAATACGGATTTGAATAACATACGTACTAAGGGCAGATATATTTCCTAATGGGAAAAGAAAGTAGTTCCAAAAATGATGTCGTCACTGAAGCGATAAAAGTGGTATCGCCACTTTGGCGATATAATTTTTCTCCCACTGATATATTTCGATATCTCATTATGAAATATATAATAATTATGAGTATGCACGTACAACGGAGACTACGATAAGATCGGGTGGTCAATTTTAAAAAAGTGAACTAGCTAATAGTAATAATGTCAGGAAAATATTTATATTGTTATCTCATTGTGTTTTTGTACACGTCGATCGCAATTAACACCAAGTTGTGGGGAACGTAACTTTTATATCGAATTCGAATGATATTTCATTAAAGAAAGGAAATAGACAAAACTCGTAAATAAGCAAAGCAATAATTAAACAGGGAAATAGTTTTAATTAAATATGAGCTTGTGTTGGTAAAATTCACCTAGGAGGCATAATTGGAATCAAAGTCTGGCTAAATATAACATAACAGTGACATAAACTGGTAAAGTGTCCATAGTAGTTATGTTTCTTTCTCAAGCATTTTCTATGAAATAAAAATTGCGATAATTTTCAATTATTTATTAACGGGTTAGATAGTCCACTAGTATTCCTTACTAAAACTTATACGAAAATATTCCATCAGTTATGACTTTTTCTATGTACCCCCCCTCCCCCTTCATTTGATTAACAGAATCATAGTTTCGATATTTTACACCTCTATTTACTTTTATCTATCTATCTATATATATGTCATGTTTTATATAAAAATAATGCAACATACTTAAAACAATGCTGTTAGTTATAATTTTGTGTTTTTGGAAAGAAATTACGTTTATATTACTATTGCTACTACGATCGTTCAGCTTATGAAACACCCTTTATGAGCCTCGTCATTTCAATACGCTGTGATTGATGAATCATTGCGCCCAGTGGCGGACACGACAAAATGTAAAATGGGAAGTGAGGAATCGCGACGCGTTCAATCGATGTAAGTGCAAATACATTGGATATAAACGTCGAGAATCCTGATGGCTCTTTCATCTTATAATAGAAGGGATATTCCTTTTCCAAGCAGAATCTTTGGTTGGCTTAATGTTTGGGGTAAGTATCGTTAATTATTTCTTGCTACTTTTAAACTGCTATGATGTAGGACTTCAGGGCAAGCAGACGTCAGTTTTAGTCGTGCGACCAGAGACATATTATAGCGCACCGAGACCCATTAAAATTCGGCTGATGTATGTAATTTATTGAAACATTTTGAACTTTTCAAGAAAAGAGTGACTGAATTGTCATCAAACATGATTAGCAACAATTAATGTACCCGGTATCTACTTCATCGTCATCATTATTGTATCAATATAGAGCAATACTTATTTAGATGTCGTTGATCTTGCACTGATCTTTAATTTAGATATATATTCCCAACATACGTCTGTTTTAATCAATTAAACTCATTCTTGACTTGTTTTTTTTTTATGTTTTATCTCTCTTTTCTTTGGTCTTTAATGAAAAGGAATAAAATGTCATAAGTTGAAATTGAGTAAAAAATCAGATGTTACTTATCCATAGCCTCACGTTTAGCAGATTGTTTTTAAAATCAATAATTCTAGATCACACTTAACAAGCAGGCTAGATTACTTGATGGAATAGTACTGAATAACATTTTACCTTTAAAAATGGACTTTGTACACGTATGTACAAGTCCCAGCGTTAGTGTAACAAATTTCAGGCAACAGTTTGTCAGAATATATTGCAGGAAAATTGAAACAACGTAGAATTAAACATTGAAACAATGTACATTTTTTACACGGAAATTATGAGTACGTGCGACACAATATGCAATGAGCAATGAGAAAGATATTCGGTTGTTTTCCCCATGGTGTTAACATGTAACGGTATGTACATTAAGAATGTAACGCTTAGCTGAGTCAATCATTTGTCATGGGCCTTGAATTTACAAGTGTAAATTTAGATCAAAATTTAAACATCGGTATGAATTTGAAATAGATCATTTGGAGATGAAGTATATATATATATATATATATATATATATATATATATATATATATATATATATATATAGATTTGAGATAAAAAAAAGATTAATATATATTATATATAATATTATATTTATATATAATATAATATATTTATATAATATATATATATATTAACGTGAAATTTTAACGCGTTCATTTATAATATTATGATAATATCTATTCAGATAAACCATAAAAAGTGTTCAACTATATCTACTTCATTTAATCAAGGTGAAAATATTTGTGGCATTCATGTACATTAGTTCATAATTACCGTTTTTCCGATCGTGTGTATGTTTACTTATTTCCTGAAGTGACGTCCATGGTTCGTGACATTCACTAAAAAGTCACGTGGCATATGACCGGACCGTGCCAGTTAGACCAAGGTATGGATATTATTAGTTTATAAGCATCTCAGTGTTTTTGAAATTAAAATTTTTTTTTTTAAAATGATCAATTTTTTCCGTTAATTCTATATGCAGTTTGTGCACTTACATTATGCTTGCTTGTTCTTTACCAGATACATGACTCAATGGACTGAGAGAGAGACAGACAGACATAGAGACAAATTTAAAAATAGACACTGGTGAATAGATGCAAGTTTTATTATAATAGATTCAATGTCTTTTGATGTAGAATATGTTTATTATGAAATAATACTGAAACAAAAAAGTCTATAGTGAATATACATTTCGAATGTTTTTCTTACATTGTATAAGAACCCCACATGATTAAAACCAAGTATTTACATTGGCTATCAAGTTGTATTAAGTCCCAAAGTTGGTTTTCCTGTTCAAAATATGTAAACAAAGTCATCATGTGATTGGCGGTGCTATCTTTAGCATATAATAGAAAATTCAAGACCAAAATGTCTGACACAAAAAAGGCATTAGTGAAAAGAGATTTTCATTATGATTTTTTTTACATGAAATTACCTTTTTGAATCTCATTTTGTTTGATTTTGCTATATAACTAAATTTTGTCGCTCTTTAAGAATGCTGGCAACACTGCTGATGATGTCATTATCTCGCAACAAGCGCGTTAGATTGCGAGAAACATGGCGCACGATTGAAGGAGGCGAACGACAACTGGCCGTTGGACGATATATATCCTCGAACCACCATATTTCATGGCCTTAATGTGAATTTTAACGCGTTCGTTATAATATTGTGAGAATCTATTCAAAAAACCATAGAAAGTGTTCATCTATATTTACTTCATTTAATCATCGTTAAAAAATGTTTGGCATTCATGTACATTAGTTCAGAACTACCGTTTTTCTGAGCGTGTGTAAGTTTACTTATTTCCGGAAGTGCATCCATGGTTCGTGACACTGACTAAAAAGTCACGTGGCATATGACCGGAATGTGCCAGTTAGGCCAAGGTATGGATATTATTAGTTTATAGCGTCTCCATATTTTTGAAATAAAAAAAAAAATAAAATTAAAAAATGAAATTTTTTTTCTCCGTTATTTCAATATGCAGTTTGTGCACTTACATTACTGCTTGCATGTTCTTTACCATATAAATACATGAATCAAGAGAGAGAGAGAGAGAGAGAGAGAGAGAGAGAGAGAGAGAGAGAGAGAAATTTAAAAATAGACACTGGTGAATGGATACACATTTTATTATAATAGATTCAATGTCTTTTGATGTAGAATAATTGTTTATTATGAAATAATACTGAAATGAAAATTTTTCTTACGTTGTATAAGAACCCTACATGATTAAAACTAAATATTTACATTGGTTTTGCCATTGTATAAATTCCCAAAGTGGGTTTTCCTGTTCAAGATATGTAAACAAAGCCAACATGTGATCAGTGGACATATCTTTAGCATATAATAGAAAATTCAAGGCCAAAATGTCAGACACAAATAAGGCATAAGTGAAAATATAGATTTTCATTCTGATTTTTTTAAATGACATGAAATTTCCAGTTTAAATCTCATTTTGTCTGAATTTTCTTATTAAATACTTGCTGTCACTCTTGAAGAACACTGGTGACACAGTTGATGATGTCATTATCTCAAAACAAGCACGTTAGGTCGTGAGTAACATGGTGCACGATTGAAGGACAGGAAATAAATCAGGAGGTTGGATGATATATATATATATCTATATACTATTGTACTGAAATAAGTTAATTTTGAGCTATCATTTATCGCCATCATTTGTTAATTTAAATGATCTGATCAAATATGAGTTGGAATAGATTTGTTTGAATTGGATTTATGAGGTTTCACAGTAATGGCTTTATATAAATTTAAGATGGACACTTTAAAGAAAAACAACAAAAAGCAGAAGAGATATTTTACCATTCTTATCGAAGATGAGACAATAGAAAATTTATTTCACCATCACAGATAACTTGAAGCATGAATGCTTAATGGCCTTTGATAATTACGACATAAGGGTGAAGACCTGAGGCTGCCATTCCTGTAAAAAGCAAGCAAGTATGCAAAAAACCAACAACAAAACAATATAAAACTTGCAATACCCAGCATTCAAACCTTATATAAATAGTATGTCATATTTATGTTTTTTGTGTCCTGTTTGGAAATTGCATGTAATTATTGCTTGTTGTATATCGAATAATTTAAATGTGTCTGACTATAATAATATACCTATAGCATAGCCAATACCTTGTTCTATACATAGAACATGAAGTTATTTCTCATTCTTGGTACAAATTCTTTTCTACATGGTAGCCTGCAGAGTCTTTAAAATGTCTGTATTTTTCGTAAGTTTAGAAATGGCTGAGATCTTCTATTTGACTTGTATGAATTAGACCTTTCACAAATTTTCATTAACATTAGATAAAAAATAAATGAGTTTCAAGTCGATTTATTCTCATAGAATTCTAAGATTTCTAAGTTACTTCAGTGTATTTGGGGATTTCCAAATATGCAAGTAGTCAAACAGTATGGTTGAAAAATAAAACAAATGTGAATACACTGGCATCAATCATGAGTAAATTATGTAAATAAAGACATTTGACCTCAAAATGATCATTTTAAGATATGATTCGTATTAAAAATAGATTTGTTAGTGATATGAAAGTAGCTGGTTCATGTGTTAATATTAATACCAGGGGCGGCACAAGAGTGGGTGCAGGGCTGAGCCGGCATGCCCCCCGCACCCAAAAAAAAGTGCGAAACTAGAGCAAGTTTTCTTTACAATTAGATATTTAAAATTATTCCCAGGAAAGTACTAAAATGTAGGTGCTTCAGGAGGTTTTGTTCCCTGGACCCTGATTGGGGTTTTGTCCCACAGACCCCTCGCCTACTTGTTTATTTCCCCCTAAACGATATTTCTGGATCTGCCACTGAATTCAGCATGCATGGTTATCACTGACAATTTCTGAAAGGCTCTATTTATTGAATACAAAGAGATTGTGTGAATTGCAGCAAGAAATAGAAGAAAAAGCATACAGACATTGCAGTCCTTTATAACTAATGATACAAGACCTGATAGCAAGACCTTGATTGAGTACATGTAATAGCAATTTGGGGATTTGTGCTGGCAAGACATTCAAATTGCTCTACTTTGCTATGAAATCACTTTTTTTCATGGATATCTGAATTTTCATGGTTTTGCGAGAAGAAAAAAAGACATTTGTCATTACAGTATATACTCATGTATAAGCCCAGTACAAAAGCAAACAACATAGACCCTGATCTGCCATCACACATAATGTGCCGACAGATTAGGGTCTATTTTGTTTGTTCTACTGATTAGTCCTTACAAACTGCATAGACCCAGATCTGTTAGTGCATTATGTGGCGGCAGATGTGGGTCTATGCAGTTTGCAGTTGGTATGGGGTTATATGCGAGTATAGATGGTAGTTAAATTCATGGGCTTCCGAAGGGTTCCTATTGTCACCATATAGTAAAATTATTCATTGGATCTTTAAATTCATGGTTTGTTGTAGTTACTATAAAAAATTCCCGAAAATGGGTACCGGGGTATCCCACAAAACAGTGTGAATTCACTGTAAAATATTACTGCTTGAAGTAAGACCTTCCACTGATAATCAGATGCATGTATCACGTGCAGTGAATGTAAACACAAGTGTATACCAGTTTTGCATTCATTCCAGTGGTTGTTTTCTTGGCACTCTAAGCTTGGCTTGTTCTATAGGATAACAGGTAACAGTGGTTTGAGACTTCGCACATTATATACTGCTAAAACTATAACAGCTGACACCAGATTATTTCCTGTTTGAATCAGGATCCGAGATCAATGTGGCAGATGTAGATAAAGATGTATGGTTCACATAGACCTCTCATTACATGTGGTGCATGGGCCTATGACAGTGAAGGTTGTTTTTGTTGTAGATCTTGAAATTCAAATGTTAGACCCACCATTTAATTTTTGGGGTGGGTGGGGTGTGGATGTGACCTCTTTTCAGTCAATAAGGTAAAGTGTTTGGAATAGAAAACCTGATTGGCTCAGTCAATCAGCATGAAAGATCATGTTTTGTCAACCTTCAGAGAAAGTTTTACTGGGCTCGCAATGATTGGTTAAGCAAGTTTATGCATTTTCTTGAGAAACAAGAAAATCTTATAATAGACTTCCATGGCTGAATAAAGAATGTAGTGGTCTTTTGTCCATGACTTGCGAATATGGTTTGAGCCCTGTAAACATCAAGGAGATCCAAATATGATTTTTTTCTGTTGAAAGGTTTTGCTATCCCTACAAGAAGTATTTGTACTTCTGCTGGAAATTCTTTAACCAATTTTTGCGAAATTCATATCTCCAGCTGTGATTATTTTAGCCCTCAAATCCAGCATTTTTTTTACCCATGAGCAAGTTCTACCATCGGATCAGCCTGGGTTGGTTACTGTGTTTCATCCTTGGGCAATGCACTTTACTCTGATTGCCTTGGCACTAAGTAACATACATGTAATTGTGTTGCTGTGCTGCAAAACACCAAACAACAACCAAATCAAAGATAATTATTTCTCACTTGTGATTTGTTAGGAGTCCAGTTAAAGTGATAAACACATTATTCATATCTGAGTGCAGTAAAACTCTTCTGCCATTTGTTTGTGGTACTTTGTTGGTTATTTTATGTCGCAATCTATTGTTACTTATTTAACACACTTAAATCTCTACTATGATGAGACGTCCTATTAAGAGTCCATTGGTAGAATGGTATGCAAACCCAGTCCATAAAGAATTACGCATGATCTATAATTTCTCTAAATGAGGTGTACAATAATTGTCTTGTAAAATAATTTGTAATGTGAATCAAGGCCTTAAACTTGTTCATTCTGTAATGAAACAAGCCAATTTTCCACCTCTACCAAGCAAAGCTTGACCTGAAAATACCTGGATGACTGGAAGTGTCAATTCCAGCATAGCTTTGCTTGACACTGCTGTCACAACAAACTTTAATTTTGTCAGAATGTGCAAGTTGGGTTCCTGTAGTTATGCAAGTTTTGCCCAAGGCTAGTGAATTTAGTGAGAGATACATTTTCTGTAAATCAGTCATTTTGCATATCAACAAAAATTATGTATACAGCAATACATCATTAGGGCATTACAAGGTTACAGGATTACAGCACAACTATAATTCCAAACAATCTGATGATTCCAAACGACTGATCATAAAAAACAAGAATATTTTCAACACAAGATTTAAAATTGGAATGGAATCTTGTTTACCAAATGATGTATAAATATAAGACATGTAACCTGACAGAATGTTCTAGAATATTAAATGGTGTGTGTGTGTGTGTGTGTGACTTTTGACACATAATTCTTAAGGAAATTCTGGTTTTATCTGTAAACAAAATCAACCCTGACCTCAAATTGAATCAGCAACTTGTTTACCAGAACTGTCCTTGAACTAAAATACTAAGTAAACAACCTAATTCAAGGACAATAGTTAACCATGTGGACCTTACACACAACATTAAGGCTTGAGCGAGTATTAAAGTCAAGAAACATTTATAATTTCCTAAAATATTTATATTATTATATAAACATCATACACATAACAATGTGAAAACTGTGGTTTGACCATGTGGGCAATTACCTAGCATAATGAAATTTTTATATAATTAAGATACATATTTTAGCTGTATTTGTGCCAAATTTCAAATATGTGTCTCAGTGCTTTCACCCGTAAATCATTTTGTGTTTGGAAAAACTATGATATGATGCATATTGATACACATACCAACTTGAAGGTAGAACTACCATAATTCATTTTAGATCATCATGTGAATGTAAGTTTATGAATGGCATTTATAAGTCAAAATATTCAGTGTCCAATAGGGCCTGTACAGTGTATCAGGTAATGATGATTCTTGTTATCCTGTTTATATATAGTGTGAGCTCTAAAAAAAAAAGGAATAAGATTTGATCTGTTCAGCTGCTTATATTGCAAACTCTGGTGTCATCAAGAAATTTGAGGAAAGATTTATTGTCACTACTTTCATTATTGCTATAGGTGTAACCAATAAAATATAATTGATAAATTAAACTTGAGGCTTACCAAGTTGTCATTTGATTGTAATTTCATGAACCCCATAAGTGCCTTAGTGATCATATGAGATGACATTGGTCACGTGACTGATCAGTCTTTAGAGCATAAGAAATGGAAGCCTCAATGTCTTATCGGGTGGGAAGTACCAAGGGTGGGCATGTGATCACTAAGGCACTTATTGGGTTCATGAAATTACAATCAAATGTCGACTTGGTAAGTCTAGTTTAATTTATCAATTTCACTTCCCCCATAAGTGCCTCGTGATCCCATGAGATTTTAGAGAGGCTTCCATGCATGGAATAGAATAACAACAACAAGAAGAAAAAAGGAATAAACCTTTTATGTGTTGTTAGTAAATAAGATAACCCATAAAACATACTACATTTTATCAGCATTATGAAATTGCGGATGCCAACAAGACCTTTCTACTGAATTCAGTCTTGTCTGTAATGGGCTTGTCATAGATTTTCCTGAAAGTACAGGCACTAGCCCAACCAGCTGCCTTCAAAATTGTACCCAATTGTGTGCCTTTAGCACAGGCTGCAGAAACAGATGTAGCCCTTGTGCTATGAGCCTGAAAAACCGATGTATCAATACCAGACTTTCTCATAACAGTCTTTATCCAGTTTAATATTGTGCCTTTAGCAACTTTTTTATATGGGGATTGTTTGCTGATGAATAATTGTTGTTCAGATTTTCGCAAAACTTTAGTCCGTTGCAAATAACAGTGTAAACAATCGACAACTCACAATTTTTTGTCATGTGGATAGGATTCAAAACAAAGGGCTTGACATGGTGCCCTGGTTTCGATTGTTTCAGCACTGAAGGCATGTGTACTTGTACACTGTTAACAGCAAAATAAATGCTATTTGTTTGCATTAGGTGTAGTGTCTGACACCTCTGTCCTGTCAACAAAGCAAGCAGTATGGCTAACTTCATAGTAAGTTCCTGCAAGGACAACTGTCCATTGCATTGTAAAGATTGGAAATATTAAAACACCAGCTGCACATCCCACACACACGAGTACTTTGGAAACGAAGGCTTAGCAATGAACACTCCTCTCATAAATCTCTTAAGTAAAACATTATTGCTTAGAGTAGTTTGAGAAGTAAGACTAACTAATGATGAAATTGCAGATCTAGCTGTATTTGCAGAACTGTATCCTAAACCTCTATCTACCAATTCAGTTAAAAATTCTATAACTAAAGTGACAGGTGGGTCAAGTGGATTAATCCGTCTTTTATTTGAAAATAATATCCACTTTAGGAGATAACCCCAATAGTCTTTTAGTAGATGTTCTCCATGAATTGATGATGATGATGGGAGTCCTGTGATAAACCTTGACTTTTGATTGGTGTCCTGATAAATGAAAAACACCCATCTTCAATTTGTGGAGGGGGTGTCGTCGTTGCGGGTTGTGTGCCAAGTGCAGAATCTCTTGTGGGCGGGGCAGCAGAAAGCAAGGACTGACTACAGCATGCAGGAGGCTGGGAAACCATTGTGTTGGCCATAGTGGTGCCACCACAATTAGATCTGCTTCGTCTTGCACCATTTTTTGCAGCACTGCTCCCAACAGACTGAAAGGTGGAAAGCAACAATGACAACTGTAATTCCATTTTAATGAAAAGCATCAACCACTATAGCTTTCAGGTCAGGTCTTTATGAAACATAATGAGGAAGTTGGTGATTTAGCCTCGAAGCAAATAAATCAACATCTATATGTCCATACACTTTAATTATAGCAGTAAAGACTCTAGAACTTAACTTCCATTCAGAATCCTCATTTATGTTTCTAGATAATATATCTGATAATATATCTGCATCACAATTCATTGTTCCCGGCAAATGAGAAGCACTTAACCAGATATTCCTAATTGAACACCACGGCCAGATATCACGTGATAATTTATGCAAGATAGGAATGCAGTTATCCATATAGATACGCACATGAGCGTGTTTCAACTGAGAACAAAGAGATTGTAATGTCAAAAAACAGGTTTTCAGTCCCAAGAAGTTAATATGATGTAGTTTTTCCTTGTGATCCCAATGACCACCTGTTTCAGCTTTTGGTTGTATGATTTACAACCCCCCCAACCAACAAGTGAGCTGTCACTGGTCAAAACAACCTGCTGTTCACCATGTGAGACTACATGTAGGTACTTTATAACTAGAATGCACATTAGATATCCACCAAGATATACATCGTCTCGTCTCAGCTGAAAGTGATAAATAAGCATCAAAATAACCTTTGTGTATCTTTAAGTGTTTATCTTTCTTGTGTTCTAAATCTTTATAATATAAAGGTGCATTATACTCTACACCTGGTTTGCTAGCAACTAATTTTCCCACATGTTGAGCCAATTCATGAATAGTGATGTTCTGTTTCCGCAATATGTCACAACACAGAGAAACTATACTGTCTGCTTTATCTGGAGTCAGCATAATCCAATAAAACCCTACAAGTGGACAGTGGCTACAGTGCCTGTTCTCTCTATGGTTTGTATCATGGGTCAGTGAAATTTTCAAGTTCTGCCATTCTCATTTTATGTCAGCAAATGTCATATGTGATCCTCTATACTGATCAGATGACTTTATGGCAGAAAATTGGGCAGCCCAGGCTCTCCACACTACATTAGTCTCTAACACTGTCACTGACCCACTTTCTGTAAGGATGTATTCATGTTACATGCATTTTGTGTTCATCATTAGATGTAAAAACATTGATTTGATTCAATGAAAAAACTAGCAACTTGAAGAGAGATTTCACCAGGAAATTTTTGGATTTTTATATTGGTAATGTTGAATAGAGGTGCTTACTAAAGCCCAGAATATTTACTTTAAGGACATATTAGATCTAGGAATTAATGGAAAAGGTCTACACATTGGGCATATAAATATACAAGGTCTGAATAACAAGTTAGACCAACTGAATTTATTATTATCATCTAAGGTCAATAATGTTCATATTCTGGGTTTAACAGAAACAATGTTAAATGACAATCATGCAAATGACTTGTTGTTGATTGATGGTTATGGTACACCAATCAGACATGATAGAGGTTCAAGGTGTGGAGGTGTTGTTGTTTATGTAAGAAATGGTTTATTAGTTGAAAGGAGAAATGATCTAGAATCGGATGAAATTGAAGCAATATGGATCCAGATAAATCAATCAAATAAAAAGCCATTCCTAGTGGGCTTTGTCTATAGGTTCCCTTCTGCGAAGGTCGGATGGAATGAGCATTTTGAAAAACAACTAGATAAAGTGATTGATGACCAAAACGAAATATACATATTAGGTGACTTCAACCACAGGGGCTCGTTACAAAAAAATTAGGAGTATCGGTCAATGTGCCCCCAGCCCTCTATCCATTGACCGATACTCCTAATATTGTTTTGTAACGAGCCCCTGTGACTTCAACAACGATCTTATGAATAATCAAATTAAAAGAAATTGGTTGAATTTCACAGAAACTTTTGGTCTAACCCAATTAGTGGACCAACCAACACGAGAAATTGATCACTCAAAAACTCTGATAGATCATATCTATACAAATATGGAAGAAAATGTGACAAAAATATGTTTTCCTAGGATAGGTCTTAGTGATCACTTCCCTATTTTTCTAACCAGAAAATCCAGCTTAAAAATAGGTGTAAAATCCAAAACTCATAAAACCATAACATATAGATCATTTAAGCATTATGATGAAGACAAATTTCTGGAAGATCTCAGAAATGTGCCTTGGAGTATAGTATCTATGTTTGATGATGTGGATGATGCTCTTGATGTATGGATTCAACTTTTGACGCAAGTGGTAGATAAACATGCACCGATGAAAACACATAGAGTGAAACTGGACTTCCAACCTGATTTGTTAACTCCTGACATTCTAGACGCCATGAAAACTTGTGATTATTTCAAATCTGTAGGTCAACAAGCACATTGCAAAATATGGAGAAATAAAGTAACCAAAATGATCAATGGGGCAAAGAAGAATTACTATCAGTCAGCTTTAGAAAATAATTGCAATATGAATTCTATGTGGAAAGTTTTTAACAATCTAGGTGCAGGTAAACGGTCCACAAGGTCATCCAAAATCCAACAACTTAGCCAGGAAGGCTGGATTATTGATGAGGATGTTGAAATAGCAAATACATTCAATGAATTTTTGTCAGCCTAGCTTCCAGAATTAAGGAACCCATTGTAAACTCAAAACATGATAAACTAAGAAATTTCTGTTCAGAAAAATCCACCTGACACAAACTTTTTTATCTCTGCGATACCAAATGAAAAAGTTTTAAAATTTTTGCAAACTGCTGCAACAACGAAATCAACAGGCCTAGATAATATTGGACCACGTCTCCTGAGGGCTGCTGCAAACATAATATTTGATAGCATAGCTTACATATGTAATCTAAGCATATCCACCTCAGTGTTTCCCCGATATGGAAATTGGCAAAAGTTACCCCCATTCACAAGTCTGGCAGCAAAGAAGATGTCAATAACTACAGACCCATATCTATATTACCAACTCTGTCCAAACTACTTGAAAAGCATGTCCATGACAATCTTTTGATGTACCTATCAAACTATAATTTAATTCATCAAAGCCAATCAGGGTTCTGAGAAAACCACTCCTGTGAGACAGCTTTGGTCTCCATGATAGATAGATGGGTTACTGCCTTGGATCAAGGAAAATTAGTTGGATCCATACTAGTTGATCTTAGAAAAGCTTTTAACCTTGTTGATCATGATATTCTTATCAATAAATTAAACATTGTTCAATGTGACAATTCAACGATTGATTGGTTTACATCATATCTAACAATGAGTAAACAGTGTGTCAAAATAAATAGCAGTTTTTCTAAAGAAGAACCAATTGCATGTGGAGTACCACAAGGATCAATTCTGGGCCCACTCCTCTTTCTCATTTTCATAAATGATCTACCACTGAAAATAGGCAACTGTATTTCATCTACCGACTTATATGCAGATGACACCACTCTATCTGATTTCAAAGAGCTAAAATAAGACTTAGAGGTCTCCCTTCAGACAGCCTTACTTAGAATAGATTCCTGGTGTAAGGAAAATGGCACGAAAGTAAACACGGACAAGACTAAAGTATTAATGATTACTACCCAACAAAAAAGAGCAAAATTGGAAAATAACAATTTGAATCTCAAGTTGAATGAAATTGGTCTACATATAGTAACCCATGACAAAATCCTTGGGGTGATGGTTGACAACAATTTGCAATGGAATGAACATATTCAAGTCATATGTCATAAAGTCAATTCATGTCTCTGGTTATTAAGCAAGAATAGGCCATATCTATCAACTAAACATATACACAATGTACCCAATTGGATCATGTTCTTACAAAACTTTCTGTTTATTATGTCCATATATACATGTAGCTTATAATCAATGCTTTATTATTAATTTTTATTATTATTATTATGCAACTATGTACATGTACTCTGTATGTAAATATGCATATAATAGAGGGCCACAAGGAGGATTAGTCCATGCAACTAATTGTGTCACCCTCTTTAAATAAAGTCATTATTATTATTATTATTATAGAATGATAGAACAGAACAATATGGTGACAAGGAATGATGGAACATGTTTTATGTGTAATTGCTAGGAATGATGGAACAGACAGTTGCAGGCAGCTGTTGCTTTTGAATCTATGGATTCATTTTGGATATAATTGTGTTTGTTTTAGTAATTATATTGGTGATAATTGGAAGTTAATTTTTAGGGATATTATTTGTGCATGGATTTTTAGGGATATTTTCTTCATATTGGTGTAAGTAACTACAGAAGCTTTATTAATAAATTAACTGTTTTTTAGCTGAATATTGTATAAATATTTCTAAGCAGATGATTTACTGTAGAATAGAAATGCATTGTCACATATTCCTGTTACGAAACTGTAACGTGTATTACAATTCTTTTTCTTCACTCCGAATTTGCAGATTGTAATTTTCAAATGGACATTGACGGTTTTATGAAATAAAGTTAACGAGTAAAGGATTCAAAAGCCATTGTATTTTTTCATATTTAGTCTTTAATTACTTAATGCATCTCATCCTCCTCTTCTCTCTCTCTCAGTGCCTAAATGTATTCATTTTGATTAGTTATTAGAAGGATAATGCTAGAGTTGGGGTTATTCATTAATGAAATGTGTTGATTATTATCTTCTGGGTGAATTACTGCTTTATGTTTTAATATTAACTCTTTCATCCCCCATCTGTATTTAGTGTGCTGACCTTGCCAGGGTGAAAATACACTTGTGCTATATCAGATAGCTATCTTAGTTGTACTTGAACTTCCAAAATCCGGAACCTAAGAGTAAAGCTTTTAGGCCCCACTACCTTAGTTATTCTAACTTAAGTGATTTAAAGGGGTCTCATCATTAAAAGAAATGTCAGTGGCCAATGACACAAAAATGAGAAGTTGCTCTTATTGTGTTTGATTCATCACACAATAACACATTGCAAATTACATATAACATAAAAAATACAAAATTAATTATAAATTATTAAAATTTGAAAATCATAAATTATTCATACTTTTCTAAGCTACCGGTTTTTCTTCCTTTTTCTTCCTTTGTTCCTCTTAGCAAACTTCAGATAATAAACTTCAAGTAAACAAACACTAATTGTCGTGTGTTTAATTGTAACAAACAAAAGTTCAAAATGATAGATGATGCCCTCATGAACTTAAAATAGTTCTCCAGTAAATGAATGAATCTTCTTGAGTCACAATGAAACAATGTTCTAAAACTTTCTGAAAATTGTCATGGTTCTATAAAAGTTATTATGAGGAATAATTTATATTAACTTTTATTGTAACAATATTTAACATAGCTTCAAGTTAAGTGGTTTTGCACAGTAGACAGTGACCAATATTGGGCTTTCATCAGGCTACTTGAGTTCTGCAGCTTAACAAGATCTGGTGGCTTTTACTGGTCATACATACATTAAACGATTACTATATATATTATTATTCATAATAAACAAAGAATGCTTGTAATCAGCAACTCAGGTAACCTCTAACAGAGTAATGAAAAAAAAAAATCCTCTGTGAAAGTTAATATCACATTTTAGAAGTCCAAGGCACGAACTGTATCATCATAACTCTACAATGAAGAGTAACTCTTTAGAACTTGACCATTGATAATATTAATTCTTACTGTCCTAAGGAGATGGATCAGAAAATGGGCCCCAATACAAGTATACTTTAGATGTGATGGATGGGATCATTATTAGAGTAAACCAGGGGTGGGTGGGGGCTGAGCATGTTTAAACTAGCATTTTCGCCCAAACGCTTGCTTGAGAGTTGCTTTTGAAAGACAAATAAAATCAATGACACAGGTCATATAAAAACAGCTGTTTTTACTCCACATTTTATATTTTAAAACCTGTTTTTGTTTTGTTGGCTAATAAGAAATAACAACAGGGCGGGAAACATTGTCATTGGGAGCTTTTATACATGCTTTGCCTCTGGCTTACTCCAGTAATGTCCCCCATCCATCACATCTAAAGTATGCTTGGATAGGGGCCCATTATTTTTTTCTTATCCTTTGGCCTTGCATGTATAAACTGACATGTTGAAAGAAAGACAACACAAAATACTAAAATCAAATATTAGGTCACTTATTTCATACTTAAAACCACTTGTATAAACTTTTCATTTAAATTTATATCCCATAAATAAAAATAAAATTTGAAAATTCTGGCTGAGGTACAATCTGCTGTTTTAAGAATTTCCTAAAGGGAACATCCACTCCTATAGGCAGATGTCAATTCTGAATAATATAAATGGACTTTTAAATATTGGATATCAATGCCTGTCATTTGTAGCACCGCTTTGAACTACCTATTAATATTATATTTGTAACAGCTTTAAAAGTACATTAAGAAAAAAAAACAACTGAACACATTTCCGAAAACTCAGAATTCTATTAAGATAATGTTAAAGTGTGCATAGGCCAAAGTCTTTACACAGAAAAATGAGGGATTTTAAATGACAACCACTTAGAAACCTAAGCACATGTCTGACATCCCAAGTAAAAGCATCATTTTCTTGAAGAGGATTCATAATAATATCTCTAATGAAATGTGGAATCAAAACACCAGTTCCAACCTAATCAATACAATTTTTAACAAACAGGGCTTTATTCAGATTTCCGGCCAGAGATGCATTTGAGTCAACTCCAAGGAGAGTGCGCGATTTTGGCAAACATTTATCAGTCACAGCAAAGAATGTTTCCCCAAGTCAAAACCCTGACTGGGGTCCTGTCCTATATTTTCCATGTCCCAATTAGCACTCTTTACAACAGCATGAATATCACATGTGCCATCAATTTTGAGGCTAGTACCTGATAATTCACACAGAGATGCTATATTTTCAGGGGTAAATTTTTTCAGGTCAGCCAAGTTTGGTCTTTTCAATCCTAATGGAGGATGATTAACACCAATGCCATCAGTATTGAACCCTGAGGAGTCTGACAGAGTCAGATGGGGTGAGTAACAGGATATCATCCTTGTCAGCAACCATAAGCCTATAACTGTGCAAAAGGCTGGTATAGCTTGACCTGAGCAGTGTTTGAAGGCTGGCTATGTTATTAAAGTATCAACAATATAATAAACAGCAAGAATATTTATTTATTTTGCAATAAAACCTTGACATAATACTGACCGCTGATTGGAAATCTGTATGTAGAACTAAACCATCTGTCATCAAGCGCAGAGTGAAATATTACATGGTGTAGGAACAGCTGCTTTTATATGACTTTCTGGCAACTGAAGTACTTGCTTACAATCTGCAGTATAAATGGGGTGTTATAAGTAACTGAGTAGAAAACTTTGTCAGGTTTGGAAACTCCACTGTTGGGTTTGTCATGATTTAATTTAATGGCATTATTGGCTTTACCATAGAAGGATTGAAGACTTACAAAGGATGTAGTTTTTGGTAAACAGACATAAAGTCACAGGACAAAAAGTCAAGGCCAAAATGTCACATAAACATAGGACAGAAAGTCACAGGACAAAAAGTCACAATTTGAATTATCATAGTAATGGTGGACATGTAGGACAAAAGTCACAGGACATAAAGTCGCATTCTATAATTATTACTATTAATGATTATAATAAATTGATGGCTTAATTCACATGAAAAGGGAAATTGTTTAGCAACTGAAGTCTTAAAGGCAGATTGTAAATCATACATATAACACTGATATCACTGAGGTTTATTTAAGGCTTCTGTTTGACAGGAAAAGGCAGTTTTTATAAGAATATACAAGTTAAATTTTGGTTTAAATCTCTAATTACTTTTTAAACAAGTATGTAAATAAAATGAAACCCTTTTCTTGTGCTAAATGGCCTTACTTTCCATGGCTTCAAAAATTGGCATACGAGCAAAAAACACCATATGTTGTATTGAAAATAATATAAAAATCCAAGGTTTCTGTCTTAGAAATCATTCCAAAATGGAAATCATCACAACCAACAAGGGTGGTTCTAAACTCTGTTTTGAAGGTTACCTGTATAGTAGACATATATTATGTAAGACCAAACTGTTATAAAAATATCTTGAAAATATTTTTAAAAAATCATACAGCTGATATCTTGTTTATTATGCTAATATCTCAATGAAGATGTTGCAAATAATTAAGTTGTGGCATTACAAAATTCATAGTGTGACTTTATGTCCTGTGACATTTTGTTCTACATATCTCGTAAAAGGTGAAATTCAAATTGGTACTTTTTGTCCTGTGACTTTTTGTCTATGACTTTTTGTCCTGTGACTTTCTGTCCTGCATTCATAATTTTCTGTTTACCACTACCTTCACTGATTACCGGTAGATTTGTTCTTTTCTTTATTGAAGCCATGCTTCAGGCATCAATGTAAATAGTATGGAACATACCATTGTCCGAACGAGTGCTTGTAAACCAGTCAGATTCTAACAGTTTGTCCCACAAATATATTTTCAATGCGCTTTATACAATTTTAAGGTGAAAATGGCATGATGACAGGGTTAAAGTAATCTCTCTGGAGTTTAAGCCTGGGGAAGGTAATAGCAGCTTAATGCTAAAACACTTTGAATAAACTCTTCTGGATAAGGTACCTATCAGAAAATTTTCTGCCCATTTTATCTGGCTGGTGGACAGTTACCTGGCAATTTTTTCTAAACAAGGCTATTCATATTTGCCATTTTTACCAAGGCATAGTGAGGCACAATCAGCACTTAAATAAGGCTTCAGCATTTACATGTGTAAACAGTTTTGTTTTGTTTACTGATTCTAAATATTTACAAAATTGGTAACTGTGTAAACGAACGTGCACAAGGCTCTCAGTGACACAGGAACTGCCTGTTCCAATTGAATGATTTGTTTCCACATCTCTGATTAAGATAGCTGTGTAGTATGTTAATTCTTTTCTTAAAGTAGGCATTATTTTCAGATTGAATGTGGCATCACTAGTAAAAAGCTGAAGTTTTTGACAGAGATTGGTTGTATATTGCAAATTACACCACATTACACAATCATCAGGCTGATTTACTGATAATGCTGACAAAGGTTTCTTTAAACAGCATTATTTACCTTTGCAAAACATGATCGATAACAGAACCTTTGATAAGTAACATTTATTTTTAAAGAAGGACCATTTCAAGCTTGTAAGCGACTGCACAGTTTCTTAGTCTTTGTTGATTCTATAAAAGCATCTTTTGTGCATATCCATGGAGAAAATCTGGTTGCACGATTTATTTTTTAATATGTACATATACATATATGTAGCAGTACTCAACAATATCATTATGATCCTAAGTAAGTTTGACCTAAATTGTCACATATATTCAACAAAGACATGTGCAATATGAATCCTATCATAATAAACGTACAGCAAATGAAACAACTGCAAGCTGAGCAAGGTATGTGGTGCACATTGTCAAAGGCTTGCATATAACTAACTAGATGTCAGCTGTAATCCAAACACACAGATAGGGTATGAGGTTGAATTTCAAATTGGTTTGATTAAATGGTATTGTTTCATTTATTGTATACCATGTACAGGTTTATAAATTTTGGTAAATGTTGCAGCCTTACACATCAATCACAAATATAGATACTGACAGAAAGCATATTTTGTGGGGTTTTTTCTTCATTCATGTATGTTTTGTAGTATTTCTTGAGATTCTGATTTATTTCAACATCCAAACAACATATAAAATCAATAGTAAATCTGTTGGTATACTAACGGTCTGTAATGTCAATCGTGCAATATTGGCGAGCATACATTTTTTGCAGATTTAGCGAGTGAACTCTCATGCCAACTCAAAATGGCATTTAAGTGAAAATGTCTTGTGGTCAAGGGAATTTTCCAATCACTGGCCCGATTAGGTGAATGCTGAGTCATGGCTGACCACTGTTTCCCTTTAATGACAAGGATGTTCTGTTGAAAATATTGCTGACTTTGTTAATTGAAAGTACATTCTTTCTACCAGAAGTTTTTTCCATTTGTTTTGATCAAGCTCATACAAGCTCTTTGCTCTCGCTCTTTAATACTAATAAACCTTTATCAGAGGGAGTACAGACTGGTCTAATTTGTAATTACTTACAGCAGGTGTTAGAAGTGTAACAGAATAAGTTCTGGAAAAAAACTTTTACACAATCAAATATAGGTCATTGACATCACTTAAATATTTCTAAAATGGCTGGTTGAGTAAGAGTTTATACTGGGAAAGTACAAAATGTTAGTACTTGCCTCACTGGACAAGTGGAGTTTTAGAGATTTTTCAACTCCTGACTAATTTTTGCTAAAAGTTTACTGACTTAAAAATGTATTCATATGACTTCCTTGGCTTACAAACATGAAACGGTTCCAGAACCAGTGTTAGATATTAGTGGTCATCATTTTATAGGTGCCGTTTTACATGTTGTATCCACAAGTGAGTAGATGAATGGACAGCTCTTCTTTTTAAGAAATATTTATTTAAACATCCTATGTGTAGGCAGGGACTCGTATTATTTGTGGCTTGTTATTTTGTGTGTTGGAATGCAGCAAATTTCACACTTTATTTTGTTTGTATTTACATATAGCTTAGCTTGGGACACATGTCACTTTTGTTACATTAGTGTAAAACAAATACCACTTAAAATTGATATACTTTGCAGGATGATAATTTGCTTCAACTGTATATCACTAATGTGCTTTAAACAAAGATTTGCTTAAACTGAATGCTAATATATAAGTGATTCTTTTACACCTAGCTCTTGTTATCTCGGTATCAATTTAACTGACCACTTGTATGTCCCCAATTAGCTTACAAATTTGATTGGTTTATTGTTTGTCCAAAATCACATTGTTATATGATTAATTAGATTTTAAGCCTGTCAAGTGGCAAGGATATGCCTTACACAGATATAGACTTAAAAAGTCTTGGAGGAGGATAATAAATATTAGTGGTTCAAAAATACAACATATTTTGTTCTAAAGTCTGATATTTGCTGACATATCGCCACACAGTATAGTTAAAAAGCACATGATATGAGGAGTAACTGATGTCTCTAGTATGGATCCTGGGGCAATGTTTCAGTTATATGGTTTTCATAAGTCCAGGAAATAAGCTTTCACACCTTAATTGGTTTGTGTGCTGTGTCTGTAGAGTGTTCAAATAAAGGAGAAAACATAATGAATAGACAGTTGCATGGAATAGTTATGGGCACCTTATGGCCAATGTTGGACATGTCAAGTTAACAAATGTTCATTTGACTGGCAAATAAGGAAGTTTTTGGATTTACAACCTGGTATTTAGTTTCCCACATGATTGTTTTTTCCCACCCAAGATATGAATGGCAATTAAATATTGTTACACTCTTTGCACATTGGGGATAGACCAGCTAACAAAACTTGAGCACCACTTGTGCAAAATATGTATGCTGCTAACAGACAGAAAGTCACAGGACAAAAAGTCATGGACAAAAATTCACAAATACACATAGGACAGAAAGTCACAGGACAAAAAGCCACACTTTGAATTATCATAGTACTGGTGGACATGTAGGACAAACAGTCACAGGAGATAAAGTCACATTCTATAATTATTACCTTTATTGATTACAATAAATTGATGGCTTCACATGAAAAGGTAAATTGTTTTGCAACTGAAGTCCTGAGGGCAAATTGTAAAACAAACATATAACATTGAGATCATTGAAGTTTATTTAAAGCTTGGCTTCTCTTTGACAGGAGAATTGTAAAACAAACATATAATTATTATGAAATTTTGCATCAGGTATGACATTGTGATTATTTTCTTAGTACTATGTTTACTCTTATTTTTGAAAATATTAAAAAGTCATATGGCTGATACTTTGTTTATTATGTTAATATCTCAGTGAAAAAGTTGCAGTTAATTCAGTTGTCTCATATATTAACCAGCAACATTACAAAATTCAAAGTGTGACTTTATGTCCTGTGAATTTTCGTCCTAAACGTCTCTCATAATAGTGAAAATTCAAATTGTGACTTTTGTCCTGTGACTTTCTGTCTATGACTTTTTGACCTGTGACTTTCTGTCCTACATTCTTAGCAATATGGCCCTAAACCCTTTTGCTAATTATAGCTGGATTCCCCATAAGCAGATGTAATATGGCATAATAAAATGACATGCCAATCTGTTTGCTGGCTTAGTTGATAAATTATTGAAAGGGGTGGACCCCAACCTCCTTGGATTGTCTATTGTCAGCTTATCCCAGGAAAGGTGTTGTTGATATATTTATGCCATGCTGTATTGGGCAGGAAAGTTTTTATCACTTAGAAGTGTTCTTCATATGCCATATGCTATCTCAGACATGTGCATGTAGTTTATATTTTTTAGTTCTTGAGAAGGATTGTATTCCAACAGAGGTGTTTTCAGTATATATTCAATATCACATCAATATCTATAAGAGAAGGATTTTATTAACCATGAGTGTTGATTTACAATGTTGCGTATTGTAACAAAGCACAATAGTTCTACTAAAACAAGGCATTGTTTAGGTACTACATACCTATGTTTTTTTTTTAAAGGAACTGATCTAGTTGCATGATTTTTATAATGATGTCATTATCAGTCGAAATAGTTATATTGGCTTCTACAACAAGTTAAACTTAGTGTAAAGATGTCAGTTGATTCTGTTTTTTTCTCTGAATTTAAGTTAACAATTTAAATGGCCTATAATTTTTTGGGAAGATCTTCATGGTCATTCTAGGTTTTGAAGATTTAGTTGATTTTAAAGAGAAATTACAGGAGTTCTTGGAAACTGAAAAGCAAATGCAGAAATATTTTGCATAATATTTGCAAGTCCCACCTTTGTTTATTTTTATTAATCCAACTATATTTTTAAAAAAGTGCCACCACCCCCATTTTCAAATGGGAGTGGGTGTGGAATTTTCAGTTCAAGGATACACACTGAAAACTATGCCTGCCTGCCTATATGTATGTCTGTATCTGTATCCTTTGTCTGGCCATCCAGCTCAGTGTGTACATTACACAAGTGGATAGTGTTTGTAGGAAGATAATTTGGGTCACACGAACATCTGAAGTGGCATATTCAAGTACCTGTCATGGATCCTTTTGCCATGGTATATAAATTAGTTTTTTTGCCATATCATTACATATATGTAAAACCATTCAAAACCAGGCTTCACATACATAATACTTCTCATTTTTAGTACAGAGTTCATTTCAGCATTAGTGACCAGTGTAATAGATTTTTTTTTTTTTACATGTGTGTACATGTAACACATTTTCTTGTCTGCCCATCTGTCTGTCCTTTATCTGTCCATCTGTTGTCTATTTCATTTCCAAACATATACTCGAACTCTCCACTCTGCTGTTATCAAACTTTGTAAGTAGATTGCATTTGGGGCAAAGAAGAAATGTAGTGATTTTAGGCTCCAAAGGTCATGATCACTGACTGAAGACAGAAAACTGTTTCCACACAATAACTTGAATACCAGATACTAACTACCCTTGACTAAACTTTGTAAATGGCTTACATTTGAAATAAGAAAGACACCTTTTGATTTTGTGGTTGAACAGTCAAAGGTCAAGATCACCATGACCTGTAAGAAGAAAACTGATTTTCACACAGTAACATTTGTTTTTCATCTCAGACCCAGACTGAACTTTGTGGATGGCTTGCACTTTGGAGTGCAAAAGAAACATTGATTTTGGGATGAAAAGGTCAAAGGGCAAGGTGACTGAAAGAAGCAACTTTTTTTATTGGATACTGGTAATAACTTTTGTTCTAGACCATGTACTTTGTCCAAAAATGGTGGAGTGCTTGAACTTAAGGTAAGGAAGACCCAAGAGGCCTATTTATTTTGGGGCCAAAGGTCAGGGTCATTGTAACACAAAGAAAACATGGGTTCTGCACAGTAACTTTTGTTCTGGAGTAAGTTCCTTGACCAAACTTTGTGGATAGCTTGCACTTACTCCTAGCTTTGGTTTCTGCAGCACAAGTTTCATGATGATTTTTGTTTTATTTCAACCAATTTAGCATGTATCTTTATAGTGACAATACCTTGATTTAGTTGATTTCTATCATTCCATGATATATACAGGAGTTATGACACCCTGATTTTCTGTCCTTCAGACTTTGGTTTCCACAGCAGTACTTTACCAAGACTTGGATTTCAGCCAGATTATTTGGTATCCAGCTTTATACTGTTGAGACCTTGAAATGAATTAATTTACAGCATTCCATGTTATATTTCAGAGGAGTTATAGCCTCTGATAGCATGTTCTCCTGTCTTTGGTTACTGCAGTATTTGCAGTGTCCCAGATGCCTGTAAAACATTAGTAACCATAAATTAACCTACTTGAAAATTTGTGGACATTTCAAGTTTTAGATTGCCAATCCATATAAATTTGATTGGCATATAATTTGAGAACAGAAATCATTTGAGTGGGGAATTAATTGTAGAAGATGACAAACAAGTAATGTTTTAGTTCAGGCAGTTTAAAGTTAGAGAGTATTATAATAAAAACATAAAGTTATTTTTAATGGTATATTGATCTCTCTGACAGAACTGTCAGTCAGCATCTGCTTCAACATCAGGAAATCGATTGAATTTGTTAATTAGGGTTTTCTAAAATCTCTTTACATATTGCCTGGCTTCATATTTACTGAAAAAGACTTTTGCCTTCTCTTTCTTCTGATGATAGTTTATGTTAATAAAGCTTTAGCCATATCTGTGTTAATGGTGCAGTGTAGTTTGACGGACACTAATTTTACTGCCAACTGTAATTTGTCCATATTTCAGACTTTTCACATGTAAGATAGCCACTTAATGTAGGAACTGGAAGTCTCAAAATCAAAGCGGATTATACCATGAATTAAATTGAATGTGTGTTTTTAGTTGAGGTGGTTCAATATCATTGATAAATTGCAATATTTACTCTGCAAAAAAGCACTGAACAGAATTTGATAAAGTTTGAAAGAAGGCACCCTGGCAGGAAGGACTTTCAAGTTTATACAAGTGAAGCTGATCTGCCTTCAAATATACAATTTTTCCTGACTAGCATGATCTTTATGATCCAGTGCAATTTGGAAAGACTTGTTTGAAATGTGAGTTGTCATCAATATATATGTGGGGAAGAGTTTATAAACATTATCAGCAGAATTTAAATTAATTGAAAAGTTTTTTTTACCTACATCTTTTTTTTTCTAATGTATTATCTCCTAGAACAAGTTTCTTGAGTTCCTTATCAATAAAGTTTTCCGAACTTGTTTGAAAAGGAGAAGAATCTTTTGAGCACATTTGCCGAAGTTATAATTCTTTTATCCATTTGCAAGAGTTGCAATTCTTCGTAAGATTTCTTAGATTCTGTTTTCTAAGCTGATGAACTATAGTATTGTAAAAACATAGATTTATGTATTGTTGTATGTATATAGTATTGTAAAAACATAGATTTATGTATTGTTGTATGTATATAAAGGTTCTTTGGACCATAATTATGTGGCATGGGCAACAATTGGCCCTTATGCTTCACGTCAAATACCAATTACCACATTTTATGAGCTAATGAGGTGACAAAGGGGCTGTTAGGTAACTTTACCACCCCTTAGGTAAAATGAAGTACCTTTATAGTGCTGCCATATTTCTACTGATTAGAGTTCTCTTATTGACAAAATCCCATTCAAGTACTTGATATTACTTCTCAACCCTGTTTGTCCAGTTTAGCATGTGGATGCAGAATTTCACTTCCCTAAAATTCAGTTCCACTTGCCCAAATACTTGGTATCATTATCAAATCTTGAGATGAAAAACAGAACATACAAAAAATAATTTTATAAAGCAATAAATTGTAGTGGTACTGATTAAAGGATGCTAGTTGTTGTTCTTGTGACCTGCTCGACAATATACAGCATAGCACTGTAATTAGGCAAAGTTGAAAACAACATACTCTTATTAAGCAAAATTTCAGTTGAAATTAAGGAGGCTTGGGTCACTGCAGATTGGATAAGAGAATTTCAGTATGTCAAATATTGGGTAGGAATAATTGTGTTATTGAAGTGGCATTTAGACGTGTTATGCATAATAACTTTTGAAGGCTTTAGTGGATTGAAACTAAGTTTGGTATGAAACTCTACAATAAGAATACCAAGGTCAAGTTCAATTTTCAACATTTCAGGTAATTATTTTCGTGGAGTTATGGTCACAGTTCTCTGAAAACTTTGCCATTCAGTTTCCATTCATTCAGACAGACATTGTGGATTGAAACCAATATAAAAAACATCTACCGTATATACTCACGTATAAACCAATACCAACTGCAAACTGCATAGACCCAGATCTGTCATTGTATATTGCGCTGCCAGATCTGGGTCTGTGCAGGTTATAAGGACCAATCAGTAGAAAAAAGCAACATAGACCCTGATCTATGCAGATCAGGGTCTATGTTGTTTGCATTTGGACCCGGATTACACGAGTGTATACGGTAGGTAAAATTTTAACTTAGTCATTTTCCAGTAAAATTGTACAGAGTTGTGGTTGCAGTTTTGACTTGGAACTTTGCCCTTCAATCACATCATTTTGGCAGGGGCATCTATGTTGTATTGATAAAGTCTTGTTCCCATGCTTTTTGAAGAATTGAGTTAAAGTGTTTTCTCAAGGGAGTGCCATTGCATTTTTTTGGCACAGTAAAATTCAAAAGGGTATACCTACATGTCACACAAGATGCACACAAATTACCCATCTACATGATTTGCATGAATGTGCTCAGTGACCCAACTTTTAGTCAAGTTCACTGAGTTGTCAAGATGCATCATTTTCTCACTCAAGTTCTGAGACAAGTTTCTTACTGATCAGGGTCACCTTGTGTGTTGATAGAGTTCTGTAAGTCAATGAATCATATAGAATAGAAGAATATATTTTTTATGCTGAATACATAAATCAATCAAGGTGATAACAACTGCTGAACTTGTTCAAATGCAAGTACATGTACTACCTCTATAGAGGTCATTGGAAAGATTCAATTGAAATTACTGATGATACCTCAGCAGAAATATCAGTCCTAGGAGTGATAGTTTGGCCTGCCAAGTATATTAGGAATGCAGAAAAAATGAACTTCACACTGACAAAGATCCCACATAAGCGGTTAGCTTCAGAATGACCAAAATAAAAAATTAGATGCCATTTTATCGAAATTATTTAGAACTGTGCAGCAATTTAAAAGAAAACACCTGTGATGGCACTGTTTAATTAAATCCTTATCTTTGGAATTTCTTATAATTATTTGACCATAATTCAGTATCAACAAGAAATACTTGGATGAAATTAAAGCAGTTATTCAAAAGAATTAGTGTAAATGTTCATAACTGGTGATTTAATAAACAAGTGCAGTGTAATAAGTTTATAGTAAATGATGGAGTAATAGGCAGGATGCAGAAAATGAGAAAAGGCCTGTTAGTTTGACCTAGACCTCTCCTCTTAGAACTGGAGAAAATGCTGAAATTGGAGTGGACTGCAGACTGTAGTGGACTCTAACATGTAGTTGATATTTAGCTGAAGTGCAGTTGACTCCAAGATCTCTCTTTATGGCAAGCATGCCTTGGAATGAACTGAAAATCCTTTTGGGAATAGAAATGGAGTGGGTGCCTCTAAATCTGCTCCTGACTCAGGTCTGACATGGTAGGTACAGGCTTAGTGGGGTGGATAGTGGATAGGATGAGACTGGGGGTGTTGAAAAACTCTGAAAAGTATGGGAAATGAAGCCTTTTTTATATCCTTAATGTTTGCAAGGGAAGGAGGGGATCTTTATTTGGTCTGGTCCTACAGCTTGTTAGCAAAATTCTGCAAAAACTACTTATGTAGACAAATGAAATATGGTTGGCATGTTTGTATATACGTATGTAAATGATCTGATTAAATTTTCGTGACATTAAAGCAGTTTTTTTATATTTTGTATAAACTGTTGAACTTCCTGGATTTAGACTTGTTTGGTGCAAAGACATTACACATTATATAGAGAAATGAGATTTGGTAGGCATGTTTGTATGCATACATGTATGTGACCAGATTAGATTTTCTTGACACTAAAGTGGTTTTTCTATTTATTTTTTATTTTTAAAATTGTTGATCTTTTATGGACTTTAAATTTTTTACTGCAGTGGGTGCATATGTGTTTTGCAAACACAAATCTACTTTCAGATTACTTGCCATCATAGCAGGTACAGATCTGTGTTGAGCAAACTAAGCTCATTAAATCCTACTGCAAGACCAAGTTTTCATGTGAAGCCTGTGTAAAGCAAGATCTTAGCAAGATGTAGATTGCAATAATTGATCTTTAAAAGTGTCATGATAATGAGTACCTACCACCATCCAGACCTCGGCATTACTTTCAGTACCTTGGCACTTTTATCACAAAAATAGTATTGATTAGGATAGCAGAGTTAAGGCAATTCCCTTTACTTTTGAGAAGCAAAATTGTCATGTTGTCTGATGAGAATTTGCATTGCTATAAAGGAACTCCTTAGAGGGGCATTGAAAAACACACTCACTTTGCATAATGCCATAGAATGTATGTTGTTCTTCACTAATTATTGAGCTGTTATGAGGGTACAGCCAGTGTAGTGGCCTTACATAGATGACTGAATTTAATGTACTTTGTATGCAAAATTGCTGTGATAGTTTCTGCATGATCAAATTATTTTAGTGTTAAATTTATGCCCAAGATGGCATTGTTGTACAGGAATGCTTGCAGAATGCCAAAGAATATTATGCTGTGTGGGCTTCATTAATCTTATCAATTTGGAAGCAGAATATATAGGGAAGTGCATTGTAATAAAATGAAATGTTTACTTGATTGTTAGTCATACCCACAGTAGAAGAAAATTTCATGTATTTTTGTATCATGTTACGACATCTTTCCATCCATTTGTGTGCCTGTCCACCATTGTGTTTCTACACAATGACTAGAGTTCTCCACCATCTACCATTATCAGATTTTGTAAACATCTTGCATTTGGGGTAAGAAAGAAGCCAATTGATTTCTTGGTCAGATGGTCAAAGGTCAAGGCCAGGATGCTTTATGTCAAATTTTCAATCAAGTTCTGTGGAGCAGCTTTTGAGAATTTTGTTTCAATTTTAGTAAAGGTGGCCATATTTGATGGCAGATTTGCATTATCTATATAAAAATGAAAGCTCTTCATGTCAGGATGCTTTCTGTCTAATTTGGTATATTTCTTTTTAGTGACTTTTAAGAAATTGTTAAATGTTTTTTTAAATTTTAGTAATAGCAGCCATATTTGATAGTGGATCAGCGTCATTTGTAGAAATTTGAAAGTCCTCTATGTTTCAACAAATGGTGAAACATATTTTACAACAGTTTCTATATTTATTGAAAGTTGTGTAAATGGAAACAAAAATGTACACGTGAAATTTGTATTACATGTTAAACTTAATTGATATAGATTTATTCTTATTCTTCTCTGATGTGATGGGCAACCTATTTGCAGATTCAGGATTTTATCTGATGTAACACATAACCAATTGGTGCCTTCAGGTGCTTTTGGCACTAATGCTGTACTAGAGATATTTGCCTAGAAAATGTGGGTCATTGCACCATAATGGAGAAGGGATTCAATATTCCTCTTATTGTGTGATATGTAAATGTACCCTTGAGCTGGGTAACAAAGGGCTTACATCAAAATTAGCTGATCTAAATCAGCAACACAGGTAATAAGGATTTCCTGTTCTTTTTCTCTTTCTATACTTGATCAATAAAGGGCTTATTCTGAAAGCAAGATTGTTGTATAAGGAATTTTATATGTTCACATTTATCCAGCTTGTTAGGCTGTTAGAGAACCAGATTATAGTTGAAGTATTATTGTATCTTTCTTCTCACTATCATTTAATCTAAACTGATTAGTTTTCACTGTGTTAACTGTGTCATTCAATCTGAAGCAACAATGAAAAGTTGTATGAAATAGTGAAACTTAGTTGCCAGCAAATTACTTAATTGGACACCTTTTAAGTTTGTCGCATTTAAGTTCTTAATAGCAGAACAATTTGATCTGTACTGTAATAATAATAATAAATCTTTTTTTTATGAAGGTGTCACAATTAGTGAAAAAACATATCCCTTGTGGTCAACAGTTATTGACATGAGTACAATTAATTTTCATTGCAAATTTTTTCTGTCTCTCTCACACACACACACACACACACACACACAGGTAAGCATCTAGACCCCTTACAGTATGTTGCAACAAATTTGCGTGATAAATAACTTTTAATGGTTGTTGTTGTTGTTGTTGGTTTTAACAGTACTTTTAGCACATTATTGGAAGCTAAGTGCCTTTCCAAGGACACACTGAAGCAGCCGAGCTAGGCTGGCCTGGGCGGGTGTAGAACCCATGACCCTTGGATTACAAGTCCGAAGCTCTACCAACCGAGCTACCGTGATTCCCAACATTTAAGGAACAAAGTTCTTCATTATCAACACAGCGGCAGTGATCATGTGTTATGACCATGGCTCTATGTTGGTGGCATTAGAACTACATGTATGTTGTAATAGAAGAGACATTACAACTGAATACTGAAAACTACTCTGCAGCCAACTTACAAAAGCTCACTAAGTACAGTTGGCAGCAATGCATTAAATGACTAGATAGTCTGTGAAAGCATCTCATTGCTCATTTGCAAAATATTTGGTGGTTGATCAGGTGCTTATATGATAAGATTTAACTGTTTAAAAGTATTTAATATTAACGAAGGTTACAGGTTTTGTTTGACTCATGGCAGATTGTTGGTGATTTTCACAGGGGGATTCTAGAAATTTATCAAGCATTCATGCATTACATGTTCTGGAGAAAATACTGATTTTGGTCTTTTTTTTTCTAATGTTATTTTCGTTACAATGCTAAAATTCACTGCAGGTCTATGTTTGAGTGACTTTTGTATTTTCAGCTGTTTGTTTGTTACATACTCAATATCTTGGATCCTACTTCATCTGCAGTCATGAAAATTGGCTTGTGAATATGTCTGAACAAAAGCAACTCAGTCATTCCAAAACTAGGTTAATTGGATCCAATTTTAATCCTTGAATGACATTTGCATTTACAGCTTTCTGTTTGTTACACCTGTAATATCTTGGACCCTGTTTCAACAACACTTATGAAAATTGGTATGTGATTGCGTCTCAAAGAAAGTAACTTTGCCATTCCAAAACTAGTTCAGTGTGACCTAATTTCCATTCTAGAATGACTTTTTTCATTCATTATATTCTCAATATCTTTGACCCTATTTCATCTGCACTCATGAAAATTGATATATGGATACAGCTTAACGAGAGTAACTCAACCATTTCAACACTAGGTCAGTTCACACTTAATTGAGTGACATATTTGTTTTAGCTGTTTTACACTCTATTTCACCTACACTTATAAAATTTCCAATGTGGATGCATATCAGGGTGAGTAATCCTACCATATAAAAGTAGGTCATTGTGATCTAATTTTCATGCTTGAGTGACTTTTGTGTTTTCAGCTATTTGTTACACCCTTAATATCTTTGACCCTTGTTTTTAATCAACATTTACTGTAAGTGACTTTCATGTTTAAAGTTAAAGTTATTTGCTTGTTACATCCTCAATGTATATAGCCCCTTATTTCACCTACATAAATGAAAATTGATATGTGGATGCATCTTGAGGGGAGTAACCCAACCATACCAAAAATATCTCACTATCTATATCTATATAGGTTTGTATACTGTCAGCTTAAAAATATGTGCTGGCAAGGGGATTTGTGTTTAATATTTTAACATGGATGACTATGTAAATTAAAATGTATGTGTACATGTATTTCTTTTATTTCAGATGTTCCCCTGTACCAAATTGATGAAATCACATTTCAAGCAGGACGGCCACCAAAAGCCAAATGGGATCCATTCTTCTGTGTACTTCGACAAGACCTGAAGACCTTCACTTGCCATAAATCAGAGGAGGTAAAGGTCTATCATTTAGTGATAATTTTGAACACAGGTGACCCTTCATTGTCAAACCATCATTGTCAGATTCTTTAATTCATCTCAATCAGAACAACATGTCCCTCAGACATCATGATAATGATGATGATGATGATGTTGTTGGTGGTGGGTGATGGTGGTGGTGGTGGCAGCAGCAGCTTAAGCTTAATCCTGATAAATATAGAGGTCACATTGTTGCAGAATTTTGCATCCTGGATGTAAAATAATCAATCTTGATGGAAAAAGCATCCAGCATTGCATCAATGTCATGGAAATAATTAAAAATGTGGGATGCACATGATCGCAAATTGCACCTGAGTTTGCCATAGTTTTGTTCATATTAATTTTCTTTCATTCTCCATGAATTGAGAGATGGTTGCAAATGGCCAATATCAACATGATATTTTAATCTTATTTTATTCCTTGTATAAAAAATAGTCACTGAGTCCCAATCATTTGCACCATCTTCTGTAAGTGTAAATGAATTGGTTGATGAAAAAATAGATTTTGGTGTCTATATTAATCTGGTTCCCAATCTTTACCTAGCTATTTTTAGTTTGAAGATCTCTAGTTGGGAGATGGACCAATGTACGATATTTGCTCGTGTTTTTGCATAAACAAAATGTTACATTTATCCCAAATTATAGGAAAAGTCTGTCTGCAGTATTAGTTGTGCTTTTTTCCAAAAATCAGTGAAGTGTGAGTTTTAGTACTGTGCTGTAATTAGCATATATACATGGTGTTTAATTAGCACTTGTGCTGTAATTAGAATATATACATGGTGTTTAATTAGCACTTGTGCTGTAATTAGTGTATATACATAGTGTTTAATTAGCACTTGTGCTTCAAGGAATAGTTTCAGTATCATACAGTCTTGTTGTTCCTTTTGGATTAAAAATGTGTGGATAAAATGAGATGTGCTTTCAGGAGGATTTAAATTATAAGAGGAAAGTTTGCTACTTGTAATTAGAACTATGCATGTTTGCATTTATCTCTGTTTTATGTAGAGTATTCATTCACAAGGATCACAACAGTGGTTACATGTATATCTTAAACCACAAAGAATTGCAGAGAATAAAGTATGTCATGCAAGTATTTTCAACAGCAGTTTCAATTGAATGGATTGATGTAAATAAGTATTAAATATAATTTTTGTACATCATTTCATTTTCAGTAATACTAGCACTTTCTTTTTTCTCATTATCCTTACTGATCTAACAAGTATACATTGAAGGCAGTGAGTAGAAAAGACAGATACTGGATACTGTATACATACTTGTACATTGACACAATATTAATGGCTTTATAATTCTTTTTCTTCAAAATAGTTGAAATAAAACAAATGCATGTAAAAGATAATATTTTTATTGCAGTAATTAAGTTGAATTATCCAATAGATGAGCCCTGTTGATCGCTAGGAAGGTATCAGTTGGATAATGTGGCGAGAGGAGGACTGTATCACATGTGGCTAATTTTTCATTGGGTCTTTAAAATCATGATTTGAAGCAACCTTGAAATCAATGAAAATTGGTACCACACAAAAAAATAGTGAAACCACAGTATTCAAGAAAAATCTTCATATATGATTCAAAACAATGCAAAATCTTGGGATTCAGTAGAAACTGGAACCTTATTAAAAACTCACCCCTATTACAAAGAAACAATTCTAACAATCAATATTTGTCTATTGACTTAAAATGGATAGATCATCTGCAATATAAATATATATATATGATCAGTTTCCAGTATATATTAATCATTGCAGAGATCATGTGACAGTGAGAAAAGATCAAAGAGATAGGAGTGGTTGTGATCCATGTAATAATCTAAAAAGCGTTTTGATAATTTTATGAAGGTTTGTACTGCCATAAATATATGCATAGTTACTTCATCAGAGTACATGGAATTACCGAATAATAATGTCTTAAATATAAGTCGATGGGTAATGTGAAAAGAACATGATGTCTTAGAGCAGTATAATTTTGACATTCTAATAGAAAGTGTTAAGCTGTTTCGATATGTCTGCATTTATTATACCTATTGTTGCATTTGGACCACCTCTGCTATTTCTGCAAAACAAAAATAAGTCTCAGATGTATGTCAGTGTAGTAATTTGCATAAAATCATACATTTTGTTTGACAGAAATTTCTTTGCAAAAATAGAAACCGTGATCTATTTTGACCACTTTGGCTATTTCAATGATTTGATTGACCGTAGGATTGACCAAGAAGTTGGGAATGAAAATATAGTTTGATGCATTTGCAACTTCTTGGTCAATCCTTGTTTCATAAATAGTTGAGGTGGCAGCTAATGGCATTTATTGATGTACATTCGAGCTATGATCCGTATGATTGACATAGAGGTTGCAAATGCCTGTTGTTGGAAACATGATTTAAGAATAAATTGTTATTTAAACTACTACATTTGGTTCTAAATGGGGTATGCTGGACTTGAACCACCCGATAAACAACGTAATGTTATGAAAGTTTATTTTTATCCAGATTCAGGTAAGGTTTGAAATTTTTAATAGATGGGTTACTTACTGTTTCTATTGGTAACATATCCTACTTTTGAATTGTAGAAGGCAGAAATGAATTTTGATACAAAGTAGTTCTTCATAAATGGAAGGGGGGCCGAATAGTGTTTGATGATTGAGTGGTGTAGCTCTTATTGTAAACAAGAAAGGGTCAAATTACATCGTGTAAGTAGTTGGAGCATGGTACACTTTTTGAACAACTGAATTACTTTATGCTTGTGTGTCAAGAACTCCAAATTTTGAGCCACTATAAAACTACACCTGTCCATAAATGACAAAATTTCACAGTCTATTAAGTGACCTTATTGATGGTTTTCACAGTATATGTCAAGTGAGGCTGGCTTAAACCAGACCTAAATTATAGTTATACATTTCCTTGTTTATCATTTAAATCCAATCTATCTTACCTGAGAGAAAACTCTGTGAGAGGTGAATAGTGTTCCATGTAAGTACCAAGGCCCCCCTACAAAATATGTGTGCTTCCGGTTGGCGACCATCCCTGTTTCTCATTGCCAACCCTAGCACTTTCCCCCCACCTCCCCAAAAAAAATGTTAAAAAAAAAAAAAAAAAAAATCACATTGTTGAAATTGATTTGTGCATCTAATTGAGCCAGTTTTGCCCAGTACTTTGAAGCGCTTGAAATATTATTTGATTTATATATAATGTTTAAAAGAAAAATAAAAAAAAAATAAATAAAAAAAAATACCTGCCTACCTTAATTTTAAAACCAGTGCAATACGAAAGACACATATTTTTTTGTTTGGCCTAACCTATTATGCAATTAACTTACCCTAAAAAAACAATTTTCTTTGTTAAGATGGTTAAAAATTGTGTGTGATATTTAATTTAATTTAGCAGTCTTATACAGTAGTGAAAACTAGCTTCTGTATACCTTTTGTTGAATATTATGTGGTGGTATTCATAGGAATAGTTTTAAAAAAACATGAATTATAGGTTTATTTATGTGATCTGAATGATGTGATAAATGCGTAACTCGCACACTGTCCTCAGTGATGGGCTTGTGTTACTGTAAGATGGTAGGGGTTATCTCCCTTGCTTCATTTCAAGTATGTCTACCATGAAAGGGGTATAACCCCTGATAGCTTGTATGCTAGATTTATATAGAGTCGGTTGCAACATCAGTGATAAGTTCTGCTGTTTGTCAAAGAATTGATTTGCATATCTGTTGTAGAGCAGATCCATCAATACATATTACTGATAGCAAAAATAAAGCATTTAAACAGTGAAAAATTACCATATTTCTTACAATCAGCAAAATGCACTTATTCCATTTGCTTCCCCAAGCAAAATAAAGCTAATCATGTAAATCACTTCTATGTACCAATAAATGGTTCTCTACTGAAAAAATAAATATTAAATATGTAATAACTGTTTCAAGTATTTGTTGTTTTATATGCATCAAGTTGGTAACTGTGTCACTGAGGTCTTTAGTCCCCCCCCCCCCCCCTCCCTGCCTCTTCCCGGTGTAGAGGATACACATGCAATATTTTCTTCAGTTAACTGACTTGGTTGGATATTGCACAATATGGTACATACCATGATGGTACTTTGTGGACTCTTTCAGTTTAATATGATAATAGACACCTTTAAGTTAGAAAATTGCAATGCACCCTGGGTGTTTTTCAAAGAAATATTGAATGTAAAAAAGTTGTAATTTAATTAGTATGTATGTATGTATGTATATATGTATGTATGTATAGGTTTATTTTCTTCACGTATAGCACTATCCTGGCTATATAATACTGAGTCAGTTTAAGTATTGCCCCAAAAGAATACAAAACTAAAGATAAAAGCAAAAAAGGATAAAATCCTTAAAATACAAAGTCAGATTTGTTATAGAAGTCCCTAATCTTTTATTCTCAACTGGAATGTCATAATGGGACATGTCACAGTAAAAAAGGTTGTCTTGCAATAGTTGTTTGTTATAACATGCAGGACCTATCCAAATTTTCTAACCCGGTTGGCGGGGGGGCTAATTGAATTGATTTATTTTCACTCAGTGTTTTTATTTACGTGTATATAGACTTGATTGTGGCAAAAGTAAGAATGAGGAACAATGTTATGCGCATAGTGCATTTATAGTAGCTGAAGGTTAAATGTACTCATAGTAGTTTTACATATTAAAATGCCTTTTCAGGCTCCTGCATCAAGTTGCAGGAACACTATTGTAATCATCTTTACCATCTGTCTGTCCATTTATAATTATTGTAGCCAGCAAGCTTGGCAGCCCTTACACATAATTGGATGCCATTTGGTAGATTATTAGCTATTTATATGTAGATGTGCCTTAGGTTTTGTCTTTTCAGGTCAAATTTTGATGGAGTTATTGCCCTTTTTCCATCATTATTGCATCTCCACAGCAAGAGATTCTTGTAACTGGCATGCTTCAGGAAACATCCAACATAATTTAATGCAATATGGCATGTACATTGTCTCATAGCCTAATATAAGGGTTTAGTCTCATTTTAAATAGAGGTATACAGAGGTATGGTCCTAGACAATTAGCATCATATCTTCACATGGGACATTGCTTGTAACCTGAGCATAGCTCTGCAACCTTTACAATAACTGAATGCCATTAGGTTGATGAATTGCAATGCCTATAATATGTAGATGTGCCTTTTAAAGGTTTCATCTTTCAAGTCCAATTGTTACTGTGTTAAATCTCCACTGTGCCAGAACTTTGTAATCAGCATAGCTTACGAACCATTCAACATAATCTAATGTAGTTTGGATCTTGAGGCACTTATTATTGGTTTTGTCTCAACTGCATGTTGGATAGAGTTATCGTCCAAGCTCAGGAACCGTTCAACATATTCTGATGCAATTTGGTATGAACATTGCCTCATAGGCTTACAACTATATGCCTTTTATGGGCTCAGTCTTGTTTCTAATAGCTATGGCCCCATGATTGCTTGTCCTGACTTTGGTTTCTGAAAGATAATTTCATGAATATGTTGCATTTCAATTGAATTTGGCATGGAACATTATTTTGATGAGAACTTGAATGAGTTTAATTTCAAGCATTCCAAATTATTATTTAGAAGGCTTATGGTCCTGTTAGTCCATCCTCCAAACTTTGATTTCTGCAGATAATATTTTACTGTATAATATTACGTTGAAGCCAAAGTTATAATACACTATTTATATATCGAGTTGGATTTTCAACATTCATGCCTGCATTTGGAAGAGGTATTGCCCCTGATTTTCCATCTTTTTTAAAACTTTGGTTTTCTAACAGAAGTTCTTCTGTTTAAGGTCTTGCCAAGCAAATTGTGGAGGGCAAGGATCATAAGTAATGCACCCATTGTTACTAGGTCTAGTTTCTTGGAAATATGTCTCAGAATTCTTTCCAAGTTCTAATGTTTCTTGCAAAATAAATCTTTTTTGTACACTTTCAAGTAAAATTAACATTTGTAATCATAAATAAGATCTACATTGATGTTATTCTAACATTGTAAAATTGGTTCCTTACTGAATAGTTTGTCAATTGAAAGTTACCGTCTGCTCCATATGTGATTACAGACTTTCCACTTTAGAATCTGGTCATACATTCTACAAAACAAGTACACTATGGATATTGCTATTTTCTTCTATAAAATATCAGCACTTGATGACAATAGTTTAAATTATATGCGGCCAACACTTTAGTTTCATGAAAAGTTGCTGTATCCTATTCTTTCCTTGTTTTTTCTAGATACATGTATGTGATTTTACTTAAAACTCTTCAGTATTTCTATAGAAAAACTTGTCATCACTGGCATTAATATCTTATACTACTTTTCAGATCCATAGTATATTCTGCAAAAAAGTAAGAAAGTCAATTTTAACTCTCTTCAATAGGTCAAAGATTTGCCTGGATTGGTAGAACTGCCCAATATCCGTTTAGATGAAGGGAAGTGGGAATTTGACAGAAGATGGGGTTATGAGACCCTGAAAAGTATCAAGGACAATGCCTTACAGCACAGAGGTAAGATATATATGCAAAACTGCATTCATGTTTTGTTCTGAGTCAGTGGAAAGAACGAGTTTGATATGGTTTAGGGATACGGCGAGGCCATCAGGCCAAGACATATTTATAAGCCATATCAAATGAGTTCTTTCCCTTTACTCAGAACAAAACATGAATGAGGTTTTGTATTTATTACATACCCCCTCTTTTATGCTTTCTAAATATTTTTAGCTTTACTGTATGAATGAAATTCAAAATGAATTGGGATTTATAACATTTTGATTCACTGTGTCTAAAAATATGTACGCACGGTCGTCAAAGAAGACAACTAAGTAGTTCAAATTTGGGTGTGTGATATGGAAATACGGATTGAACAGCTGTATCGAACACCAGATCAAGTATGTAAGATTAAACATCTTTCCTTACACTATCTTTCACTACAACTTTGACCTTTAACCTGCTATGTTAATGATTTATGTGCATTTACTTTAAATAAAATTCATAGAGGCAGAAACAAGATATAGCTCTTGATAGAAAAATTATAACAATTTTGTTTTGCTGGCCTTGAATTTGAATGACAGACCACCTGAGTGAACAATAGATTTGCTACTTTGTTTCACTGTATGTAGAATTTATTGATGGTTTGTAAAACAGCATGGCCAAGAAGCTTAGGTAGTTCACTCAGGTCCTTGTGGTTGAACTATCGAAAGACTTGGTCATGTTGGATTTGCAATTAAGTATTGAGGGAGATATTCGTCTTCTTAACCAGTGCCAAACAAGAGACTTGTTGAGATGATCTGAATCGGTAATAGTTACTCTACCTACCATGGAATTAAAGAACATGCAGAATATACTTGAATCCAGTTTAATAAAGGTCTAAATCAGCTGTTTTTATTCTACTGCAGGCTTATTTTAGAGAGGTTTACACTAGAAACTTCATGATTAATGACTTTCCAAGACCATTGGATTGTATCAACATTTTCTGAATCATTTTATTGGAATTTGCACCTTGACCTAGCTAGTGCATTTGGGTTTTGTACAACTGATTAATCTTCCACAGAAAATCAGAAATCTGTGGAATCCTAGCCTTTAGCTTTTCCTGATTTTTCTCAAATTTGAATCAACATTGTTATCCCTGATATTAAATTGTATGATAAATTACTCTCCCTCATACATGTGAGATACATCTCTGATTGTTAGTGAGACTCCATGATTCAGAAGTTAAATTTGGACACCCCCTCCCTAAGTAGGTTGGTATTTTTTTTAAAAGACTTTGGTCATATACTTTTACATAAACATGCAGCTGTTTAGAGTGCTCAGTTGTTCACTGGAAGCATGAATATTTCCCTTCAAATAACTAAACAAATGAACTGAAAAACCATCAGGACTAATTTGACAGTTTACACACAAAAAAAATGGAATACAAAAAAAAAAAAAAATGGAATAAGGTTAGAATCAAAGATTTTTTTTTTGTAGACAGGTTTTGGTGGGTTGGTTGGCAACTGCAAACAACAATTTTTTATATGCCTGCCATAAGGTGGAGTGTATTATGTTATGATGTTGTCCATCTGTCCATCTGTCTCTCACCAAACTTTGTGGGTGATTTGAACTTGGGGTAAGGAAGAACCCTATGGATTTTGGGGTAAAAAACTTGAAGGTCAAGGTCACTGGTTTCTGCACTCAAGTTCTCCACTATCTACAGTTGCTAAACTTTCTGAAGGTTTGTAGTTGGGGTAAAGAAGAATCGGTTTGGGGTCAAAAGTCAAGGTCACTGTGGCTGAAAAAAAAATGGTTTCCGCACAATAACTTGAATTCTCCATCATATCAAACTTCCTGGATGGCTTGCACTTTGGGTAAGGAAGAAGCCTATTGGACTTGGGGTCAAAAGTCACTGTGACTGAAAGAAGAAAAGTGGTTACGAGGCACTTATTGGGGAAGTGAAATTGATATATTAAACTAGACTTACCAAGTCGACGTTTGATTGTAATTTCATGAACCCAATAAGGGCCTTAGTGATCACATGCCCACCCTTGGTACTTCCCAACCGATAAGACATCGAGGCTTCCATTTCTTATGCTCTAAAGACTGATCAGTCACGTGACCAATGTCATCTCATGTGATCACTAAGGCACTTTTGTGGTTCATGAAATTACAATCAAACGTTGACTTGGTAAGTCTAGTTTTTTTAATAAATTATCTACATAGAGTACTTTTAAATATATGGTGGACATATAATGTGCCATTCACTGTACTCTTTATTTTTTTTTTGTTCACCTAACAATTTAAAGTACATGTAGTTGTATCAAAGGACAAGTTGTTTTTCCTGCATGCTTGTACTGTGGACAAGTGGCTTTTAAATGATAAGATGGATCCTCACTAAACACGAATGCGCCAAACTGTAATTTCATCAAAATTTGTTTCAGTTTTAATCCTTTTAATGAAAATTTTGGAAACAAAACTCACTGCACAGGACGCTTTGGAGTTTGACAATTAGCCTGGGACAAGTTCTTTCAAATACGAAGATCAAATCCTGTTTATATTATTGTGTGGTACAAAAAACTTGAAATTTTAATGAATGGCAAATCAGTGATTAAAAATGAATCATCTTTTTTTAAAAACACAAAATGAAATATATCCAGTATTTACACAGGAAAAGAAATGTATCATTTTATATGCCAAAAAACTTGCTCCTGAATTGAAATGGGTAGGTACCTTAAGGCCTCCTTTTGACCCAAAAATTTAAATTTTTTAAAAAAAGTAGTTGATCTTAGAATACCATGGCAAATTTTTTTTAATGTTTGAAAAAGTTGAAATTGCAATAGATCGTTTAAAATTATTTAGATATGACTTCATAGGCACATGCTCATGACATCACATTTGACTTTAAAATAGCCATTTTGGGCTACAGTTTGAGCTATTTTTAGAAAATTCAGGTGGTCCACATGCAACAACCAATTTCATATTTTTATAGAATATAAAGGTATGCATTAATAACATATTACTAGAATATCGTTTTTGGTTGTCGCCTGTGGACCATGTAAAAATGAAAAAATTTAAGTCTGTCAGCGTTCATTGATACCTTGCATCTTTTGAATGATATGAAGTATTAACTATATCCAAACTGGAACTTCTGCTACAGTGAACACATAAAATGATTTTGACATAATAGTCAGAGACTGTCTTATGAAAGAACCAGCGTTGTACATAAAGAATTTATTACAGTCAACATTTTTCTCTGACATGTTTACGGATTGCATGGAGACAACAGTTGTTACATTATTTATGATTATGTCATCAAAATTTAAAGGATACTCGGCACTGGGCACCAGACTCCAGTCATCGGGAATGTGTCAAATGACTGTTACAGCAGGTCTGGCACCATGTATTGGTCACTGGGTGATATTCCAAGTGACATTCACCAAGTGTCTGTCATTGGGCAATGAGCACCAGGCACCAAGTCACTTACCACTGGGCACCAATTGCCATGTATGATGTATGGTGCTGATCTTCTGTTTCCGGTCTCTGGTCACTGATCATAGAGCACTGAGTGCCAGTTACCGAACACCAGTCACCATGCACCTGGCAATGTACATCCAGCATCCAACACCGGTCTTTGAACTAGGTATCGGGTTTTGACCACCACTGGTCTTGAGAAAAGATTGGTTCGATAACCTGCCTTTCTCTCTGTTTCCATTCAATCACTATGGGAGCTGGCTTCGAGTTTTGAGGACTGGTCATGGGGAAGGGATGGGATTGATACCCCTGCTTTCTCTGTGTTCCTGTTCAACCCCTATGGAGCTTGGGGACTCCCACCACCCAGTGGTAAGTTGGGCACATCTCATTTTCAGACCATGACACCATGGATGACTGTACCATGACTTCATTGACCTTCAGACTGGGCATGCCCTAAATCAGGAGTGTCCAACCTTTCTGCACGAGGGGCCACATTGCAATTTTTTCTCACTCACGGGGCCGGTGAGCAAATTTTGGAAATATTAGGCATTAGAAAGCACAAGATAAGGCACAAGTTATGCAAGGTTGGTGGGCCAGATAGAAACCTTTGGTGGGCCGGATTCTGGCCTGTGGGCCATATGTTGGACAATCCTGCTCTTGATCTTCCCCACCTCCTCCGGCCTCATTATCACTCTTACTATTTTACTATATTTTCCTATATTTTCAGAAGAAAATTCCTATATTTTCAAAACAAAATTCCTATATTTTCAACAACATTCCTATAATTTGGTCATGGAGAGATGTTTGATACCTTGCTGATGTCAACATAGTTGTTTAACTCGTTCCTGAGTTGGTACTGTTATATATACACACACACACACACTCCTCTTCCTCGATAACTCGTGCACATGCACAATGGGGTCCAAAAACATAGACCGCACTATAAGCAAGAGCACAAGTTACCGAGGGACCTCAACAAAATTAAGAAGGGGTTGCCATCCGCGGTGGACATCGAGAAAACTTGGGGGTGGGGTGGTAACATGGCTGTGTAATGGTTGAATACTCGTTTTATAATCACATTGGGAATAATTGTCAATAAAGAGCTTTTTATGAAGTTGTTTGCTTTTCTGTGTAAATTACCTTTATTTTCAAGATACCTAACCTCTGAAAGCTCGTTAACAACATGACTCTAAGATGTTTCAACAACTAACATGTAAAACATTATGTATTACGTCAGTGCTTTTTGTTGTTGTTGATTCACAACAAAACAAGATTCCTTTTTTTTCAAAAGCTAGGGACATTTATTTCATGAAACAAATGTCAGTATCGAAACTAAATTTTTGTTATTGTTCTGTTAGTAAAATATTGATGCCGCAATTTCATTGCAAGTAATATTGAAAGTTCTCATCTTTGAGGAAATCTCCCAGTGCCAATTCAGGAATTTTAAGTTCACTACAAACTCTGGAATTTGATTCTCCATAATGAACCATATCTGTGAAACAAAGCTTTTTATTCAACAAGTACTCATTTCGCTTGGTTGCCATGTTATCTTTGATTACACTTGTGAATGATTAAGTTAATTTAATGCAGTTTAATTACATTACTTACACAATAATATTTATAACAGTGTTCGATTGATCAATTGAAATGAGCTGACCTGACAAACGACTCTGACAGCTAGCTCTTACACAGGTAGGATTTGCATGCCATTTAACTTTTCTTTTATTCCACCCCCTTTATTTGATTTGATACAAAAGACATAATTAACGTGATAATACAAAGCAGGTCTTCTTTTAAATGAGTGTAACAATACAACAAATACTTCCGCAGGTTGGAGATCAAACACGGCGATTACTTAATTAGGTTCTCACAGAAACACTTGTGGACATAATAGTAGCTGTGATGGTTGATTGACATTTTTCACGTTTGAATACTAGAGGGCATATTGCATTTATGATGATTACACTGAAACTGAATTAAAAGATAGAACTAAAATACGAATTTCACTTGACAAAACTTATTTAATTGGTATTTATTTATTAAAATGTTGCCAACAGTAGGCATTAGTGACATTTTCATTGATCAAAATTTCTTTGAATATTGTTATTAACAATGTACTGAGATTGTTGTTTGGAAAGAAAATTTAACAAAATATATGACTTCTTATTAAAAGTTGAGAATTTCATGATATTGATTAAAATTTTTGGGTACTAACTACGACTTTTTACAATAAAACGAGTGATATATCAAGGTTTCATTACTAATTTTGATCATGATTTTCTTCACGTTCAACAAATGGGGCCAATTTTTGGGGTATTTTCCCATAAAAAAATTGGATCCCTGCTTGACCTTGCATTATAGGTGGGTTCGCGAGTTATTCGGGTGTGAGTTATTGAGGGAGTGGTATATATATATATATATATATATACACAGTAGGACCCCACTATAGCACGATGGTGGTCGGGGTCCACAAAACGAGATCGTGCTATGTCCCGAACCGTGCTATAACCAACCTAGACAAAACCAAGTCATTTAGATGAAGAAAATGATGCATGCACCAAAAAAGGGGGGGGGGGGGAAATTGTGGGCTCAAAACAACATGCTTCATTGGCACAGTTACCATCTTAAATCAATGCTTATTAAATGGTAAATGCACATGCAGTGAAAACAGAGATTGCACATATAATATTTTACTTTTTTCAGAGAACCATGCATTGGTACATTTATATGTACATGTCTATTGTATAGCATGAATAGTTAAAGGATCAACACGTGTACTCACTCACCGATCTCATGGCATGCGTAGGAGTGAGTCCATAATAATTCCATCGAAAATATGCACACAGAAGTATAATATCATTGTCTGATAAAGTTCTGAAATCTTACATCGTCGTCTAGTCATCGTAAATCACGTCCGACTCCGATTCCTCAGTTTTACTGTTATATGCGGGTGCTTATGCAGAGAATGAGCTTGGGCTCTTGCAAGTAACCGTTTGATCATAAAGTCAGAAATCTATTAAAGGGTGCAACTGGACATGTGTCACGTGTGCGGCAAGATCACAGGGAGTTCAAATAACCACCCTCTGTTACTTGGCACTGAAAGTATCAAACTCGCGGCTTGATCAAAGGGTTGTCACGTGGGAAAACAAAAAGTGTGGTATCCATACCAGCTAAGGGATTAAGGTCAAAGTATATGCACAGGAAGTTGTAGAACTCTACTCGGCCGACGTGCACTGGCAGATAAGTTTGGAAAATATCACTTGGGAATTAAATCTGACTTGTGGAAACACCGGACTTAATCCTGTCCGTGGCTTCAAGTTTCTCTTTAACAGTAAAAGCTTTACGTTTCCGTATACTGTTATCCATTGTAAATAACTACTAATTAAAACTCTGACACCTATTTGTTTGAACGACTACAGCAAGAATAATTGTTAATCAACAATGGGATCATTTGTATAGGGAATGTACAATATTATTCACTGGTCAACTGATTGCATGGCGATTGTCGAACAACACCGCCAAGCCACGTGTGCTTTTTGCTGCATGGTTTGAACAACTTTTAGCTTTGAGATTGACTTTGATGATTGTCAGTGACTTAAATTAATTGATGTATAACTTCAGGTGCGAATCTTTTATCAACCACCGCATTGTTTGGTGCTTGGCTGTGTATGCAGTTGAATGAGCAAACATATGTCTGCTATTGTTTGAACAACGATTGTACACAGAATGTATTGAAGACAAACACAAAGAAGACTTAATGACTTTATTATTCATGTATCAGTAGTAATAAGATTAACACTTATCAGCTTTAAAATGAGCTGACATCTTTCAAAAATAAAGATCAAAGTGCAGTGATTGACTACTGACACATTTGAAATGAACATTCACAAATAGAAATGTTCAGCATCTTTATTCATATAATGAAAGATGCAATCATAAGACACTTTTTCTTCAAGAATACAATACAGCTTGCCAAATTATTAAATCAAACTCTTGTTTATTTTGGCACAAAACTTTGCAGTAGTTCAAGAAATTGGCGAAATTATTGTAAAATTTCGGTAGCCACGCCACGATCGTATTATATCCAAATTCATACACGATCTCTTCCCCAAAATGAGAATTAACTTTTTACACATTATTTTTTGTACTTTAAAAAAAAAATTTTTTTTTCTTGTACGAAAAAAAAGATGAAATTTCGGGAGCCATGCCACGATCGTGTTATATCCGAATTCGTGCTATAACGAAGCGTGCTATAGCGGGGTCCTACTGTATATATATATATATATATATATATACACATATATATATATATATATATATATATATATATATATATATATATATATATATATATATATATATATACATACATATACACACACACACACACAGAGGAGAACATGTCTCGAGAGATCACCCATTCTGGCGGCAAAACAAGGTATCTCAAGACATGTGACGTCTCATTACAGGTCAGGTCAGAACACTATATACCTTATTAATGAGTACATTAAGATTGTGGTCTCCCAAGATGGGTGGTCATCCAGGTTTTAACACATACACATGGTGCCATTATTTAGAAAAGTTTTAAAATTGTATGTAAATAATTTTTACATTTTTATGTAAAAAGGAATAAACAGGAGTTAATGTGTTCAGTGTAACATTTTCAGTTTATTTGATATACTCTCGACTCACACTTGTCTGGGTGATATCATTTCAGTCATTGGCATATTATATGTTTGCCCAAGCTTTGTGATGTCATCTGTACACACAGAAAAAAAACTGATACAAAGAGGTTTACTACTATCTTCACCAAGAAATTCAAATGATCAAGTTTCCTCTTGTGGCAAAAGAGCCTGCCTGCCCTAAAGCATCCATTATTGCAGATACATGTTTTGGAATATATAAATATATTGTATTTCTCATATGATAATCCTAGTGTTCCACTTAGGAAATTGGCATAAAGTGGGATGGTCTTATAATTGAATTATGGATTTAGCATTGAGCTTAGACTTTTAATAGGATGTTTATGGTATCTCTAATCAATTGCATCTTGTATTCACTCATTTAAGCTGGTGGGTTTTGTCATACTTGTCATATTACCTTTCCTTTGCTAATTAACATGTAATGGTAGCAGATTTCTCTATCTTTGACCGTCATATAGTGTATCATCTTTTATCTGATATTGTCAATGTGCAGACAACCAGAGAAAACCACCATATCTCATGGAGTGTTAGCATATCATTTTATTTGTAAATGTGGATCAAGCTTACTTCATGTTTTTGTTTGGCTGATCTTTTTAATGATTTATTGTTATCCATTTAAAGATAGTTTAAGTAGAAACACTTGCCTGTAATTAAAATTTAGATGCCAACCTTTGAACAAAGACATTTATTACACTGTAGATTTTGAGTTGCATGCATCAGGGATTTTCCTAGAGATATTGTGGGGGCCATTACAGGCTGTAAACAGTTTACAATGCACTGACTGTGCAGCAATGGCAGATTTGTTGATACATAATTATTGCATTGTAGGGTGTGAGTACTCATAGCCGAGTGGGCTGGAGGATTGGTCTTGCAGGGATATCTCTCAAATCAATTGTCGTGGGTTCAAGTCCAATATGGCTATGTGAAAATTGTGTTCCAAGATCTATCAGAAAATAAAAGAACCCTTGTTTCTTATTGATATGCATGTCTGCAGATAAAAGTCAGATGACCAATCCATTTTATCAGCTTACCTGGCTATAAGGCCCAGTGAGCTTAAATGATATTGTCCTTTGTCTGTAATGCATCGTGTGTTGTCTGTTCACAGTTTTTTTTTACAACTTCTTCTCAAAATATAGCTCAACAGAATTTGACCAAATTTTAAAGAAAACATTCCGGCATGAGCCCTTTCAAATAATGCTGATCCACCATCAAATATGGCCACCATTACTAAAAATAGAAAACCTTTATTTGACTTCATCTCAAAACTGCTGAACAGAATTTGGCCAAATTTGACAGAAAGCATCATGGAATGATGTTTTTTCTAATTTGTACAAATGATGCCAGTCCACCATCACATATGGCTGCCATTACTAAAATAGACACAATTTTTAATGAATTCTGTGCAGAAACTGCTCAGCAGAAACTGACCAAATTTTACAGAAAGCATTCTGGTAATAAGAGCATTCAGGGCCAATTCACCATCAAATAACAGCCACAATTACGAAAAATGGAAAATCCATTAAACAACTTCTTTTAAAAAACTACTGATCAGAATTTGACCAAATTTTACAGAAAGTATTCTGGCATGAAGGGCTTTTAAGTTGATACAAATAATGTGAATCTGCCATCAAATATGGGTGCTGTTACTAAAAATAGAAAAAAAATTAACAGCTTCTTATAAGACACCACATGAACAGTTTCTGAGTTTTGAATTTGGGCCAAGTCCCTAGGAGCTGGGAGAATTCCAGGAGACAAAGCTGGTTTAGAACACACAGATCTTAGTGGTTTCCAAGTTATGATTCCATGGACAGGACCTCAGGGGAGTAAGAACAGACTCAGGAATCCATGCTGACTGATCAGATTAACTCCCCTTGTAATGCCAAGCAATTGTATATACTTTATGGGTTGGGGTGTGAAAATTTTCCGAGCTATGAATTAGGGAAAAGTCCCCAGGGGCAAGGAGAAATTAAGGGGACAATGCTGGTGGTATAAATGACTTGTCCTTTTGAATATGCAGAGCAAGTGATCCAATGTATATATGGTCTAGAAAAGAAAATCAATCATACTCGTAGCAACATTACTAGACAATGTAGCAACAACTGGTATGTGCGCCAAGCTTTTCTTTTCCCATCACAGTTTCAGTATGTATGAATTTGCATTCACAAGCTGTCATATGTCTGCTACCCAGCTGACTGATATCAGGTCCTGTCTTCTATATCATACACTACTATGCACTCGCTTGTAAGTTAAGGCCAACTGCAAACAACATAGACCCTAATGTGCCATTGCATAATGTGCTGGCAGATCAGGGTCTGTGTCATTTGTTCTACTGATTACTCCTAACAAACTGCATAGACCCAGATCTGTCAGCATATTATGCAGTGGCAAATCTGGGTCTGTGCAGTTTGCAGTTGGAGACTCTACTTATAAGCGAGTATAGACAGTACTCTTCTGTGTGTAATCCTTTTAAAATCCAGTAAACAGTTTGGAACGTTTAAGCCAATTAAGCACTAGATTAGTGGATTTTAAGGTCTAGATTTATAAGAAGGATAGAGAGTCACAAGTAGGAGGCAATTTTAGGTGTATGATACATTTGATGACACAGGATAAAGAAGCAGAAATCATGAGTAACTATTTCTTTACAATACCGATTGACAGAGGACTTTTTCATTATGAGAATTGGAGAAGTTATAAAAATGAAGTTTTATATGTTATATAGTAGTAAGTACATAGGTGACTGACTGGTCTCCAGTCTAATCATTTGTCCAACCCAAATGTTATATAGTAGTAAGTACACAGGTAACTAACTGGACTCAAGTCTAATTGTTTTTCCAACGCAAATGTTATATACATGTAGTAGTAAGTACACAGGTGACTAACTGGACTCAAGTCTAATTGTTTTTCCAACCCAAATGTTATATACATGTAGTAGTAAGTACACAGGTAACTAACTGGACTCAAGTCTAATTGTTTTTCCAATGCAAATGTTATATACATGTAATAGTAAGTACACAGGTGACTAACTGGACTCAAGTCTAATTGTTTTTCCAACCCAAATGTTGTATAGTTGTATGTACATGGGTGACTGAGTGGGCTCCAGTCTAATCATTTGTCGAACCCAAATGTTATAAAGAAGTAAATGCATTGGTGACTGACTGGGCTCTAGTCTAATCGTTTGTCCAACCCAAATGTTGTATAGTTGTATGTACATGGGTGACTGACCGGGCTCCAGTCTAATCATTTGTCCAACCCAAATGTTATAAAGTAGTAAGTACATAGGTGACTGACTGGGCTCTAGTCTAATCGTTTGTCCAACCCAGATGTTGTATAGTAGTAAGTACATAGGTGACTGACTGGGCTCCAGTCTAATTGTTTGTCCAACCCAGATGTTATATAGTTGTATGTACACAGGTGACTGACTGGGCTCCAGTCGAATCATTTGTCCAACCCAAATGTTATATAGTAGTAAGTACATAGGTGACTGACTGGGCTCCAGTCTAATCGTTTGTCCAACCCAGATGTTATATAGTTGTATGTACACAGTTGACTGACTGGGCTCCAGTCGAATCATTTGTCCAACCCAAATGTTATATAGTAGTAAGTACATAGGTGACTGACTGGGCTCCAATCTAATTGTTTGTCCAACCCAGATGTTGTATAGTTGTATGTACACAGGTGACTGAGTGGGCTTCAGTCTAATCATTTGTCCAACCCAGATGCTATATAGTAGTAAGTACATAGGTGACTGACTGGGCTCCAGTCTAATGATTTATCCAACCCAAATGTAGAGTTAATATGCCATTAGTAAACATTCACACCTCTTGTGATGTTTAGATTGGTCAGGGGACCATTGGAATACCTATTTCACAAATAATTCATTGATAGACAGGTTAGTTACAGTTGTATTAAATAAGCAATGCAAGATTTATTATTTATTGTGTAACTGATTATTTTTACGTTTGTGAATTGTTTATGCATTTTATTTGACATTGGATATTTTAAATTTACATTGGTCTAAAGGATATTTTACAATTACAAAGAAATTGGCATGTAGATTTTACATACCAATTAGTTTGTAAAAGACCAGATTTGATGCAGAAAAATAACAAAAAAATGCTTACTGTGACCAGTGGCATAGCCAGGAATTCACAAGAAGGAGTGCATGAAATCCAACAAAGACAAAAGACAATATATAATATATTGGAGTGTGGCCCCTTTCAGATTTGATGTAGCAATTGTGTTTAAATGGCATGGTTTTTATATCAATTTTTTTCAGTGTTGCAATCCTTGCAAATCCTTAATAGTCATCTTTCCTTATGTGAACAAACATGTCCATGCCTATGCATTTGATTGATAGGTCAGGCTCAGGGATGTAGAATAAGCCCGATGCACTCATACATGTCATAAGAGGCAGCTAATGGAGGTTGTAACTATGGTTGCTCAATGGTTAGCATGCATGACTTGTGATCAAAATGGTGCAGGTTTGAATTATACAACCCAGGTTAGCTACCGTGGTGTATCCTTGGGCACGGCACTTTACTCCAGTTGCCTTGGCACTGAAAATATCCAACTTTTGTTGCTGTGCCGTGATAAAACAAACCAAACTGGCATAAATATGTAATTTGAGAGTCTCTTTGTGACAAAAGGGTACTTTGATGTTGTGTTTGCTAGTTGTGTGCATGGAATGATATATCTTTAAACATTGGCTGAAGGACAGGTAATAATATATCTGGACTAACTAGTACACATGATTTTGATAAATCTCAGGTATGACAAATAACCTGCACTATAAATAAAGATGTCGCAGCTGAATTGATCCATTCACTTCATATTGACAACTATTCTCACCTGTTTGCAATAATTTGGACCAAAACCCAAGGTTTTTTAGTTCCGCTTGAAGATTTTTAGGTCTTTGTTTGTTATCACTACTTCACCTAAACTACTGGAAGGATATGGCCACCTTGGAAATCTTGTTGTTGCTACTCCTCCTGAACAGATTGTTATAGCAAAATGGGGTTTTCATGAAAAGACGTCTTATAATATCTGGTTGGTTCTAAATCCAAATGATGCTGACCTGACATCCAGTGTGGTCACCATGGTGGACATCTTCTTTTTTCTCCTGAACAAATGGACATATTTACATGGGGTTTTCACGAAAAGACTTCTTATGATATCTAGTTTGTCCTAAATAAAAAAGGTATTATCTGAACTTAAAAGAATCAAGGTGATTGCTGTTTTATTATTATACTTGTAGATGGACGGTGAAAAAGAAACATTAAGAATAAACATACAGTAATCAGGTGGCTGTTGCTATGTTTCACACATACATTCTCCCTCAATGAAAGTGGGAGCTAATTTGGTAGAGCATTTGGATTTGAGACCCACTCAGGCCAGCCTGGGTCAACTGCCTCAGTGTGTCCTTGGGAAAGGTACTTTGCTTACATTTCGTCAGCATGTTGTAGCCAATAATGTGTTAAAAGTGTCATTAAACTAGTCAACCAACGAACCTTTCATAAAAACCCAAGCCATTCTGCTATCCAAATATGAAAGGAGATAAATCACATTTAAATTTTCTACGTTTAAATTTTTGTCTTGTCATAACTCTATATCAGTGCTGTTAAAGGTAGAGATTTTTGACCAGCTGGTAGCTAAAACTTGGTGTATCTCTTTTTGCTTAAGCATGATTGGCCTTGACAGGAGTCATTATGTCATTGTGCCAATAAAATGAGGTGTTAAAAGCCTCATGTTAGTTCCTTATTCATGTTGTGTTCAGCATTGTATACTAATTGACATGTCAGTTACTATCAATAACTGCTTATCGTGGTTAAAGGTACCACTAACCAATCATATTATAAGTCGTGTGGAATCACCTGGATATTTCTCAGGTTGTACCTATCAGTATTTCTTGAAACAATAACTGAAGCGAATAAACAAATCAGATATTGAAAAGCAGCGTCAACTCGACAGCACGAGATTGAGAGCTGATGGCATAATCCAGGTTTTTACTGTGTCCTTGACCTTTAAAATGGGGGAAAAACTTGAGTAATCGAACAGTATACATCTAGTTTCATGTTAAAATTCAGACTGTATTTGGACACATCAAAAAAAGATTAGATTTGTTTTTAAAAAAATTGTATCCCATTTTCTGCAGTTAATACATAATAATTTTCTGAAACTAATATTTAAATACTTTTCTAACCTTTTGATTTTCAAGCTGTAGATTTACAGCATTAAGTAAGTATGTTTTACCAACAACAAAAGAGCTGAATGAGTGTCACCACACTATAAAATAAAATTTTGCATTAAAAAGAAAAACTTGTAAAAAATGAATCTCGACTAAGACCATTTAGATGCTACTTCATATTTTGATTGGTATAACGCAGTTGCCATTGAAAATGTGAGGTACCCTGTTATCTGATTTCATAGTAGAAAGACAAAAAGAGATCGATTCTGTCTGAGGTTTTTATATTTGTATTATTGAAACAAAGTTACAAGTTTCAGTGTTTACCACAATAGTTTCTATTTAATATAATCTGCATTTTTAACAGCTAGTGGCTGCTGTTTTTCAGCTTGAGTATGTGTCAAAGAGTCCTTTACTAGGAAAGTACAGCTGCACTCCATCACTATAAGGTCCTGCATTACAACACAGTTTCTTGTGTCATGAAGTGCAAGTTAAATTGTTACGGGTCATGTACTTCATCATAAGATCATAAGGCAGTGTACTCAGTTGCTCCCATGGACAGCATTATAATGAGACAGTACTGTATGCGGCATGCTAAGTGTAACGGTTAATTACTGACTGTTGTAGCCATGTTATTTACAAATTTTAGACCCTGTATTTCAAGGATTTCATATTTTTTACTTTTATCTTTTATTTTATATACCTTTTTAATATCTTTTAATATCTTTATTTTTCACCTTTTATCTGTTGCTACTGGCACTTCATATTTATGTCTGCTTTGAAGGATTTATCTTCCTGAAGATCAAAATTGTTTAAATCAACACTTACAGCAGATCATCAAAATACTTCCTGGCCCCATATTCTTGAAACATTTTGAGCACAAAACTCCAGCTCTGGCTCTGAGTCCTCAAACCTTGACAGTCTGTAACTTAAATTAGAATAAAGTTACAATTGTAGGATTTTCCTAAAGTAGGTCACTCACTTGGACTGCTAAATTACACATAGACATACTCCAAGTATTATATATTGGGGTTTTCAGCTTGAGATTCATGCTTAAAAAGTTTACACAATACGCAGGCCTGGTTTTATAGTGACGTTATCTCAATATGACATCAGATGCCCGAAGATACTTTTCCCATTGCATGTCTTGTACATCTCAATCATCTCTTCTAACAAGATAGTTTGATACTATTATTATATGGCAGATATTGGTTCTGAACCCTGAAGATTCTAGAAGTGAAATACAATAATTTATAGGTAAAGGTTTCAGATATGTTAGAAAATGAACCTGTCATATTTCTGTAAAATATGTTTTGTTATAGGGTAAATGCAAACTGGATAGAAGAGCTGCGGTGCCTCAGTGGTTGGCATGCCAGACTTGTGACTGAAAGGGTGCAGGTTTGAGTCCTACCATTGGATCAGCTTTGCACAGTTATCGTTGTGCGTCCGTGGGCAAGGCACTTTATTCCAATTGCCTCAGCACTAAATAACCTACTGGTGTTGCTGTACTGTAAAACACCAAGTCAAACAAACCCAAACATTGTGGATTGACCATTTTCCACTCATGCCCTCATACCACTAATCTACACCTCACTATGTTGTGTACTATCCTGGTATTAAAGGTGTTGTCAGGTCCAATATACACATGCTATTTGATGTTAATCTTTGATTGATTTACAACCCATAGAGGATCCTAACATGAGTGCTCATTTCATATGCAATTTATAAAATGTGTCAAATATTTTATAACTTTTGTGATCCTTGGCAAGCAAAAGATTGAAATTATTCAATGAGTTTCATAAATTTCATTTGAAATGAGCACAAATATACATTTAATATTGTATTTATCACATGATGAAAAATACTGATTTTGCTTGACCAAACTGCAGAATAGTTTAGTGAAGTGACTTTGAAATACCTCATTCATTATGCCTTTCCTTTGCATAATGTCCTTTGTTACTTCATGAGGTGTTATTAATGTGTTACATATATAAAATTACTGGTATGATATGGGTATATTAATGTAAAAAACACAGTAGTCATGTGTTAAATTGAGTTATGACCTGCTTTGAGCCCTCTAAGGATTAAATCTTAAGTAATTGATAAATTGGCCAGGTACACCTGAATGTGATTTCGAGTGTAATTTACAATTGGCGAGTGTAGCACAACCAGAAACAGAATTATTACATCAGCATATGTCGCTGAAATGTAGTCAACAACACCTTACACCAGCACAAGTCTAGCATGGTCAGTTCACTTCATGTGTTCTGTATCTGGGTTTTTGATTTTTACTTATAGGCCAGTAGATCAAATTATATCCATTTATGCAAATATTGGTGCAAGTACATGCACAAACTTTGAATGTACCAAAGTACACCTGAAGCTATAATTGTATGGAACAGGTTTGTTTTGTCAATTGATCATAATGTTAGATGTTTTCAGTCTCCCCTATGCAATAGATGAAATTTGCCAATACACAGCAGTTGGCAGTGCATAAAGAAACACAGTACATGCAGAATTTAATTTCTTTTCAATTATATACAAGCTTTGCTACCTTTGCACATAGCCTGCAATCTTTGTACATGTTGTACTGCATCTTGACCTTGGAATGTATTCTGTGTCACTGAAACTTCAAATAAATTGTGTGAACTTGCTTGCTTAAAGGTCAACATAAAATATGTACATGAATAAATAAATAGCAAAGAATACATCAAGGTTTTATAATTTGCTGGCAATTCACAATAAATAAATAAATAAATAAATAAATAAATAAATAAATAATAGAATGGCAAATAAGGAGTGTTCATAATTTTCAATGGTGTATTGTGCATGGAAGCATTATGTTGAATTCGAAATCAGTTCTGTTGAATGATGTATCTAGCATACATGTGAATCTTGCCAGTTTTGCACCTTGAGCACAGGATCGTGGGTTTCACTCAACTTTTTGTCCAATTCCTTCAAATGTTAACTCCTGGACGCGCTTTTTTGTCAGCAATTTTTAAAAAAAAAAACACGCCTACTACTTTTCTTTAGTGCATGTCCATCCATGTCTGTGATGGCCGAAGTTACGAACGTTTGTAAAAACAATAAGATCACAATTTATATTCATTTTAAAACAACATATTTCGCAAGCAAAACATTCAAGGTTTGTGGTAGGCTGCGGAGTTGCAGTAAAGTTTTAGATGGCTGCTAGTGTAATGTATTTTGAGGTTGAAGGCACATGTACGGCTACGAAGATTTAATTATTTTGAGGTTGAATTAGTGACAGAAGGGACTAAATTTATGCAAATACATAATTTGTAATTTAATTGATGAATCATTATATTGAAAAGAAAAATAATTGAGAAAATGTGTGAACACTAAAGTTAAATGAGAGCAAGATCTGGAACAGAAAATTCCATAGTACAGCTCATTTCCAATGAACCAGATATTCAAGCTTTTTAATGTTTTCATGAGTTACTTCAGCACTCAATACAATAATGTAAGTGTCCATGGAAAAGATGATAGTACAGTGCAGACGATAAAGTTATGGTGGCAAAACTGTAGAGGCAAATAAGATTATCTCATTTTGTTAGCACTACTAGTATACCAAGTACTATCTGCTATTTTCCTTTGTTTCTTGAAAATGTTTGAGGATGGGGGACACAGTGTCCCCTGCCCTTGGAATCCTGGGTACGACACTGTCTTGCTGTGAATTTCTCCCATTAGCTCAAGGGTCCCACCTTGTAAATATGATGAAAATTGTGGGGTGGGCTTATCATTGGATAATGCTTTCTTAGATACAAATCTGCATTAATTTTGTAAAAGTTTTTGGATGGGCTTATGATGAAACTTCAGCGTTTTGATCATCAGAGAAATATTGTATGTACTGGCCATGTTATTCTGTAGTGTACGGTACTTGAGTGGGCATTGTGAAGTGATCAGAGGGACAATAGTTTGCATTAACCTCCTGAATAGTTCTGAAATGCTTCTTCAGTCATCCAAAACATGGAGCTAAATATGACAGAGATCTCAAAGACATCTACCTAGGTCTGATCAGTATAGGCATGAAATTATTTGTTCTACACACGAACTGTGTGCAGTATTTGTAACAACATATGTGCCTGAACTAATGCAGCATTAACAGTGGAATAGTTCTTGTGCCAGGTTTTAATACATTGTTGTGTATATGATGCATTTTTTGCAATTTACAGAACTGTAAACAGAGTTATGGATTAGAAGGATTAATTCTTGTCAAGAGTGCTGTGTATCATATTAAATCTTGGATAATCATTTTAATTTGGAGATAATTTGGATACAGAAACATTCAGGTTATTGAGAGTATCAAATTAGACTGTTTGATTCAACTAATTGTGGAATTTAATTCAAAATACGTTTTCATTCCTTTGAAGGAACTTGAAGGAATAATGCTGATGAAGAGTGCTGTTTCTTACATGTAGTCTTGGGTAATCTGTTTATATTTGCAAATGTTAGTCTACAGTGGTATTCAAGTTAGGAGAGCACTATTAATGGGATATTCGCTGCAGACACACACTTGAAAAAAAATTCAAATTACCACCTAACATGCAGGAAACAAGGTTCTGATATGATTATAGTATTTTACTATTTTTTCTTGAAAAGTTACTCGTGCTTATCCAGCCTTCACTTGCTAAGATGAGCTGACGAGATAATTTTTTTGCCTTGAGATTGTAGCCTCTATGCATTTCAAAGTCTCTTTGCAAGTTTCTCTTCAGTTTGTTTAGAATGGAAAAATGGGTGCATTTTGTTCAAATACTTCATTGTTAGTATAATAATGTTTCGGTTTGTCATCTGCACGTATGTTGTGACAAATATTAGTATAATTTGGATACCAGCCAATGCAACTCCATCTGTGAATATCAATAATACCACAAATATTGTTTTGTTATAGTTTATCACAAGCACTGTTTTGTTTGCTTTTGGTGTAAAATACGAATTTCAAGATTAGATGAAATTTGTTTGGACATGCTTGCAGTAAGAATGTATTTAGATTGAGAGAAGTTGAGAGTAGATTTTCATTTGCTCCAATTATTAGTGAAAGAAATAAATTTTTCGTAAATGATTGGAATTCAGTTTTTAATGAATTTTCCAAAGTATGAATTAAGTTAGTTTAACCTCAATGAATACATGTGGATTTTTTTATGTAGTGTATTAGGTTGCTTTGTAATTGGAATACATAAAGGTGACCAGAATAGTCAGCCAATACTTTAATTTTCTCAAGGAAAGTTGGCTATCACTGGTAGAGATGTTTTTCATTTACATTCAGTGATTACAATTTAAATGCTTTATTCAAAGTGGAGTTATTGCAAGCTATATTTGCAATTTTTTTAAAACTTAGTAAGAACTCAGTTATTTAGATCTTTTATAGTTTATTGGTTTTGAAGTTTGAATTCAAAGAAATTTTATTGTTGAGGTGCTTTGCTCAAATTCTCAAACTTTTAGGGCTAATTGGTTGGACAATTTTGCTCTTTGATCAGGGTTTCTGCTGCCAACTCTTTTCCTTGATGTAAAACAGTGCCCCTTTATTATGCTTGTGTCCTTATTAAGTGTTGTTTCTTATTTTTACCCTTTTTTTTTTTTTTCCTTTTTTTGTTTTATAGTATTTCTGAAACTGGAACTCCAAAATCCAGCTTTTTGACCAGTTAAATGACAAAGTAATTCGGGCTGTACTCTTCCCATTTATGACAGATCTTGTAGGCATGGGCTTTAAATAAGAATGTTTGGACTATATAAACCATACCTAATGGAGTTGAGCAATCTGATTAAAATCATAATCTGCTTATGATATGTATATCCAATAGACTTTCATTAATGTGATGGTTGAAATTTGATTGGTGAATTGACAGGTGAATAGCACATGACCTTGTCTCTGTGTCTGTTATGTCTCAGTTATGTTGGCAATCTGATTTAAATCAGATTATGGAGTCAAAGTTATAGTCTATATCGGGCATGTGCAAACTACGGCCCACGGGAAGGATTCAGCCTGCAACCTGGTTTTACCTGCTTATATACATCATAGGGTGTGGCTTTAAAAATTGCCTATCCGGCCCGCACCCTGGAGGAAGTTGCACATGCCTGGTCTAAGTATAAAAAAAACAAGAAACATTTGGGCTTCAAGAAAGCCATAGAGTTAACAAATATTTTACTGAAATAATTTATATACTGAACAGTAATTATCTTTGATATAAATAGCCACAATTATCTCAGCAGTGTTGGAACTATGATAACATCTGCTCATCAGATTACCTCCCTACAGGTCTATTTCTGTGCCAAGTCAGAAAAAAAATCTTGAAATAATGAGTTACTCAGAGATTCTCCAGCACAACTTAAGGATTCTTCTTCCCAAGTAGAGGAGAGCTTTTAGTACAAGAAAGATGGATACTAGATGGAGTGTTGTACATTGAGTGTGGGATTGAAGGTTTCCTTCAATTTTTGACCCCCATATCCCCCAAATCTTAACTCCTGTGTTAGGTGAACTTCTTTTGCTATTACTTTTAAGGCCAACAATTAATTTTCCCTTTTGAAATGTTTTGTGTCCCCCAGATTTGTGGGACAGGGGGACACAGTCCGTACCTCACTGGATCTTAGGTGCAACACTATAGATGGATGATAATTTAGATGTCAAGCAGTGAGTCAATCAATTGATCAGGTTCAAATCAAAGCAACATAGGCAGTGCCTCAAGTCCAGATAGCAAAGTGCAAGTACAGCTGTAGGAATCTTTGGAATGAGGGAGATGATAAGAATTAATCGATCATCAGTCCATTAGTCAAATCAATAAGTCAATCAGTTGATAATTTATTTTGGTATTTTTAAAAAAATTGGTATAAATGAATTACCATCAATACTCGCTTATAAGTCGAGTCCAACTGCAAACTGCACAGACCCAGATCTACCTTCACATTATATGCTGGCAGATCTGGGTCTATGCAGTTTGTTAGGAGTAATCAGTAGAACAAAAAACATAGACCCTGATCTGCTGACACATTATGCGATGGCAGATCAGGGTATGTGATGTTTGCAGCAGGACTTGACCTTTAAGCGAGTAAATGGTACATATAATAATAATGTCAATCTTTCTATCACACATACTGTAAGTTTTATCTTCAAATATTGAGGTTGAGAATTAAAAGATTGAGAAGATATTTTTCATGACTGAAAGAGGATGGGAGGGCTTTTACTTTGAAAATGTAAGAAATAATGGAAACTATTTGATCTATATTAGGCTATGACCTGTTAATGAATGAAAAATTATCAGTCTTTCCTAACAAGGAGTAGTGAAAAAAAACCCACAGAAGTCAGACATGTAATAGAGTATGTTAACAATAAGTATGTAAATTAAATAAATAAATAAATAAAAGGACTGTATTAACAATGTAGTTGTATTGAGGTTTAATTTCTCAGCCTTAGGTACAGGATTGGTATTATTATTGGTAACCCGGAGAGGTTTATTCAAGGTTGCTATGACAAATAAATTAATCTCATGGAAAATCATTAGTTCAGGGAAACTTGTTTGTTTAAGACACATGACAAATTGGTCCCATTAGGGTGGGATGTTGGTGTATTGTATCCACTTAATTATAAATACTGGTCATATATTGTGGCCAACAGTTTATTGAGATTTTTTTCCAATTTCTAGTTACACAAGTAACATAACTGTCAATGTTTTCTTGTTTTTGTTAAATTAAATAAGCTTTAAGTTTTTAAGGTTTTGTTCAGATAACATATGAGGTGGTTAAGTCAGTGTTTTGGGGTGGATTGATGGTGTTTGTTAACTATCTTGTGAGAGCCTGTAGTAGACCTGTTTCCTATGGCTAAAAAATAACTTAGCTGAGATCATATTCCCAACTACAAACATTACCCATTACAGAAAGCCATTTTATAAAAGGGAGTTGTATTTTTCAGATGATTGGGAGATAAGATCCACTGGCCAGACCACCTTGAATGGGGTCATCTACCCCAATACAGTTTTTACCAAAGGAACTTGGGTTAAAAAGAAAAAGGAGTTTTGGACTAGTACTCCTTAACAATATACTGTTTTGTTTACACATAACAAGTGTACAGACTTCATTTATGAGAGATAGTGTAAACTGCTTATCACCTCTGTAATACTACATTCTAATTATCATTCATAATTTGTGAGAATATGGCCACATGAACTTTCAGCTTCAAAGTTTCTGTGTTATCTACTAGTGTGACTGGGACAGTTAGAACATGTGGATTTGAGACCAGGGAATGTGTTATATTCACTGACTGAGAGATGCCCTTGGGATCATGTTTGCATACTGGTAATGTTGATGTTGATGTGGAAAAGTTAAATGTGGCATGAAATAACACATTCATGTATGCGACTGAACACATTTTTTTATTGGCACAAATTGAGTCAGAGCAAAAGGTAACAGTGTAATATCTTTTGTATGCCAATGCAAACATAATTCTGGGTATGTACCTTTAATACCAACAAGAAAATTTCAAGGTGAATTGTTCCTTTGGAAGTAATGTTGCCTTTACATTCATGGAAATACTGGTTATTATGATGAATATAATTTGTTACCATTGTGATTTTCTCAACTGTAGCCTCTTGCATGGAGTGAAATGAGGTTATTCTGATATGTATATACCAGTACACAGAGATCATTAGTCCTCTTGTACCACTACAGACCTCTTTGAGTTTTCTTGAAATCAAAGCATTGTCTTAGAGATTATATTCATTTAGGATATGAGACTATTCATGTTCAGAGGGATACCGTAAACATAGACACCCAGAATGTTTCTACATCGGTCGAAGAAATACAGCTTTGGTAAGTACAGGAGTTTGAATCCCAATTTAGTACAGTAGAAACTGACTTGAAATATCATCCCCTTCTGCCAAAATATCATGGTCAGTACACTATATAATCAATAAATGCCTGCATTGAGAATATGTTCTCTCATAGCAGTAGCCTTTCAGGACAGGTTTTACTGTAATAATATACACAGCAAAGGCTTGGTCCTCTGGTATTTGCCGTGCATTCAAATATATTTACAGCCAGACCTCTGTTATATGGTCACTTCTATTAGAAGGCTGAAATAGATTACAAGATAGGTGATTGTTAAATGCCAGTTTAAGGAGCTTAGCCCTAGAGTTTTTGCCCCATGGTTAAATAGATCTAGAGTTAAAACTAGTAGATGGAAAGTTCCATTTAAAGGATAAAGTTTTAAGTGTCATAATTAGCTTAGTAATTCACCATTAGCTTGTTATTCCAAAGGGAAGGTCCCATAACCCTCAGAAATGTGAGAAAATCTTCTTTGGACTCGTTCATATGTGTTATATAACAGCATTCGGACTCTTGATAGGACTCTTGGTGCAAAAAGCTTAAGAAAACCTTGGTACCCCTAAAGTTGTTAGCCATTTGTTAGTGATTTGTTCATAACCTATTTACATGTACTTTATGCAGCAAACTCTAGCAGAGTGACATTGTTTTCATTAGAGTGGTGGCTATTCAATTCCAGTTAATTACCACATTTGGTAATTCATTTGAGGATGTGAAGCACAGAATTGTTGGCCAGTTACAAAGTGCATATATCACTTACTCATGTACTATGCAGCCACCTGTGACAAAGAGACAGTGTCTTCACTGGACAGGTGACTGCTAGATTCGAGCTAATCTCTGCTCTGTGTATAATGTGCCACCTGTTTTGTTGTTGTTTTTTTTGCTGGTTTTTACTGCAGTTTTAACACATTATTGGCTATATAATGCCAAGGAAATGGGAGCTAAGTGCCTTTCCCAAGGACATGTGGAGTCAGCTGACCTGGGCTGGCTTGGGCGGGTATCGAACCTGTGATCCTTGGATTATGAGTCTGATGCTAATGTTCCACCTGCAGCACAGAGATAGTGTCAACATAAGACATGAGCCTGTCTGATGTAGGTTAATTGCCATCCATGCAATCAAATTTGTAATTTAGTTTTTACCCAGGAGTAAAGCATATGTTTTGCTAACCCCTGTTTTATGCAGCCACCTCTGGTAGAGGGACAGTGTACAGAATGGTAGCTATTATATTTGTTGAATTAATTCTGTCTACCAACTTAATATTCACCAGCCAGCTAGCATACCCCATAAGTTATTATCGAAGTGATTGTACAGGGGTGGAATTCTTTATTTTTAGCTCTACTGGTCATAGACCAGAAGAGCTTATGGGATGGTCTGTTGTCTTTCAGCCATCATCCATCCGTCTGTTAGCACAAGTTTGTTATCGCTACTCCTCCTAAGCTACCAGGAGGATTGTCATGCACCTTTACACACATTCATCCCATGGTCTAGTTGGTCTTAAATGAAAATAGTGCTGCTCAGACATCCAGTATGGCTGCCACAGTGGTCATCTTGAAACTCTTATCGCTACTCCTCCTGAAAGGAAGGTCATATTAACATGGGCTTTTCACTAAAAGACTTCTTATGATGTCTAGTTGGTCCTAAATGAAAATGGTGCCAAACTGATGTCCAATATGGCAGCCACAGTGGTCATCTCGAAAATCTTGTTATCGCTACTCCTCCTGAATGGAAAGTCATATTGACATGGGGTTTTCACCAGAAAATTTCTTATGATCTCTAGTTGGTCCTAAATGAAAATGGTGCCTATCTGATGTCTAGTATGGCTGCCCAGTGGCCATCTATAAAATCATGTTATAGCTACTCCTGAGGGAGCCCCGGGTGGCTGAGTGGTCTAAGGTGCTCGCCTTTACAAGATCACTCACATCTCACCTCTGTCCATGTGGTGGGTTTCGAGTCTTGGCTCAGCCTAACATGGGTATGTGAGAAAGCTTGCCAGTAGCTTCCCATAGGTAGGTGGTTCTTCCAGGGGTCTTCCCAGGTTCTTTCTCCACCAAATATACTGGCCACCATGTATAAGCCTATCATGTGCTGAAAAAAATGGCATTCAACCCACAAAGCCAAAGCCTGAATGGATGGTTGTATCAGCATGGTTTTTTTTTACTAAACAACTTCTTATGATGCCTAAATGGTCCTAAATGAAAATGGTGCCACTCGGACAGTAGTATGCCTGCCTCAGTAGCCATCTTGAAAATCTAGTTATCACTATTTCTTCTTCTGAATGGTCATATCAGCACGGGGTTTTCACTGAAAGACTTCTTATGATGTGTAGTTGGTCGTAAATGAAACTAGTGCTGATCCAACTGCTAATCTAGCTGCTACAATGGTCATCTCGACTGAATCGCCAAACCCCCCTATAAATCCTTCTCTGTATAGGTAACTTTTCATACATGCTGGCACTTTTTGTCAACATATGACATGGCTTTGAACAGGTTTATTTCTAATCTTTTTCTACAATCTTTATGCAAGAATGATATCAACTTTAGCATGTAAATGTTACAAGGCACCTACAGTGATGAATATTTTCTCTGTGATTGATTGCATGTATTTTTTAGAATAAATAGATCTTTCAACATAATGATTTCTTCAACACAGTTCACTTAACTTTAACAAAAGAGTGATGTTTGAGAAAAATCTGCTGCATGTGTTTATTTGACCCTTGAAATAAAACCAAAGCAGTATGGAAGGAGTGATCATACAAATTAAAATTCATGAATCAACAATTTTACTGCCATTAGTAAGTAAAGTGGTTTTTCTCTTATGCGGTCAAAAATCGACCTCATGAAAGGGGTGACGTCTCATGAAGGGGACAAAATGGTATAAATAAACTATTTTGGTATTGGACCATATTGCTTCATGAAATGGGTGACCTCGCTTGAGAGGAGCCTGTCAAGAGCGGACCACTAGTTATTTTTTTGGGTTCTTAGAAAGCTCTGAAGGTCAAAGGTCTTTCCTCGGTAAAGCCATAACCATAAGAAATAATTTTAACATTTAGTTGCAAACATAAAGCAGAATCTACTGTACATAATGTTGTTTAGCCTGAACACTTGGGATTGTCCAAACAGATATTTGAAAATCAGCAGAATGTTTAGGGACTGACCATTTATTATGGGGGTGGGGCAGGGATTTTCTTTCGAACAGGGATATTTTTTTTCTTTACCTCGAGATAATAAATTTCTTTAACTTAGATCATGGATAATTTTTAAAAACAAATCTGTTGCCTCCACTCCATCCTTAAAATGTAAATGGTTGGCCCATTATAATATATAGCTCTCCTGGTCATAGACTAGAGGAGCTTATTGGATATCCTGTTGTCTGTCATCTATCATCCATCTGTCATTGTCTATCATCTATCTGTCCATCAGCACAAGTTTGTTGTTGCTACTCCTAAATTACTTGGAGGATTGCCACGAAACTTTACACACACATTTATCCCATGGTCTAGTCGGTCCCAAATAAAAATGGTGCAGCTCAGACATCAAATATGGTCACCACAGTGGCCAGCTTGAAAATCTTTGAACATCTTGTTATTGCTAAAAAATATAAAAGATGGTTTCAACAGTCAACAGTTAAAAAGAAGAAATGGTCTATTTTGAATTCCTGGAAATTCTTTTGGTCAGTAGAGCATCGGCCCCTTCGATGTACTCTGGGATTAGACCTGATTAACGCAAGCTACCTTCTCATGCACTGATTTATTATTAGGTTCTTTATTGTACAGAACAATCAATAAATTTTTATTTTATTTTTTGTTTGTTTACAAACCCAGAATGATCTTTGACCCAGGGGAAGGCAGTGCAACATGCTCAGAGATTGTGACATCAGGACTGGATTTCACTAAAGAAACTTAAGTCTGGACCAAAATGTAAAATTTAAATCTAGCAATCTGGCCTAAATTTCATGAACAGAACTTTAGTCTTGACTTAAATTTAAGTCCCAAATCCAGTTAAGGAGCTGCAGCTGCTCAGTGGTTACATGCCAGACTTGCAATCGAAAGGGTGCAGGTTCAAATCCATCCATCGGATCATCAGTCCTGGTTGGCTACCATGGTGTGTCCATGGGCAAAGCACATTACCCGGTAGTCCAATTGTCTTGGATCTAAATAACCTATTGTGTTACTGTACTGCAAAACATCAAAACAATCCAAACCAGTGATCTGACTGACTGAAATTTCAATATGACTTAAAATTTACTGTTGAAATGATTCAAGTCCAGACTTAATTGAAGATTTCTGTTGTTAAAATAGAGTCCTTATTGGATAATATTTAAGTTTGACTTAAAACTGAGCAATGAAATGTCTGAAGTTTAGACATAAATTTCAAGATACTTTGATGAAAGGCATGGTTTGCAGATCATAAACACTTGAGCTTGAATTTTAAAGTCGTGCAGTCAAAAATGGTGTTACAAAAGTAAAGTCTGTTGCAATTGGTTGATCACAAATCTTGAGCTCAAACTTAAGCTCAAGAATTCTATGATCTCCAGGCCAGATCTGTAATCCTCAGATGCAGATTTGCATTGGTTATCAGTTGTCTCATTTATCAGTCTGTCAGTTAGCTCGGTGCACTTCAAGGTTTTAATTTAATAAACAAATACTAATGTTTTCAGCATGGAATGAAGAATACAAAGTCAGTATTATTGATAACTTTGGAAACACCATGCAAAATAAATAAGAATCCCCTTGGAACACTAGGGCATCTAGGCATTGATCAGAATTCTAAAACATTTGTGCACATGTACAGACTCCTACTAGTTTAAAGTCTCTATCTTAAAAGATGAAGAAGTAGTCACTCAACATGATGCATGGACGTACCAGTAATATCATACAAGTCATGCCCAGGGAGGATGATATATACATAAATGTGTGTATTTATTATGACATGCATTGACTGATTGTGTCTTGTCTCTTTATTGGATGTGAAATTTTGTATCAAAATTGTTACAACTCCATTATGCAGTCATTTGACATTGACATCAAGATTTTCTGATGAGGGGCCATATCATTGGAATTGAGATGATAAAATCAGATAATTAAAGGTCAGTTATGGAGAAAATCTTCAAAATGTTAAATGTTAATTTATCATGCTTTTTGACAAATATATCTAGATTAAAAATCTGTTTCTCTGGTAAAATTTACTCCAGCTGAATTCCAGAAATGTACTGAACAAAATAATAAAAAGTTAGCTTGTCCACAATTACCAACTACATTACCTCCTTTGAGTAAGGTTTGGTTTGCTGTTTTGTGTGATATCATATTAGAACAAGCTTATCAGCCGTTAATGTAGAAGTGTATTTATTCCACGGTCAGATGTTAATGTAGAAGTGTATTTATTCCACTGTCAGACGTTAATGTAGAAGTGTATTTATTCCACGGTCAGACATTAATGTAGAAGTGTATTTATTCCACGGTCAGATCAAATAAAAATGACAAATTTTGTGTAGTATATGTTCACAAATTGTGATCAGAAACAGAGAAAGGGATATTGCTTTCCTTGAACATGTACTTTTACTGCATTAATAATCGATACAAAATAATGTTATAATATGAAGAAGAAAGATGAAAATTTCCACAACTCCACTAAAATTTTAATAACCTATTTCAAATTCCCTATACTATAATCTCTATGTTAGCAAGTTCTTTGTTCTAAAAATATATCACATCTGCATACATATCAGGGGCAGATAATACCTGCACCAACTTTTGTGTGAGTCATACATTCAGATGCAGTTTTTCGTAAAGGCTGCAAAAGAAATTTATAATAACAACTATGGGTTTTTTCAGGTATGGAAGATTCAAACACAAGTTTAAACAAACCTCCATAATTAACCTTTTAATTTATGAACATAGCATTTGTAAGAATCTGGTGCATGTTTTGGGCACTTAATTTATAGTATTGTAGCAGTGCAGTGTATGTGACTGTTCATAGTTGAACTGTACCATGAATGTATTAGTGAGTTCATTTATGACAAATCACTCCTACTCACCCTTAATTCCGACATTTATTCGTCAATCTCTATTAGGATTTCTCTTCATACTGAATATTTTTGATGACAGATGCATATTAGATTGAATGTTTTGTAATACATGTCTATTTGATTTCCTTCTGAGAACCTCTTTTTCTAAAAGAAACAGTAGAAAGATGAATCGTGACATTGCAAGGCATAACCATAATCACTTGTTATACTGAGTGCAGGTTTTCCACTATGTTAACATTTCAGTGGGTAACTTGTATTACTATATATTAGGTTTCCAGGCCATTACAGAACTTTTTTAAGTTTTATATGCCTGTCATAGGCAGATTGTATTTGTTATGTTGTCCATCTGTAAGTCCATCCATCCATGCATCTGTCTATTCCCAAATTTGTTTCCACATAATAACATGAGTTCTTCACTGTCTGCCATTACAAAACTTTGTAGATCACTTGCATTTGAGACAACAAAGACATGTGTTGATTTGGGGATGAATAGGTCAATGGTCAAGAACACAGCAACTTTAGGAATAAAAATGGTTTCTGCATGATATCCTTAGTTCTTTATTACCAATTTTGACCAGACTTAGTACATGACTTGGATACGAAACAAGGAAGACACCTATTTATATTGGGGTAAAAGGTCAAAGTCAAAGGGGCGGAGACAGGATTTCCTTAAAACTGCTGATGTTCTGTAACATTTGCCTTGAATAAATTTTACAGATGGCTTGCATTTGAGACAAGAAAGATATGTATTGATTTTGGTGTTAAAAAGTCAACTTTCAAGGTCAGAGGGACTACAAGAAGGAAAATGGTTTCCACAAAATAAATCAAGTTCTATGCCACAAACCATGACTGAACTTGGCCAATGGCTTGCACTTCAGACAAGAAAGACATCTTTCGATTTTTTGGTCAGTAGGTCAGAGGTCAAAGTCACCAAAAGTGAAAGAAGAAAAATGGTTTCTGCAAAATAACTTGACATGGCAGGCGTATAATGTACCATTTACTGTACTCTTGTTTATATATATTTGAACTTCTTGGACTTTGAATTTCTTTAATAAAACCCTATTAGCACCATGAAGCAGAAGTCACTTGAAGTAGATAAGTAAGATCGGGTATGTATCTTTTCATTCATATATAGATGACCTATTTATAATTTTAGCCCATTATAGCAATTTGTCAATTTCTTTTACACAGGTTGGAACTTTTGACTCGTGGACATGTTTTTTCTCATGAAAACAATGTTAGTATTATCAAGCAAAAACCATTTGAGGTGGATAAATACAATTTGATAGTCATGTATATATGCATATGTAGATGATCTATTAGATTTTAAGGCCATTATAGTTATTTTTCATATTTTTCTGTGTTTCTGAACCTTTTAGAAGCTAACTGTTTAGTCTGCAATAGGGACATATGTATTTTGCAAATACAAATCTAATTGATTTTCATTTTAAAAATTGCACCTTATAGAATGACGGTGTTTAAATTGTTTACCATTTATTGAATATAGTTCTGTTCAAATACGTTCAAGGGTCCTTTTTTATCCATAAACTCTTTCTATATTGGTAATTTAACAAAAATGACAAATGGGTAAGGCCCTATATTCATGAAACTCCTCAACTTGAGTCTACACTCCGACTAAAATATTGTTAATTTGAATTGTGCCAGAGTTGTTAAATTTGCATAAAATATCAAACAACTATATTCGCCTGCATACTTTGAAACTTTCAAACGCCTTGTATGTAGATCAGTTTGTTCATTGCTAAATACAAAAAATTAAGTTTCAATGTGCACTCAAGTTGAAACATTTCGTGACTGGCACCAGGACAGCTTTGCCAGTGTCTCAGAAGAGTTACATTCTGTTGGAATATTAAAGCAAGGTCCCTGATGTGGATTTTTTTTTTAAAATCTGGATATTTTGACAAATTTACAAAAGATTTAAGTTGTAAACCACACCTAATACCAGCCTCTTTTGCAAATAATGAAATTAACTGCAAATCTTCAAGTTTGTCAATGGCGGTACTCTAAGTTATGCTATGGATTTCAATTAAGGCAAAGTGCAAAAAGTCTGTACTTGATTGGTTGAGTGTCAAAATTTGCAGCAGGAAAATGTTTGCTGTACTGTTGAAAAATTGGTGCCATTGTGACATCATGGCTTATGATATAAAGAATGATTTTGGTGATCACTTTAGCGTCCACATACATATCCATCCATCCACACCCTAGATTAATCTCAGTGTTAAAGTTTTTTTTCTCACTTGGCCATAAGGCCAAGTGGGCCTATAGTATGGCCCTACATCTGTCGTGTGTTTTTGATCTGTCAATAATTGTATGTCCCCACTCTGAAGTCAGTATTTCTGACATGATTTCAATCAAACTTGGAATATGGGTTTTTAGAATCAAAAAGTCGGATGAGTTCGATAATGAGCGAGAACCATGTATATTAATGAGGTGATCTTGCGCCTGATTGACTAAACTTGTTACCACTCTAGAAGCCGTATTTCTGATCCAGTTTTGATCAAAAATTGGAATATATCATTAAGATCTTAGATGAGTTCAATAAAGAGCCAGATTCATGAATACTAATGAGGTGATCTTGCATCTGATTGGCTGACCTTGTTACCACTTAAGGCCATATTTCTGATCTGATTTGATCAAACTTGGAATATGTGCTTATATAATCAAGATCTCAGATGAGTTTGAAACTGAGCCAGATCCACACATATTAATGAGGTGATCTTGCATCTGATTGGTTGAGCTTGTTACCCCTCTGGAAGCCATATTTCAAATCCAGTTTTGATAAAACTTGAAATATGGGTTTGTATCATCAAGATGTTGGACAGGTTTGAAATTGTGCAAGATCCACACATATTAATGAGGTGCATCTGTTTGGTGGACCTTGTTACCATACTGGAGGCTTTACTTCTGATCCAATTTTGATCAAGCTTGCAATATATGCTTATATTGTCAAGATCTTGGATGAGTTCAGTAATAAGCTAGATTCACGCATACTAATGAGGCGATCTTGCATCTGATTGTTTGAGCTTGTTACCACTCTGGAGACTCAATTTCTAATTAATTTTGATCATACTTGAATATGTGCTTATATTATCAAGATTTTCTATAGGTTCGATAATGAGCAAGATGCACAAATATTAATGAGTTGATCTTGTGTCTTATTGGCTGATCTTGTTGCCACTCTGGAAGCCATATTTCTTTGATCCAATTTAGATCCAAGTTGAAATATAGACTTTTGTCATCAGACTCTTGGATGGGTTTGATAATGAGCGAGATTCATGTATATTAATAATAAAATCTTGCATATGTTTGGCAAAGCTTGTTACTACTCTGGAAGCCATATTTGTAATCTGATTTTGATCAGACATGGAATTTATGCATATATTATAAAGATCCTGGATTTTTGAGTAATGAGCAAGATGCATGCATGTTTATGAGGTGATCTTGCATGAGATTGGCAGAGCTTATTACCACTCTGGAAGCCATAATTCTGATCTGATTTTGATCAGAATTGGAAAATGGGCTTGTATCATCAAGATCTTGCAAAATTTCAAAAATAAACGGGATCAATGCATCTGATTGACTGAGCTTGTTATCACTCATGAAGCAGTCTTTTTGAGCTGTTGAGTTTATTATCATCAAGATCATGGATGACTTTGGTTATGAGCAAGAGACTATATTTACTAATTATGCCTGTATCTTCAGAAAGAATTTTTTCGAGGATACAGTAAAATAGGTAAAATCAACATAATATAATGTTTGGGAGATAGTTTACATAGGTTGTGTTCTTACAATTCAACTTTAGCTTGCTTAGTGAAATGGCCAACTGTTAAGTTATGTAAACCAGGTAAACCAGGAGAGCAATATCAGACCCACTTGGGATGCTTGTTATAGACTTCTTTTCTGGCAAAATAAATGGCAGACTTGTATTGTTGCAAATATATCTTTTAGCAGTTCTGCTGATTTGCCAGTGGTGTGACAGTAACAATACCATTAACATTCTTAGATCCTCAAGAACAGGACAGTTATACGCTAATTTTATTTTTTCTCGCTACAACCATTGCTAAATTTACAATCCTTTTTCAGTG